>JADLZK010005260.1:0-104404 GCA_015847255.1 Hyparrhenia diplandra | reverse complement strand
GTGGATATATACTCAACATGCTCGTTGTCCAATGCCCCAATCGCGAGGAGCGTCGTGTGATAATCGATGTGCGGTGATCGAATAAAGAACTTTGGTGATAATATGGTGAAGGTTCCGCACATCTCTACCATCGGGCTACTTTTACCTTATTGACAACGGCATAGAGAAGCTTAAGTTCAGTCTCATTCACCCATCTAACCCGTGCCTAGGAAATGCGGCGCCAAAGATATCCAAATGATGAATGAATCTAAGTGATGGGTGCCGGGATTTGTGAGTGGCGAGGCTTGAAAACACCGGTCTCGTGGAGCACCGTAATCTCTTCCCAAAACTGGGGTCGAACGGCTGCCGGCAAAGCAAAGATCCACATCTAGTGCACATCTATAACTAAACCCAAGTGACTAGCTAGTTCCGCCCACTTAATAAGATAAGAACATCCGAAAAGGCGGAAAGAAATGCCTAGCTTGTCCTCTACCAAAGTGCATAGAAACTGGATTGTTAGGAGGCGAGAACCTTCCTCCTCGAGAGGGGGATAATCCTGCCACCCGACCGCTTTCCAAATAGTACGGAATTCATCGTCCATACCGTTTGTTCGAGAAGGTCGGGTCGATCCCGGGCGTGTGTTGGAACACACGATCCTTTAGTAGGAGATATGCTTGCATCTCCCGGGTTCCCCCGATGTCGAGGTATGGAGCATCGGCTTCGGTCGAGAGTCGGGGAGCTTGAGCTTCTACCTCCCCCGACCGGTGCGCGGATCTTCTTGCATGGGGAGCTTTCTTGCTCGTCGAGGTTGAAGGAGCTCGTGCTTGTGTGCCGCGAGCTATGCCTTGATGATCGCCTCAACCCGCTGAGAATCTTCCCAGCTTTCTTCATGGCTACTGAAAAAACGATTGAGCAAAATCCTCGGGTGTGCAAGGGTTAGATGAAAGTATGAACTTTCACACCCGTGATATTGCTCGACACAATATTTTTGGTGGAGAAAATTGAGTGTAGTGCAAAGTGGGAGAGAGTGTGAGAGTGAGAGAGAGTGAGAATGGAAGGTGGGTGCTCTCACACCAGTGCTCGGATTATTTATAGCCGAAAGCAACCGACCAGTGCGCGCCATGCAATCGGATAGTAGCCGTTGGCAAAGGCGGGGGCACGCCGCCGGCGGTCTTGTGCGCGCACCTTGAGGTGCGGCCGCACCCCGCCCGAGGTGGTCGCCGTTGGATTTTGGCGGGCGTGCACAACGGTCATGAAAAGTTTGTGACCGTTGTTTGCTCACGCCTGTTCTACCGTTTTTCTCCCTTTTGATTTTCCCCAAAAAGTTTTCAAAAATTTTGCTTCTTTTTTTTTTTATATACTACAAATTTATTTTGAAAACATATTTTATCTAGGAAATATTTTTTCTTGCTTTTTCATAGAAAAATTTATTTTATTTATAAAGATCTTTATTTTAGTTTTCGAAAATATTTACTTATAGATTTTATGTAATAAAAAATTTTGTTTTGTTTTGATAATAAAATATTTTGTAAAACACACATTTTTTTTTTTTTTTTTTTTTTAGTATACCCCATTTTTTTAGGGGTAGGTTATTTATAGTCACTGTCGACTTCTCCCCGATCATCGGGCGAAAAAGCATCTCGCTCGGGGTTTCGAGTCGATCCCCCAACACACCACACCGGTCTTGACGATGATACCGGTGTCTTTGTTGCTTGTACCCAATGAATGGGCACTTTACCGCCTTTATCTCGGACATGGAAGATGATGAAACCCTTCTCCAAGCCGATATCGCGGCTTTGGCGGTTAATAGAGAAATGGCCTCCCCTGTATGAGAGACACATCCTCCTCCCGGGCCCATGTCTAGGACCACGGTCCGTCTGCGGGATGTATTCATCTTTAATTTTGATCAAGATGTCTTCGAGAATTCCCTCGCCGCCGTGTTGTTTGATCTCGCCATTTGGAGGACAAAACTTGCGGGAGCAAGTGTCCCACCATGGATTCGGTTGAAGGTAGCCTTGGACATCACGTTAATCTGCACGCCCCCCAAGTCACGTAAATGCATTGGGCGAATATGTGGGGACCAATGGCACGACTAATGATCGGACGCCGGGGTCTCCCTTCTTGGCAATGAACGGCGAGTCCACGGGGGATCATTGCCAGCTCTTTGGGTGTACGGATGCCGGCGAAGATGCATGACCTGGCAAGCCAGGGCCGGGCGCCCCTAACGCCGGGTGGTGGAGCCGACGTGAACGTGTCGGGCGACCGTCGCGGTAGTACCGCAGCTCGTGGGTCGCGGGGTCCCACGCTACGCGTCCCAAGCTTGCCAACCAAGGCATGCCAAGGATGACGCCGACGCCGCCGCCATGGGCATGACGTAGGCGCCAATGTCAAAGGTGCCGGCGTCCGAGGCGTAGAGGTACGTCGGCTGTGGCTGCCCCTAATGTCGGCGTAGCGCCGTGCCGATGGTGATCAAGACACGCACCGGTGAGTCCGGAGGCCGCCGGTCTCACCACGCTGGGTCGATGTAGTTGTGCGTTGCTCCCGAGTCGACGATGATGTTGACGCCTCGCGCCCGAGATCATACCGACGAGGTAGAGAGAATGAGCACCACGCACGGGAGTCGGGGTCCCCAACGAGGACCTTCGGATCGGTGGCTCTCCTTGACATCCGCTAGTGGGGCGTTCGTCGCGGTCCGATTGTAGTCGCTTGAAGATCGTGATGTCGAAGAGATGCTTGCACTTGTGACCCTGTGTAAACGGTTCGTCACAGTTGAAGCAGAGTCCAGCCTTGCGTCGCTCCGTCATCTCCTCCGTGTCGGCCGCTGAACGGCCGAGTTGTTCTTGCCGCCGACGGGAGGGGGCGCACGGGCGGCGGCCAGGCCATGGGCGCCTGGCGCCCTTGCCTTTGCCTCGCGCCGGCTTGCCTGTTGTTGTAGAGGATGGCGAGGCGTCGTTCGTACGCCCGGGCGGGGAGACATGGCAGCCTCCATGTCCTTGGGATTCTGCATCTCGACGTCCGTCTTGGCGGTTCGCCCAAGCTCGGGCGTGTAGATGTTCACTTGCCGCTTGTCGCCGAGGTTGCCCGCGCACGTGCACGTGCGCTGGAACCGCTCCGTGTACTCATCGGCGGTGGCTGTCTTCCTCGGCGATGCCACCACCTACGGATTCCGCCGTTAATTTGGGCGGCTCGTTGGCGTATTGGGCGAAGCTTGCCCAATCGCCACCGTTTCTCCGGGACGACCTCATGTACCATTCTTTGTGCTCCTCCCGTGAGATGATAGGAGGCATACCGGACTTGCTCAGTAGCTGGAGTACCTTGTCCCATAAAGAATTGCTCGCAGCGGTTGATCCATGGGAGGGGATCCTCCTTGCCATCGTAGGTTGGGAAGGACGGCTTGTGCGGGCGGGGAGCTAGACACAGGGAAGGTGTCGGCCGGAGGGGGGAGGAGGGGGCGGTGCATGCGCCCGATGGCGGCGCCCCTGGCGCCGACTTCGGCCCCAAGTAACCCTTCACCGGGTTCTCCGTGGATCAGTACAGCCGCGGACTTGATCATCCCGGTTACGCTTGCCATCGGTCCGCTTCTTGATGAAGTCGCGGGCTGCTGTCTCCAACATCGTCTTCATCGCAATTTCAGCATCATGGAGTTGTTGACGGCGCTTGAGTGCTTCTGGATCGTCGCCGAGAGGATAGAGAGCTTATCCTCGATCGTGTCCATCCCGATGTTGAATTTGGCGAACTCGCCCCCAAATTCTTCGCCAGCCTTCTTCGATTCGGCGTCCATGGTGGTGGGTGGATCGAAGTGGTCTCCGGATACCACCGCCGGGTTCCGCTAGATTGGACCGAACTCGACACGTGGATTGGGGAATTGGGGAAGGAAGATGAGGACGGGAGCGATGGTGGTGGTGGTGGCGTCGGCGCGGCGGTGCGGCCGCGCGCGGGCGGCGCGGGCGGCGTGTGATGAGAGCCGACCAATTTATAAGAAATCAAGTATAATTCGCAATTACCAAGCAATCGCAATCTACACTTGAGTCCATATAAACCCGGTATTCCGAAATCTCCGAGTGATTTCAAACTCATCAACATCACAACAAGGATCGTTGAGCTCGAAGTTCAAATCCGCGGGTATCTTAAACCAAATTCAATATATATTAATCGAGTGCGATGTACACATTTATTTACAAAGTAATTCAGAGTGCGGAAGCAATAGTTTTCAAAACCAAATAGTTGTTCATCGGAAATCAAAAATAAGATAGTGCCAACCCTGTAATAGCATGAGACCGGGAAAATATGGAGACTGCCATGCCCTAGGCATTATTCTTTAACCACAAAGAACACACAACCGGGCTATACTCATGCGAGACGGAGTCACCTTGCAAATGGGGGAATAAACCCGTGAGTACTCAATTATACTCCACAAGACTTACCCGTCTCAAACTAGAAAATAAGGAAAAAACTCCAAGGATCATGCTTGGCTTTATCCGAGCTGGCCGACTCACATTTAATTTCAAAAAATAAGGTTGATTAGTGAGCCTACACATACTACTTAAATTCTTCCAAGTTAAAAGGTTATTTATTATATACATAACCATAGATCCCGTATAGTCAAGGTTAAAGGCATATGCTCAAGAATATAAATAATTGAGATAAGTAACTTGATCATAATTTTAACAAAGCAACATGATAATGTAACATAAATTGTGATATTAAGACTACATTGCCGTGGAAGCATCCCGGTTCTCACTATACGAGAGAGATGGCGATTCAAATCGATTGCAAACCAACCGGCGAATACCCCGTCATAAACCGGTCTACTTCATGACGGCGGACCCGATCACTCCCGGGATGTTACGGGACGTAAAGTCTCCGGTCTTGCCGGCTACCCCCTCCTTCTTGGGCCACCAAGTGAGCGGCAACGAGGACGGCGCCTGCGGCGCATCTTCTTGTGCCCGATATATCCTCACCAACCACGCCAAAGGAGGAGCGATAAAAGCGGACAAAGCCCCCTAACATTCCCGCGCTGAAGCCAGGCTCACGACCCACGGAGCCTACTATATGAACAGTGCGTTCAACTTCCGACCACGGCCCAGACAAAGTATGAGTCCTTAATCGATCGATGGAAAGACCACAATATCCATCCAATCTAAGCATGTTTTATTATTCGTGGTTCTCAAGAAGGCTCGTTAGTCACCCATGTGACTAACCACAAACATCCTCTCAAGTGACCTAATCACCGCTTCTCATCGCAAACACCATATCGAAAGCATTTATAACCTAGACCTCTAAATAGGATAGGATAACAACTTCAATAAGGATATACGTGCATCAACGGGTTTCAACCATTTTCTTAAACTTAATGCATCAACATATAAAAAGGACGCAAAACAATTTAGTTAGAAAGCATAGGAAAGGGCAAAGATGCACCGGGGCTTGCCTTCGAAAGAGGGTTAGAAGGTGCCTTGGGCACTTCAAAGAAGCTTGACGACATGTCCCGCTTCTTCTCGGGACTTCCTCTTGCTGCACTTCTAGTGTGTACCTCTCCTTTCCGCCTTCTTGATCTCATCGTGCTCTCGTTCTTTCGATCCAATATGAATGTGTATGCGAGTATGAATATTAAGGAATGCATAATTGACGAGGAATGGATGAATGCATTATGATGTATGATAATAGTAAGTGGATATCTATTCTGTAGCAACACGATTATAACTACACAAGAAACCCTAATAATCTACATCAAACAAACATCCTATTTCACTGAATCCTGAAAATGGCAGCCATACATGCTGTCAGTAAAACAGTCACACAGGGAGTTCTATAACTCCAAATGCAGCGAACGAATATTCGTTGGAAAGCTAACAAAATTTTCTACAAAACATTCCATACCACCCTGAACTGATTCTGACATTAACAGCCTCAAAAACAGAGAAAACAGAGGCTCTGATTCTAATCCATTTCATCACATACAACTACCATAACTTGCAAACTACTCATGCAAACCTTATCAAACTTGACCAACAGGCAAACAAGGTCATAATCTACCAAATAAACCTACTGGACAAGTCAAAGGACAAACTAATACACATGAAATGACATTCTCTATATAAACACTATATATGCACACTTAAATATATAGAAGCTAGGATTAATAAATTGACCAAAAGCACGAGGCTATCAAACCAAGCACACCAACAGGTCCTAATCATGCTAGGAACAAATAGTAAGCTAACCAAAACATATTACCCTATCATAAACATGCATTTCTAGGATGTTTTCCATGCAACATAAATATGATAAATGCATAAACACCTTAGAAAATTCTATAAAAATTACCAGAACATCCTACTGGTCTACAAAGGCTAACATAAAAATCTCATAGCAAAAACATGCATATGCTGTCCTACACAAAAATGACAAGCTAGCAATAAAACTAGGCATGAAAATACTTTGTACTATGAAAAGTATCAGACAACAAATTTCTAAGTATGAAAAGCTACTAAAACCTATCAAAACCGAACACACCAAGTATCACATCCAAAACCCTAGTAATTATTTTTCTATGAATTTCCTAAGAAAGCATGGTAAATAGCACATAAATCAAAAAATGGTATTTCCACCACAGAACCTAGGGTCAAACATATTTTTACCATGTTGTACATCACAAAACATGAACATTTTGTACAGGGACCCCTAATTTATCATGCACCAGAAATAAGATATGCATTTATCTATTTTCATGGCATTTACTAGCATAAATATAAATAAATATAAAAACTACCAGAACATATCTCATATCTTTCTATCATAGCTCAGACAATAACAAGCATGACAAAATTTGTCTCACTCAAATCCAAGCTAAAACGAAGAAGTTATGCATTTTACAAGGCATGCAACACATTCTGGAAAATCAGAAATATAAAGGATATTCTCCTGACAGGCCGGGCCCACACGTCAGTGACTCGGGGACAGGGGAGCGACGCTGCCACGGCGGCTCTTCGCCGGTGTTGGTCCTCCGGTGAAACCAAGGGCATCTATGGATCGCTCTCGACGAGATCTATCACCTCGTACCCTTTTCTCATGCTGAAACGGACGGTGGTGAGGTCGACGGCGAGAGGCGGCATGCGGCGGCGCGGTCGTCGGCGGCGAGGCCGTTTCTGGCGAGGACGCGGCCAACGGAGGCGAGCACGGGCTCCAGGGCGATGAGGCGACGCTAATCCACTAGCTGGTCGAAGGGAAAGGCGACGGAATGACGCTCGACGGCGGTGCGCCCGACGGCGGCGACAGAAACGTCGGCATGGCCGGCGTTCCGGCGATGTGGGGCCTGGAGCGGCTCGACGGGCGCTAGTTCGAGCACCATCAGGTTGAGGCGGACCCGGGGCGCACGTTAGGACGGCCGGAGATGGCTCCGACGAGCGTGGCCACGGTGAGCCCGCGCGCGGCGGCGCTCCGGCGGGACGACGATGGCGGAAACTCGCCGTTCCGACGGATACAGGCCTCGGATCGAGCTCCAGGTTGGTCGTGGAGGTAGAGGGCGAGGTGGCGGGGTCGTAGGCAGGCTGAATCAGGCGGTGGTGCGGTGGTTAGCGCGTCGCGCGGCGGCGGCGCCATGGCGGCCGGATTCTGGCGAGGTCGGAAATCCGCGCGATTCGCGCGTTTCACAACGCGTTTGACACAGCGATTTGGACATAGAGGTAAAGGGAAGGAGGCGAAGCTCTAGGCGAGTTTTGGAGGGCTACGGCGCGGTGGCGGGCGAGTTGGCCGCGGCGGGCGCCGGCAATGGCCACGGCGGCCATGGCTGCTGCTGCTGCTCGCGAGGCAAGGGAAAGGAGGGGCAGGGGGACGGCTTGGCAAGCACGGGACGCTCTCGGCTTCTCCTTCAAGGCACGGACGCGGCAGGAGGCGTCAGGGGTCGCGCGACACGCGGCGCGCGCGTCGGCGCGTCGTGACAACGTTGGCCGGCCGAGTTTCAGAGACAGGAAAAAGTGAAGCGTCACTAAAGACTGGTTTCAACCCTAATTCAATCTGTTTTGCCCTAAACCTCGAGATACATGCAAAACTAGCCAAAGCTCATATTGAATGAAATGTTCCTTACAAAACTCTGAGCATTTCATATATAGCAAGTTTTGGCTAGTTTGGCCTAGATTAGAAACTACGGTTGATCAAAGCGCAACTATTCCGAGGTCAAACAAAACCCTAATTAGCATTCAAATCAAACTGTTTTCCACTTTTTGAACATGATCCATCCACTTTCATGAAACAAGCTTGTGATGACTTATGTTCTACACTAAATTATCCACACTTTCCATGAAGGGTGCACACACATGCATAAACCCTAGCTAGGACTTTTAATCAAAACAAGGTAAATCACTCTCATGGTCAAATCAGGTCAAACTATCATTATAAAACGTAATTAGAAGACATGACCAACATCAACCTTGCTCTAAAACAACATATAAGCATCACTAGGAATAAATAAATATTAAACAACTAATTATGCAAGCATTTCATACATAAAATGACAATACAAAGCATGACAAGCAAATTCAATGCAATTAAATATGCAAACAACATGTATCATTCCATGTGCATGAATGCATATGATTAAATGATGATTATGCTCATGAAATGCAGATGCTAATGACATGATTAACACCAGGGTGTTACACGGCGCGGTGAGGGCGAGGGCGGCTTGGCGGCGGGCCGGCGGCGGGGCGGTCGGGGGGCTTGGGGGCGGGGAGGGGAGAGGAAGAGAGATTGGGATAAAATTTCTTTATTTGCTTGTTGCCCTTTGAAAGATTACAGACCCCTTACTTTTATAGCCCGGCTAGTGGGACTTGTATCTCAAGCAATCTCTCTAAGGTTTCCTTATAGATTGGAATACCTTTTACAAGCATATCCCTATTTATTTATTTCCTAATAAGGGTCTCTCTTATAGATGAGATAGCCCCTTGCACACCAAAACGCCTAAGGATAATCCTAGATATTTTCCTCCTTTATTCCTGAATTAATTGTCGAAGAATCCGCGAAAAGGAGGGGACGGCGGCGGGCGCTACCAAGAAGCCAGGGGCGGCGGCGCCGCGCCTCCAGGTCCGTGTCGGGCCTGTCCTCCCGGGCCCTATTTCCCCGGTCATGACATCATCAAAGTTGTGATGCCAAAAATATATATATATTTAATGCTTTGTCGATGGCTCGAAGTCACTCTTTCCGAGAATCTAATTGGTAGCCGTCGGCAAAGCCAACGTGTCGACGGTGTCACCGTGCCTGCCGTCTATGCCGAGAGCCTCCGCTTCACCGAAAGCTAACCGTCGGCAAAGAACATCTTCGCCGAGGGGGCAGCTTCGATGAGAACTTAGTTCTCGGTGAATAGGCCTTCGCCGAGGGTATTTCTTTGACGAGAAGGACTTGTCGGAAAGACAAACTTTGCCGAGGGCTGGTATTCCTGGTGCTCGGCGAAACGCAGTCCCGTCGGCGAAGTCCCAGTTTCCTGATTTCTCACTGAGAAGAAACTAGACATCCAAATTCAAGTTGAACATGACTCGAACCTACACTACTACAGAATTGTCCATCACTGCCGGGCTCCAACCCCCCTTCACTGCCGAAAACTGAACCGGCAGAACCATAGCGGTAGTGATGTGGGGTTAGAAACACTACCGGGTCAAAACACCGGCGGTGATTTGAGACAACACCGCTGGATGTCAATACGACCCGACGTAATTACTTCAAATAACACTACCGGGTTTGCAACGGAGCCGGTAGTGTTGAGGAACAAAACACTTTTGGTTGTGTATCGCTGGCAAAGTACCATAGTAAAGAACACTGTCGGCTCTGTGTCAACCGACAGAGATGTTTACGATCACACTGCCGGTTACATTTCAACCAAAAGTGTTTGTTATGCCAACACCGCCGGGTTGTTTCGAAACCTACAGTGTTGTAGACAGTGCCACTACCGTTTTTTTGGACGTCCGGCAGTGATTGCTATGCCAACAGTGCCGGTTTGTAATAGCCGGCAACATTAGAAAATAAGAATGACCGGTAATTACAGCAACGTATAATGTCAGGTTTATCAACAAACCATTATCATAATCACATGTCCACATCATAGGGTCTTGGTCAGCAGCCAAGTAGTGTAACAGTTACAATAGCTCACAAGTTTAGAGGGTCTTGGTCAACAGCCAAGACATCGAGTAGCTCACATGTTCAGATCTCTCACAACATCAACAACAAACTACAGTAGTCTCTTGATAAGTTGTGGTGTATTTTGGCACTTATAGAACCTAGCCTTTACAATGGAAAATTGTCCTGCTTTTGACAATACCTCATCTATGATGAATTTGGCCAGCTCCTCTTGTAGTGTTGCAATCTCCGACGGTAGGATATTGTTGTACTTGAGTTTCTTGCGCTGTCATTCAGAAAATATATATGAATCAGTAGATCAGTTTATTGAATTATTCAAAAAAACCAAATGAATTGGGGAGTATACACACAGTTTTGTCTTGTTGTTTCGTTTGCCCACGGAGGAATTTAAACATCGCCCACATTGCATAGAAACCGCACTGATCGTTCGCTGGTGGCTGATCTAACCGAGGCACAATATTTTCCCCCATTTTTTGAACCTTGAATGGGACAAACGAAGGCCCGAGTTTTGCTTCACGGACACTGAGCCACATTAAAAAGAGTGAAAAGGTAAAAAATTAGAATGCACTATGATGATATCAAGTTCAGATTAGTGGTCTAAAGACCTAACAAAAGGGCCTATATAGAGAGAGTTGAGCTTATACTATGGGTTAGAAAAGTAGTGGTAGTAGAATCTAGTTAGAATTCAATTGTACCAGTCTCACAAACATCAAATGTATACTGTGGGTTAGAAAAGTAGTAGTAGTAGAATCTAGTTACAATACAATTGTATCAGTCTCACAAGCATCAAATATATACTGTGGGTTAGAAAATAGTGAGCAACTAACTTGCATCACACACATGATGTCAAAATTAATATGTTATTAGGGTCACTTACCTATTCAGCAACTTTACTAGTGGATCTAGAAGAGAAAGTGGTTTATCCTTCGAGTCTCACACCAAGATTTCATTGCGTGTAAGATTGACAACAACGAAGACAAAATGGTGGCTGCAATCACAAATTCCTAATTATCGAATCATCTTAATGAGAAAGATGCGTACATATGAATTAAAAGCGGTGAACACATACTCGCAGTTGTGGGCTAGTAAGATTTCTGTTTTCCCGAAGAACACAAATTCATCAATAACATCCTTCAAATTTTGCTTCAGTTGTTCCGGGTCTTCTCCGTTTAGTCCTTTGACGCTGACTTCAGAGAGTTTGGTGGGTTCGAAGAAGCCATACTTTGTGAATAAGGTGATGGCTTCACAATATTGTGAGATATACCTGCATAAAACCATAGGTAATGCTCAAAACTTAACAATTTGTGACTGGATAGTAGTTAATTGCATTGTCGTGCGAGTCAGGTACTTACATCGTCCACAGCGTCAAGATTTGTGTATTGAGGGCGCGTTGTTGGTATAGCTGGAACAAGACCTCCCATCCAACAAATATCTTCTGTTCTTCTCGATAATGAAAAACAGATTTTGCAGGGACGATAACCTGAATTCCATCCAAAATTGGATCCCTTGTTTCATCTAGGTAATAGTCATGCAATTTACGCATGGCTGGGGTCAAGTTCATCACCAGCTCATCCTCAACCAAATTACGTCCCACTACAAACTGCATTGCCATTGGTAGGGGATCATCTTGGGCATAATACATGTCTGCAGCATCTTCAATACTCATGTTTTTCTCATCAGCAAGCTTCTTTATCTTCTTCTCGGCTTCTTCCATTTTAACTTCTGGTGTCAGAACTTGGCGCTGATCCATTTGGTTGCCGTGTTTTTCCACAAATGAGACAATTAAATTGACGAATGTATTGCATGCTGCCTTCTGGAGGTTGGAAATTTTCTGAGTGATACCGGCGGTAGTGATGAGCGATTATGTAGCCTAGCTAGACTAAACTTCCCGGTTCTCACACCTTATAAACGTACTCATCACTTCCTGCAAATTACGGACGCCAACCACCACCACCACCACCCCCAACACCAAAAAAAAAAAAAAAAAATCACTTCCTGCAACTTATTATTCAGAGGTGTATCTTATTCAGTAGGAGGTACGGCCGTATATATATGCAGAGTCTGCAGACTAGCGCAATACATACATGAAGTTCCTTGGATCACGCAGGCAATGCATCGACCAAATAAATCAAGAACTATGAGAGCGAGTGAGCCCGTTTTTGGTTCTCGAACAACCCTGCCTACAGTAGCTATCGACAGAGGCACACAGAGCTAGTCAGTCAGCTAGTCGCTCCATGTCTCGCACCGCCGCCTCGTACTCCGCCTCCACCTCAGGTCGCACTACTCCGTCGTCATCATTGTCGACGATCTCGTCGATGTACATGTCAGGGCTCGGCAGCGGCGGGACGGTGGTGCCACGCACAACTTTCAGCCCGCCGTTGATCCCCGCCCAGTAGCGCTTCCTGGCTGCCAGCAGCGCCTCGACGGCGCCCGAGTCGTCCCAGCGCGCGACGCGGCCGTCCGGGCCCTCGGCGTTGAGCCCGGCCCACCGGTCCGTCACCTTCCGCCACGGCACCCCGCAGGACTCGCAGAAGTCCTTCTCCCATGGCGCCACCGACCGGTCGGACAGGCGGCGGGCGCGGCGGGCGCCGGCAGCACCACCGGCGGCGCGCCACCTCCACGTCGTGGGTGCCGACCTTGGTGCTGCCACTTTCAACCCACCAGCAGAGCGCTGCTGTCGAGATCGGTTGGTTGTCGATCGATCGACCAGAGACGAGGTGACAACGACGACGACGAGCCGCAAGCTCCTATTGAACTGCCCGCTTGTGCGAGACTGCAAAGCTGACCGGAGGAAGCCGTGAAAGAAGACGAAGACGTAGGCCGTGGCCGCATGTCGAGCGCTTTGCTCTGTTGCTGTTATTTATATGGACGGCCGGCAACGGGAGGGCGGCCGGGGTGGCGCCATAGTTGAGTCCGATGCGGTGTTGGATATGGATCACGCGGCTTCTCCCTCTCCGATTCAAGTTGGGACCGTTGCCGGAGAGGATCATCGTTCCTAAGTTCTAACTCGTACGTTAGCCTCATGGGCCAAGCACAAAAACATGTATTATGTTTTATACAGAAAAATCTATTGAATCTCCCCTCACAAATCACATCCACAAATTTCTCAAAAGACGAATGGTTAAATTTGGTGTCAAAAAGTCATGTTTTTTTTTTTTTTTATTTGGGACTGAGAAGTGTATATAGCCATATAGGATTCCACGTATCACATTCACAATCGTCAAGCAAACAACATAGCACCTCAATTGTATTATCTTCTTTGGAGTAAATGGCGCAACTAGCGCCCGGACGACTGGCGCCAAGGGCATGTCCCAACACCGGTTCCACCCAATGGGACTCCACCACCAGCCCATCAACTTTCCCCAGCACATCCCATACGGTGTCCAGCGTGAGGATGCGTCCGGACACAAGCTGTTGTGTCTGTGGTCCCGCCCACTCTTACCTATCCCATCTTTCCACCCACCCCTACGCCCGCCTGCCCTCCCTCACCTACCCCATCTCCCCCCTCTACACACACGTACACACACAAAAAAACGTGTTCGCTGTGTCTGCACAGATAGAATAGAACGGTTGCAACCGCAAGATGCAACGAAAAGGTGGGAGAAGAGATGCAACACCCTATCTAGTTTTGAAACATCAAAAAACAACGGTTGCAACATATGTCTGAAGGTAGATGAAACACTTCAAAGTTGCTTCGAAAACACTAGAAAAAATCACCCTGAAACACATTTGAAAATCATTGCAGCCATACACAACATCCAAATAAAACACATGCAACATATGTGTGAAACATAAATAACATCCCAATAAACACAATTTCAACATGCGTTCGAAAAATACAAATAAAACATATACATATGAAACACTCAAAACATACTATTGAAACATTCTTCTGAAAACAAATGTAACATGTGCAAAGATCCCCCGAACTCCTTTTGCAACATCTATATAATTAAACTGCAACATTCCTTTGAAACATATAAGACAACTGAAACATACAGTTGCAACATAGGAGAGAGAGAGCCTGGAGCCTGACGCAGGGCACGCCTCCGGATTTGTGGACAATGGGGGCTTTTGATGGGCAAGGATGCCAGTGTGGAGGGACATCGCCTAGGGGCGTCGGGGTGAGGAAGGAGTTGCCGGGTTGTGGGAGGACGTCGGGCTTCGTGCAATAGCCGCAGACGGCATCCACGACGGGAGACGGAACAACCAACAGGCTGCATGCCTCGGGGTAAGAATCGATGGAGCCAAGAATCAATCCAGTTGATGAACTGTTATACAAATGAGTGAATTATTCCAGGTAAGAATAGTTCCAAGGCATAGATCCTAGACAACCAAACGAGCCCTAAGCGTTTAAGTGTTCCAAAATATTTCATCATAAGCAACATGACAGAACCTGCATTTAGCGTATGTCACCACAACCCGAGCCTCTTTTTTATATGAAGGATCCTTGATCTCCTTAAAATACTCCCATCATTGGGCTAACAAGTCTAGTAACAAAGAATAAATAAATAAATCGATATTTCAACATTGGGCAGTTAGCCAGTTACAATATGTACCCACTCTTTTTCCAGTGCTACATCATTTGGATAAAGAGAAAATAACAGAACAAAACTGCACGCCCAAAACAAAACTACATCTCTTTTCTTTCAGCTGATCCTGTAAACTGCCAGTGCCAAACAGTAGCAATGCATTCAGCAATAGAGTGCCTGTAGATTTTTGGAGAAAAAGGCATCTTTATCCATGTTTCCGACCTTCGATGTTCTTCTTCTGTGTTCAGACTACAGAGCAGATACCATATGCCTGCCACTCCCAAGCCAGTGTTCAGAAATCACCAGGCCAACAAAAGATATTTTGATGTTTCCTAATCCCGCATGTTTGCTGTGCTAGTCAAATCATAACACTACCACTGTCAAGCAATCATCCCAGATCTGGTTGATCAATCCTAATATTTCCATCCTCTGGAGAAGGAACGCGCAAACAGACAGGAAAGCTGCGACTGCAAGCACCGCACCTAAAACCACAGGGAGGCAGGTGCCTCTCATCTTGGTGCAAGGTGGCCTTTGCTCTACATGCAACAGATGCAAAAGTTGCTTCTCACCACATGGCCAATCCATACGTAGTGGCTTCTTTACCAGTAATAATCATCTGAATTGCTGTACCAACGTGAACGTGATGCTCTGCTTGACTGCCACTGGCGTGGATTAAAGCCTCTGTTGCTGTAGTTCTGTTCAGGTGATCTATGCATGCTCCTTGAACTAGATGCTCTTCTCCTAGTATTTCTTAGATCCTCTTCAAAGTTGTACTCTTGACGCTGCAAAATCCAAACAGGACAGGGTTCAAAACAAAATCCATTTATCTAGGTGCGATGAAAACAAAGCAAACAGCATAAGAATGATATAGAGACTACAATAAGTTTGAAATAATTGTCATCAATACGTGACAAGTAACAAAAGTAAAGTCTCAAATAACCATGGATGATAAATCTTTTGTAGACATGAAAACCTAGTGATATTGGAGCTGTAAAGCACAATTTGTGGTAACTAAGGTCATGGATTCAAGTTATGAAGTCCTTGAATCAAAAGAATCGTTGTTCCCACTACATATTCTACACTTTTTTTGGCTATTGCTAGTCTATGTGCCCAGTAGCAATGTGAGATCCCCACAAGGGTCGACTGATTTATCCGTTACTCGTTATTTCCAGCAGAATGCTTACCCAACAATTGGACTTGATAAAATGGACTTAAGTTATTTTCCTAAACTCTCAATATTCTCCAACCGTGTATTTATTCAAGACTATGCAAATCTAAAATGAGATCGGAGAGGGATAGGCCCCCACCGTATTTCATTAAGAAGAAAGAGATTCTTCCAGATCTCCTAAAAACCCCCAACCCTGGTTTAGCCAGCGAGGGATTTTTATTGCCCCCAGCCTGAAATTCACTCCCCATTGGGATTCGAACTCAGGCAGGCTGGCTGGGGTAACCAACCAAACCCAACATCCTTTGGCAAGACTATGCAAATCTTACTGGTAATCGGTTATCATTACCTTGCCTGGGTCAGAAAGAACATTATATGCCTCCCAATTGTTTTGAACAGATGATCCGCATCTGCATAGACTTCCTTGACAATATCCCTCCAAAATCCATCGCCAGCATTCTCGCTCCTTACTAATAATTGAGCAGCCTGCAGGTCAAAGCATTGTTAAAACGAAGGTTTAATGTATAGAATAGAATCAATAATAATAATCGTCAAAAGCAGCAAGGACCTTGTCTGGATGATGTCTCAATGCAGCTTTCCGATATGCCTTCTTAATATCTTCTGAAGAGCAGGATGCTTCCACTCCTCTGATACAGAAAAGGATAATTAGTAATTAAGTTTATCTCCACATAATACCAGCAAAATAGAATCTGCCTCATGTCAGGATAATTCATCAGAAGTTAAGAGTGGAATATCAATGAAATAATATTTTTCACTGTATTATGGCCTGACTATCTCACAACACAATAATTCTCTCAACATTTCTGAGATACTAAATGAAGTTCTAGGTAACTAGTGCAATTACCAATGCATCTCAAAGAAAATGCAATTGCCAATGTTTTCCCATCACTAAGCAACTTTATTAGTAGAAAAACTATTATGCTAGCACCGCTCGCTTGATTGCTTTAGACTTGCCAAAATGGACGTTAAAGCACCTGACAAGAGGCCAAGACAGTTTCTGTGGAAAGGTCAGGAGGAGGCCAACAGTGGTAATTGTCTGGTTTCTTGGAAGAAAGTCCAATGTCCATTGCAGTATGGTGGCCTGGGCATTCATAACCTTGAGTCTTTGAGCTAGGCTCTACGAATTAGATGGTTGAGGGCATAACAAACTGATCGTTCACAACCTTGGGCAGGATTACCTATTCAAGCGCCGCAAATTGTCAAAGCCCTTATTGACGTAGCTGTTGATTTTATTTTAGGCGGAGAATTTATAAAATTCTGGAAAGATCATTAGCTACAAGGAAGAACCCAAGCAGCTCCAGAGAGGGTAGTAAAGACTAGGACAGTAGCACAGGCCCATGGTGGTTGGGTAACTTGGGTTGCAGACATAAGAGGCGTGAAGTCTGGTTGAATATTTGCAGGCTTGGAACTTGGTGGAAGTCCTGGTTGAATATTCTGCAGATACCCCTGATCAATTTCGCTGGAAGTTCACACAATCTGGTTCCTACTCCAGCAAGTTAGCATATGCTGCCTTTTTTCTGGGAACCATCAAATTTTCTCCCTGGCAAAGAATTTGGAAGGGACTCCTCTAAAATACTTTTTTTTTTTTCATTTGGCTAGCCATCAACAACCAGCGTTGGATAACGGACAGTATGGCCAAACGCAGTTTACCTCACCCACCGGCTTGCCCCTTCTTTAATCAAGGGGGGTCAATTCAGTGTATCCTGGTTTTCTTGTGTATTCATTAGACAGGTCCGGAGTCTGGTCCTGAATAGGCTAGGCCTCCTGCTCTCGGACTTTTCCAAATGGTGGTGGCTAGCAATCAAGGGTTTGATAAAAAAGATGAGGAAAGGGCTGAATTCTTCAATTATCTTGGTCGCTTGAAAATTTGGAAGCATCGCAATGCTTTTGTGTTTTAAGAAGCTCTTCCAGATGTCCAATTGGTGCTTCAAGCTGTAACTAATGAGGGTGTTCTTTGGTAAATGGTGGGAGCCTCTGCTCTAAAGACTAAAGCAGATGCTTCTTCAGCTAAGCACAGAGATAGGAGTGGTATTTTAGTGTACTGAGGTGTGAGTGTGGGTTTGGGACTTTATCTCACTTATTGTAGGAGTAGACTCTTGTCTCTCCAAACTTTTATCTCTTAATGAAATTCTCTTGGCGTTGTTCGAGAAAAAAGTACCACTCTTATACTGAAAAGTAAGAGTTAGAATTGCTGCAAACTCAAGATATTCTATGTTGTTATCTCAGAATATTGTATTTAAAGCACTCCACACAGTTCCAAATAATGATATTTTTTTTGCCAGTTTTATTACATTTATTGTGAAACCAATGTTATTGCAACACACATATATGGAATAGCGTAGTTCCTTAAAGAGCTACTACTAAGTAAAGTGTATTCTGATCTAGTAGCCATATAATAAGCAATGTATAATAAGCAATGTTATTTTTATTGTCTGGGTAAGTAAAATTTATAACGAAAGGTGAAAATTAAATGCAGGGGTAAGCAGTAACTGCTTTCAAGGAATACAAACATTCAGGTTAACCAGGCACAAACTGGGGCAAGAAAATCATACTGAAGGAACAAAAAGGCAAAACCAATTTGGAAAACTTACAAGATTAAATACAAATTCAGGGGGTATCGTTTTTTGCTTCATCCTCTAACGATGAAAGCCTCGCATGTGCTTGCTTGAGATCTTTGTGCTTGTTGAAAGTTTTTGGTGATATTCCAGACGCATTGACTTTCTTTTCAAGAAGAGAGATTAGCCTCCTTACATCATTAGCAGCTTGGTCATAATCCCTTATCAACTCATATAAGGTGGCTCGTCTTGAAATTGCCTGAAATAGGTGCATCACATAAGGTGTGAAAATAACCATGTAAGGCTTAAAAGTTAAACAGTTTGCATGCCTCTCAGCGTTGGGAAATGGATCATTTCAGAATGAAATGCTTATTATTTAAAATAAAGAGCTGCAGAAGTATACCTTGGGATAATTTGTATCAAGAACCATGGCAAGTGAACAATCTGCTATTGCATCAGTAACTTGACCGAGTGCTTGATACGCAGCTGCGCGATTGCAAAAACAGACAGCTGAAAATGGGCGTGATTCACTATTGCAT
This sequence comes from Hyparrhenia diplandra, assembly GCA_015847255.1. Lineage (NCBI taxonomy): Eukaryota > Viridiplantae > Streptophyta > Magnoliopsida > Poales > Poaceae > Hyparrhenia > Hyparrhenia diplandra. The sequence continues at coordinate 85,485 of JADLZK010005260.1, read as the reverse complement.
GCCAAAGCTGCTGAATACTGTTTGACAGCATCTGAATATCTACCCGCTTCAAATGATTTATTTCCAGCAGCCTAATGATTAGAAGGTAACAACAGATAAGTGATGCTAGTTCTGTCATCGATATAAATGAAAATCATAAGGGGAACTGATATTTTGCTCCTGCGAAGATTAAACCATTAGGGTTTGCTAAATCATTATGGATTTGCAAATCATGTGGTCACATGTCAGCAAAAGAGGATATGGAAATCCGGAATGCAACCAGATAGAGTGGCAAATCTAAATTTTCAAGGTCACCTATTTTCAAGAATAGATGGATATTTAGCTATATCATTTTTTTCTGTTTTCATTAAGCAGTGTGCACTTTCTAGCACCAGTACAATCTTGTGCTCAAAAAGAAGAAGAGCGGCATGAAAGTTCAGCATGTTCCTGTTTTTAGAGCCAAACTAAACAATCAAGGTAACTTGGGACATTATAGTACACTTAAAGAGAACAATCATTTGGAAACTATTTCTTTCCTCAAATTAGTGGGAGAGCTGCACATCATCAGATTAAAAAGAGTACACATTACACAAACATGCACATCACTGGCTCATATCATCATTAGAAACTTATGCAACATGTCCCACAAAGAGATGCCATATGCTAGGGTAATTTCAGATCCACAACATGCTAGTTCTTAATCTCCATGAGAAGATAAATGTTGGAATACACATGGACATCAAAAGGAGAGCAAACAATATAGCATATAATAATTAGACAAAATGGGAAGTATTGATATGATAAAAACTCATCACCAAATTCCTGCCACTGCTACTCAGTAAGAAGACCAAAGATGAGATTTTACAGCATACCTTAAGGGAAAGTAGTTCTCTTATAGTCGCTGACAATGATGAGAATTTTTCTTGATATGTGGTCACGTCACTGTGAGTTGCACCATTCAGAAGTCATTCACTAGACTGGCATGAACTGCCAAAACAAAGGAAATACAAAAACATGACAAATTTACCTTTCTTTGACAGGTGTGACTTGCTCATGTTTCTTTAACAATTCAAGAGCCTCATCTAGCTTGCCTGAAAGGAAATAAGACTTGCAAATGAGGTAGGGCCGCCAATACCTTCCAGAGAACTGCGTCTGTTCAGAGACTCTGGAATTCTTTGGTTCTCCGGTGTCTTTGAATAAAACTGAATTTCTTTCAGTTGGATTTACAGACTCCTGACATAGTTGAATCACTTCTTCATATCTTCGTAGCTGTTCAGTGCAGCGATGGCATTAGTAGCAAGAAATAAATATATAACAAAAAAGGACATTCCCAGAATATTTGTTAATATAGGCGCTCTTAAAACTTCATGGAATGAGCCAAAAGAGAAAGAAATACAAACCATCAGCAATGCCTCTGCTTTCATCTCCTTGAAGCTGTCCGAATGTGGACATATGTGCAATGCATTGGAGATCAATTCTAAGGCTTTTGTTGCTTCAGGAGTTGTTCTTTTCTCAAGAAGTTCCTGGCACTGGGATAACCAATCAGTCACTCTCTGCAGAAGTAATAAAAGCACATGAGTATGGTAGAATGTTAAAACTCATTTGTGGAGAAAAATTGATCTTAAATGAAATAGAGAGAGTGAGAGACTAAGGAAATAATAATGAAACAGAACACATATCTAAATACAACCAAGAATAGATTATATGAAGTGTTAAAGCACAAACTAATAGCTAGGTGCAATCATGGAAACCAGTGGAACAAAATCAGGAAACAATTTTAATCTGGGCCCATAAAGGGCGTACCCAGTGCAGAGAGAGCAGGTCTGGGGAAGGGTGTCAGTGGCAAGCCTTACCCTCGCCTGTGTAATGCGAGGAGACCGCGATTCAAACCTGGGACCTTCTGGTCACAGGCAGTAAGCCTCTACCACTTGCACCACGAATAAAATAATGTCGGTGAAAATTCAAATATGGAACTTGAAAGTTACGTTTAGGAATAAAATAATCTCTACCAAATTCCTAGGATAAAATAAATAGCACAAACTAAATCTGAAATATGGAACTTGAAAGTTACTTTTAAAGAAGATCTGTGTGCATTCCATGCCTGAATCAAACTAATCTGCTTGATTTCACCTAAGTGTTGGTTTATACCAGATATACATACCTCCAAACCAAGAGAAATAAATCTAGGCAAGGTACAAGATAACTCCATAAGTTGTCTAGTGGAAAAAAAATGGGCAGCTTTGCTGTGCCCATAGATCACAGCAAAAGTTTCTACTTTGAAAAAAAATGAATAGAAATTATGGGAATCCGATTAGGATGTTTCTAAAAACATCCAAGTCAAATTGAATGCAAAGTATAATGGGAAATCAAGTGCCGCTGCACTAACATGATCACACAAACAAGTATTTGCATCATGTTTCTGAATAATAATTTACAATAAATCTAGGGGTCATGAATGCAACCATGCATACAAAGATAATTTGATTACGCTGAAGAATTCAATCTCAATCATGCTCCTACGTCAGCCTTAGGCATTGCACAGCATCTTAAAAAAATGAATAACAAAACCCAAATGATTTTGTTAGACACTATTGAGAATTCAAGGCTACATGATAACATATGCCTTAGTCTGTAGTCTGTACAATGGTATTCTTGGATTTTGTGGATTGTGAAGTGAACTCAGTTGCTAAAGCGTAATGCAAAATATGTAGTTTTTCCAACTGCAATGAGCATTGTGGAGCCTGTCACAGAAGTAACAGCTTCCCTTTCTAATATGCCCGTACAAGGCAACTACAGGTACAACGATAGCGAACAGGCCTACTACCCCAGGTCAGGTGTCCTTAGGAGTGAACTTAAACATGCATGGGTTCAAAAAGCACCCCTCGTCGGCTGTGGTCCTAGGTATAGGTAATACAAGTAACCTCCTGAGTCGCTCTCGGAGAGATGCACATGGCCACAGGCATGCGTCCTGAACACTCAAGGCAAAAGGTGGCATGTCAAGGGAAGCTGGCCATCGGGGTGTTTCTCAGCCTATGCACGAGAAGCTTCTCCTCAACTGCCGATGGGGGGCGCCTTTCCCCCGCAGGTCATTTTTTTTACAAGTACAAGGATAGTTATATTAAAATAATTTCAGGTTACAGAATCATCAGTATACCTACTTTTCCTGATTTAAACTTATCATATTAGTCTTGGCATGAGGAAACAGATATCAAACTGAGCTGCTTACAAGAGAGATGTGCAAACAAGAAAGATAACACAAGAATTAACAATGCAAAAACATTTTTTAAAAAAAATAACAATGCAAAAAGTGTGTGTTGCCATCAATAATTACTATGACGTAAAAGGGTTGGTCAACTGAGAACTGAATCAACTGATCCGATCTATGTCAAGGGGTATATAAAAGTGCCATGAAAGAATCAACTCAATACATGTATTTCTCCCAAACAGGTCAGTACTTCCATTAAAGTTGCATTCTGATGATAAGATGCAAAGGGATATCATCACTTTTGGCAACTCAAAATGTCATACTGCGAATCAATAGATAGTCAATAGCCAATTGAGGAATAATTAACCTATATCACAATAGTACCTGAAGGTGTTAAAAGACAAAGATAAACTAGGTGAGCAGACCAGTCCAAATTTTTAGTCATTCTTTTCATAACCTAATTCAGAGTTTTCCATGCTTGATTGTGCCAAATTATAGTTCCAAGGTAATCACAACTATCTTCTTCAGATCCGCTTGCTAACGGGCGGGGCAAAACGGGGTTTTTGGGGCGGGTTCTAATATGGAGTGTGTGCAATGGGTTGAAACGGGTTTCTCTATGTTGCGGTCTTGCGGGGGGGTTTGTCTATGTTGCGGGTCTTGGGGGAGGCGGGACTTGGGGCGTCTCCCATGACTACCCTTGGTTGGGGAAGGAGAAGACGGTCGCCGCCAACACGCCTCTGTTGGGGTGGGGCGGGGGGGGGGCGGGGTGGGCGGGTTGAGCAGATCATTTTGTGGGGCGGGCGGGTTGAGCAGATTGTTTTTATGGGGCGGGTGAACTGACTTCTCATTTGCGGGGTGGGGCGGGTTTGCCCCCACTGTCAGTGTTCTGTTAGCCGGTCCTTATACACCAAGTTAGGAAAAATAAATGTAATTGCTTAATATTATTTCAGATATTAAAAAAGTAAATGAAACCCCTGCATTTTGTTTTTTTTCAAACACCGTTAAGTGCCAAAACCTGACGGAAGGCCATAGAGCCAAGCAAAAGCTTTTTCAGAGCCATAGAGATAAGTTCAAAAAAAAAGGCCATGCACCTAAACGCTATTTTTTCCAGGGCCATGTAGATAATTCTCCCATTTAAATATGTATATAGTGAACAGATGCATTTAAGGTCAGCCCTAGAAAAAGAAAAGAAAGAAGACAAGATACCTTGACTCTTTCCAAACCATCAGAAGCCTCAGCGAATATTTTAGGGTCAGAGCTCCCAGTGTTACTGTTCAAACAGGACATGTAACTCCTTGATGCATCTTCAAGATCGCCCAATGCAAGCTGACAACTGTAATTAAATACGATAAAAAATCAACCTAATAGACATTTAAGGATGCAATAAAACAATAAAGAAAGAGAGAATATGTGCAACTGAAGCTGCTGAGTCAATAATCTCTGCCAGGTACTCAAATATAACACAAGTGAAGTAAACATATTCCCAGTAGAATACATTTGTCTATTTCAAATATAACATGGTTATGTTCTGGCTGAAATATCAAAGCACAATGGTGCTGAAACATGTAACTACAATTTTCGAACTAAGTGTATGGTTGAAAACAGTGTTACATATAAAAGCAGCATATTCCACTAGCGGAAACATAACAGAATGTTCTTAGACGCATTATGCTTGCAGTCAGTGAACTCACCATACTTACATGTTTAAAAGAATACTAAATTACTAATACATATTTAACAAATAGAAGAAAAGGTTGAATTGAGGATTACAAAAATTCTTACTTGGCAGCCCTAACTTTAGCTTTAAGAAAGGTGGGGTCAATTGATGTAGCAGTCAAACAATCCTGAAGTGCCTCCTGCATCATGCCAAGTGACATTCTTGTAGCCGCACGGTTTGCTGTAACACAGCATCAATGCACGGAACAATGTCCAGAAACGCCATAGTGGATAACAGAGTTTATGCCACGGGTATAATAATCTTCTGCAGTAGCAAAGTGCCCATTTGCATAGGCTTTATTTCCACTGGAACAAATGAAACAACAGGCTATGTTATATGTGATTGGGTGTAATCACATGAGTTAATACAAAATTATATAAAAGTCATGAAAATTGAGATATAAAGATGGCATTAAACATGTTCACACAAACCTAGTACGCCAGGTTTCACAAGTCTCCAAGGCCGCAGAAGTAGAAGAATCTCCTGATGATTGCTTTTTCATTGAGTCTCCATTTTTACTTGTTTCACGGAGAAACTGCATGTCCTTAGTATCTTGTGAAGATTTTGGCTGTTCAAAAGAGCCGATAGTAGAAGGTTTCGATGCCACACTGCTCTTTGTTCTTAACCTCCTTCTTGTGTTACGTCTCTGTGCTGCTGCAGAGATTTGTGGAGAGGACACACCGAATCTAAAGTTCAGCCCACTGAAATTTGATGAGCTTGATTGAAAAGCAGCGGCATCAACAAAATCATGGGGAGTTCTATAGGTACTCTCATTGTCTTGTCCAATATCAGTGAAAGGATGTTGTGATGCATTACGCCGATCTCCTTCAAAACTAGAAAAGCTGCTACCAAAATTGCTCTCAGATGCATCTAGTCTTGGTCCTCTACCTCCATCTCCAAACATCGGTAGGTCTGCATCAATAACCAAGTGCTCGGTTGCAGAAACTACATCATCTTCAGCACAACTTGTGTTCCAGTTCGAGATAACACTATCACCTATGTGAACAGGCTGATCAGAAGCCACATATGCCTCTGTTGGCACATGTTCAGTTTCTGCAGGATACGGTGAACAATCCATTGGTGAAAAGTCACCTGCTAAATCTGATGTTTCTCCATTGGTAGAGGCTTCCTTAGAAACAACCGGATGGAGCTGAGCATGTTGCTTTAGCCTAGTTGGCCTTTTATTTTTCATTTTGCCTTTACGTGTTTCCCTTTTTGTCCTTGTATGCAGATTTTATACTGTCTAAACCAAATAAGGTCTCTCTGGCATACCCAGGCAAATCCTGTTTGACGGAAAAATGATCATCTGAAGCAGTTTCTGTTTCTCGTTCATTGTCCCAAAACTGAAAGCAGGAACTGCATTCTCAAAAGTAGAGGAACTACATGAAGTATTCAAATTTGTAAATGGGTATGACTCCTGAACTTTGGTTTGGGGAACAGCCCCATATCCTGAAGTTGCCTCTGCTTTGCTTTGAAAACAGAACTCGGTAGTCGTGGGATCATTCAATTTACTTGCAGTCTGGGCAGAAGAAAAGCTAGAAACATTACATCCAAATACAAATACTTCTGGTGGTTCAGTAGCAGTTTCTTCTTTCCTGCTCTGATATGGAACTCCGCATCCTATATTTAACTTTGTCATCTTCTCTGGGAGAGCACCTGCACACTCCGCTGTACCATGAGCTGAGCTACAGGTGTCAGTATTTTCATCATTGGCAAAATTGACACCATCATCCATGGCTGTGCTTGCAGAGTCTTGAAACAGAGCTTCGGTTTCGTTTCTTTCAAATAAAAAGGTCTGCTGTGGACAATTAGAATTATCACTTTCCAAGCTCTGCGACATGGCTCCGTCTCCTGCATTCAAATCTGATGTGTTCTCTGGAGGCAAATGGTAAGTGCCATTAGCTGAATTAGAAGCATTGCTATTTGCTGTAGAGAAAAAATTCACTGCTTGAACTAGAAGTATTGCTATTTGCAGAGAAGAAGTCACTGCTCTTATCTGATGTGCTGCCGGTTTCCTTCCCAAAAACAGCGACTGGGACGGCTCCACTTCCAAATGTAAACACTTTGGGTTGATAACCACCTCTCATCTCATGCAAGGGCATGTCACTTCCTATATTCAACCGTGTTATCTTTTCTGCAAACAAATCTACATCACCCACACCTTTAGCATTGGACGAACTGGTATTGGCACCAGAGTCGACATTGTTTATATTATCCACATGACCACTTCCTGCGGTACTTTGAAACATGAAAGCTTCTGGTGATCCATTATTACTGTCGAGCCCCCCACCCCTGGAAGGTGCTTGACTGCCTATATTAGACTTCCCAGCCATAGCTTTTGCATCAGTGGCATGAATTGAACTAGGAGCATCTGAATGTGCACCAAGGGCAGCTGTGTTCTTACCGTCAGCAAAACTCCCAGCTCCATTACCTCCAAACACAAATGCTTGTGGCACACCATTAGCACTATCCCTCTTCTCACTTTGCAAGGGTTCTCTGTGGCCTAAATTCAACTGTGTAAGCTTCTCCTGGACCACATTAGCTTCCTTAATATTAGAAAACAGACCAGATATATCAACACCAAATACCGAGCTCCCATCTTTTCTATCACTCCCCTGACCAAGACCATCACCAACATCACCCAATGTGTGCAGGTTCAGCTCCTCCATCTTATCAGGGAGTTTTGATTCGTCAAACCGAGGCATGGTATCCCTCACGCTCCTATCGCCAACATCACCCGATGTGCGAAGGTTCAGCTTCTCCATCTTATCAGGGAGAATTGATGAAGCAGGCAATCCCTCCTCAAACCGAGGCAGGCTATCCCTCACGCTCCCAAACACGAAGGGCGCCTCAGTGTGTGAAGCTGCCGCCACTGCTGGCTCCGAAGCGGCACCAAACACAAAGCCTCCGGTCTGTCCATCCGTACCGCCGCCACCGCCGAAACCAAACGGGTTCCATGTTCCGGCTGAGGCCTGCGGCGCGCGAGAGCGGGAGAAGGCCGGCGCGTGACGCCGCTTGGCCAAGCGCGGCGTGCGGCGTGAAGACGGCGTCGCTTCGGCGGAGGGCCCGGCGCCCGGTGGCGCGAGGCCAAGCCCCTAGGCCTGAGTTCGCCATGAAAGCTGCGGCGGCGGTGGAGGGGAGCTCGGAGCCTCTAGGGTTTTGGCGCGGCGATGCAGGGGCTACCGCCGGTGGCATCCCCCGCGTCGGCGGAGCAGCGACCGCCGGCGGCGGCGGGCTCTGGAAGGCTGGGAATGGGCCGAATGGGACGGGGCGCGTGTGATCGGTTGATTCGAGGGGAACCGAGGGGCCGAGGTTTTTGCTTCCACACGGCGGCTTGGTTGATTGGCCCAAATCCAATTTTGGTGATCGTTCACTGTGAAGGAATCCAGCGAACGATCTGACAGACCCGTCACCGATTGCGGTTTTGTTGGATGATCGGACAGACGCGCCGGAGCTGTGTGTGTAGATCACCTGAATTTGGCTCGAAATTTTAAAATTTCGATTCGCATCAAATCATTAAATGTATTAAAAGATACATGCATATTAAATATACCAAAAGATACATGGAAGTATGAAATGTAGATAAAACAAAATAACTAATTGCACAGTTTAGATATACAATATAAGACGAATCTTTTAAGCTTATTTACCCCATGGTAGGTGTCGGACTCGGCCCGGTGAGTCGCCCTGGATAAGCGAGTGGCTGAATATTTAATTATTATTTAGCTTTATTAGTAATTTTATTTAGTTAAATTAAGAAGAGTTAGAAAAGACTAATGGGCCTCGGCCCGTTAGCGATTGTAAATCCCTCATATAAATATGGGGGGCAGCTATCATGAGACAATCAAGAAAGAAATAATTTAGGGTTTACCCTAGCTCTCCGGCCTCTACGCCGCCGCCGCCCACGCCGCCGCCGCGCCGCCGCCCGTGGCGCCCCGCCGCCGCCGCCTCTCTCTCGTCGTCGAGTCAACGATCTCGCGCCACGTCACCCCTCTCGTTCTTCCTCTCGCGTTGGCCGGAAAACGGGTTGTGACATATTGGTGTCCGGAGACCGAGCGATCCAATGGCCTTTTGACCGGAGCGGATCCATCGCGAGGAGGTCAACAAAGATCATCAACAACTACATCGCAGCCATGGAGGCAAATTCGGCCCCATCATCGATAAGTACGTCCCCGCCCTTCAAGCGCTTTCTTGATCTGTGGACACCAAGGAGCCCCCAATCCGGCTGCGCCTCCCGATTCGACAATTACTGCAGCCAATGGACAGCCCTAGATTTTCATCTAGAATTTGATACGAAATTTCCAAAGATAATCCCACAGAACCTCCACTTAAATTCTTCCCCGTAAAATTCCGTGAGACGGACCGGTAATAATATTAAATTATTTTTTCCTGAGTATGATGGCAAAGGTGACCCTTCTCATTGGTGTATAAGTGCGCAAAAATTTTTTCTCGCTCAAGGCATCACGATAATGACCAGATGCAGCTCGCCTCGTTCCATCTTAAGGGAACGCATTATCTTAGTTCATTCGTTGGGAAAATGAAGTGGGTCAACCAGCTTTTGGCCATAATTTTACGTAGCTATTACCGAGGCGTTTTGGAACTACACTATATAATCATCTTGATGATCGCGACAAAGATCATGCCAAACGGAGATTTGGACAGTACACTAATACGTTCACAAAGAACACCAATAAGGTATAACATCTCTCCCCAAACAAAGAAGCTATACTTTATATTGTTGGGTTAGCACCTTTGATTCGGTCGGCGCCGAATCGCATCAACCTCCCGATATTGAGACCGGTCATAGCACTAGCTAGACGCCTCTATACAAAGATCACGTCGTCGAAACTTAAAGGTACGCACAAGAGGACATTCGGATGTTCAAATATCGGTTCATGGGTTAACCGGTATATCTACTTGTCCTACAATGCAATTACTTATCAATATAAATGGCACCAATTTGTTGGCTTTATTGGATTCTGGTTCAACACACAATTTTCTCGACTCGATTTGGCCATGACGCTTTGGGCCTATAAAGTTCTTCCCTACATCGTCCCCTCAAAGTTGTTGTCGCTAATGGACAACATATAACAAATGTTAGGAGGTATGATGATATTGAATTTTCTATTGCTACGGAAAGCTTCAAAGCAGATTTCTTCAAAGATCAAATTGGGAGGCTATGATGTTGTTCGGGTATGGACTGGCCGAGTTCTTTGAGAAATATTGTTTAGAATTTTAATAAACTCGTCATGAAGTTCTGGCGGAAAGGACAGCCGATCACATGGCACAGCCTCTCTAAAGAGACAGATTCTCTACCAGGTATTCATATACTTTCTCCTAATGTGCCAATGAAACCTTTGTTATGCAAATTCCAAAGACTTTTTCATAGAGAGCCCTCGGGCTCCCACCTCAACGGCGTTATGATCATAGAATTCATCTTAAAGACCCCCACTCGGTATTGGGCAAAGATCGTTCGCCCTTATCGTTACCCTCGGATACGAAGAATGAACTGGAGCGACAATGCTCGGACATGCTTCTTCAAGGTATTATAATGTAATACTCAAAGACAAATTTTCAATACCGGTTATTCTTTGAATTATTGGATGAACTAGAAGGTGCTAAATTTTTCACCAAATTAGATCTGCGCTCAGGCTATCACCAGGTACGCATGCATCCTCCGGACATTGAAAAGACGAATTTTAGAACACATCATGGGCACTTTGAGTTTTTGGTCATGCCATTTGGTTTATGCAACGCACCTTCAACCTTTCAAGCCTTAATGAATGATATATTGGGACCGTTTAGCGAAAGTTTGTCTTTGGTTTTCTTTGATGATATCCCGATCTTTAGCAAATCCTGGTGCGAGCATCTTAAACATGTGGAAGAGGTTTTCAAGGTATTAGCATCTCATAATATCTTCTTAAAGCAATCTAAATGCCTCTTTGGTCAATCACAATTAGGTTATTTGGGACATATTATATCGGATGCGGGAGTGGGGCATCACCTATGATGCGCGGATACTCAAGGGGGGTCCGTATCGGCGTATCCAGATATGTTTTGGATACGGATACGACTTGGATACGCCCGGATACGTATTTGTGCGATATCTGGCGGATACGTATATCGGCGTGAATCACGGTATCCGATACATCCGGGCCGAATTAGATCGGACCCATCGGAGGAAAAACGACCATGCAAGGCCCAGCCATCCTCCAATGCGTAGCGTAACCTAGCGGCAGTCTTTGCGCTGCGGTACGCCTACACACTGCCGCTTGCGCATTTGATTCGACTTCCCCACTCGCATGAAGGTGAGACGGTGGTGACGAGAAGCGGCCGGCCGGCGGCGAAACAGCGAACGTAGAGCAAGCAACTACTCAAAGGATAGTATTATATTGCATTGTTAGGGTAAAAATCATTTGCTTCGGATATTAGGAGGTGAATCGAAGATGTGCATGTGAACCCTAAGCGTGCGACCTTATTACTATATACTATTTAAAAATATCCACGCAGCGTATCCCCGTGTCACTTGTTTTTGAAAAATAGTGTATCCGCGTATCGGATACGTATCGTATCCGATACTCGTATCCGTGATCCGGGCAACGTGGTCGTCATCCTTTGGCCGCGCTCCCCACAACTCTCCATGAATTACGAGGTTTTTGCGGGACTCGCAGTTACTATAAAAAGTTTATAATGGATTATGGTACAATTGTACGTCCCTTGACTGATCTTCTTAAAAAGGACTCATTCTGTTGGACACCCTTGGCTACAACAGCTTTTGAGCACCTTAAGAGGACTTTGTCATCGAGACCGGTTCTCAACTTCCGGACTTTATAAATTATTTGTGGTGGAATGTGATGCGTCCGTATAGGTATGGGTGTTGTTTTATATCGGGGTAATGGTCCAATTGCTTACTTTAGCAAACATTTGCCGATAAGTACAAAAAGTTGGTCTGCTTATGAAAGAGAGCTCATAGGACGTGGTAACGGCCCGAATCAAACATTGGCGACCATATCTTTGGAGCCGCCATTTATTATAAGGTCGGATCATTACGAGTCTTAAATAATACATTCTAGATCAACGTTTGTCCACGGTTCCTCGATCAATGGGTTAGCAAATTACTTGGCTATGATTTTCTTGTAGAATACAAACCGGGCAAATCCAATGTGGTAGGCGATGCACTATCTCGTCCGAAACACGAGATGAATCCTCAATCATGGCTATTTCGGAAATTCGATTGGGCTTATTTGACCAAATACGTGAGGAAATTGCATTTAGCGATGAAGCTATAGGCCTTATTGATTCTATAATCAACGGTAAGGACTTTGCCTAGGAAGTTCGCAATGGCTTGATCTTGTTCAACAAAAGGTATATCTTTCCAAATCATCCAAACATCTTGGACCATTCTCCATGCAATTCATGATTCAAAGACACGAGGGCATACGAAAACATTGCATCGATTTCGTCGGACCTTCTTTGTCAAACATGATAAACACATTGTCACCGATTTTGTGAATGATTGTTTGGTGTGTCAACGCAACAAAATCGAACATCTTCATCGGTATTTGGACTTCTTCGGCCTTTACCAATTTCGGAGGCGGTCGAGAGGGACATCTCAAAGGATTTCATTGAAGCTCTTCCGAGAGTTGGATCCAAATCGGTAATCTTAACGATGGTTGACCGTCTCTCCAAGTATGCTCACTTCATACCCCTTTCTCATCCGTATACAAAGAACCGGTAGCTCGAAATTTTTCTCGAGAAATTATTCGATTACATGACTTGCCAAGAGCTGTGGTTAGTGATCGAGATGTGATCTTTATGAGCCAATTTTGGCAAGAAATTTTCGGACTCTCCAACATTATTTTATCACCAACATCGGCTTATCATCCTCAAGCGGATGGCGGTGCCGAGGTCGTCAACAAAATTATTACGATGTATCTGCGCTAATTGACTGGTGATAAACCAAAGGATTGGGTAAGATGGTTACCTTGGGCTGAATATTGCTATAATACTTCATACCATGCATCGACGAACAACACCGCTCAAACTTGTGTATGGGCGCGACCCCCTACCATCCGTGGTTATCATCCCGGGTGAGACAACATTACCAGCGTGGATGACTTGCTCACTCAACGGCATGCTTTTCTCAATCGGACCAAGGTTCATTTGCAATTGTCTCAGGATTATTATCGCAAATATTTTGATGCTAAACATACAGACAGAGAATTTAAAGTGGGTGATTATGTCTGGCTCAAACTTTTATCCCGATCTGTGGCAACAATTTCTGATTTACACAAAAGCAAGCTTTCTCCCAAATATTTTGGACCCTTCAGCATCAGCAAAATCATTACTCCAGTTACATATGCATTGAATCTGCCTACACCATGGGGAGATACCTACGGATATTTCAAATAAAGGCCTCGATTCATGATGGCACACGTTTCCCGAACCTGAATTAATGCTCAAATCGAGAGTCCGCCAGGTCGCCTTCAAGTGCTCATCAAATGGAAAAACAAACCAGCCGCAGATGCTTCGTGGGGAAGATGCTAAATTATTCAACAAAATTTATCCGAGAATTCGGCTCGAGGGACGAGCCGAATCTCGGCGAGGAGAGATGTCGGACTTCGGTCGGTGAAGTCGCCTCGGATAAGCGAGTGGCTGAATATTTAATTATTATTTAGCTTTATTAGTAATTTTATTTAGTTAAATTAAGAAGAGTTAGAAAAAGACTAATGAGCTTTGGCCCGTTAGCGATTGTAAATCCCTCATATAAATATGGGGGCAGCTATCATGAGACAATCAAGAAAGAAATAATTTAGGGTTTACCCTAGCTCTCTGCTTGTATTTGCGCATTACTGCGCCCCAAAAGCCCGCCCGCCCGGCGCCCGCCTCTCTCATGTCGAGTCAACGATCTACGCCATGTCACCCCTCTCGTTCTTCCTCTCGCGTTGGATCGGGAAACGGGTTGTGACAAGAGGGATAATATTTACCACAAACAAACGAAAAGTGTTACAGTGCTTTTCACTTCTGAACGGTGTCAATTTTCAGGATCTAACACACACCGTCGGCGTAGCTCTCTTGCGGCTTTGCAGGCTTGTCAGCTTTGACTGAGCGCGAAAAAAGAATACATTTACTTGAAATGTTATGTTATATACTAAATTCGCAAGTAGTGCACTCCATTTTTTAATAAGTTAAATGCATGATAGGTCCTTGAACTTGTGCGAGGAGCGTCGGTGCCCGCCGGTGAGGGGCGGAGGTGTCCATCGGCCATGAGCAAGAGACAGCATGGTCACGGGGTGGAGCCCCCATGCGTGCTCGAGCAGAGTTCCGCAAGCAGGAGGCTGGCACCATGGACGTGAGATCGCCATGGACGCTCGGGAGAAGCATCAGCCATGTGAGGGAGCAGGCTCGACGTCATGAGAATAGACGGGGAGGGGTACAGCTGACCGCAGGCTCCTGCGCCGGCAATGGCCATGCTCGCCTACGTTATTTCGCCGAAAGAAGCGTCGCTGAGATCTCACCGCTAGAGGCCGTTGGGGTCTCGCCCTCGGAGCTCGCCGCCTGGGCGCGGCGGCGGGAGCTTCGCCGGGGGGCGCGGGGTCGGGAACTTCGCGACACCGAAGGTCGTTGAAGCGACGGAAGAAGTCATGGATTCGTTATTTTCTTTCCATAACCAGTGACAAGTGGGTAAATATTGAACCCAAAAGCAGCTAGGTAGGGGTAGAGTTGTGTTTCAATTTGTACTAAAGCAAAAGCTATTTTTGGACAAAAACAGTTGTGATTTTTAGGTCCTTTGGTTGGCTTTTGGTTTTGGCTTTTGCAAAAGCTAAAGTAGCTACAAGCTCAACCAAAGGGACTCTTAGGTCATGAACTCTCGAAATGCATTTTTGACACCCTGAAGTTGTTTGTGTCACTGAGGTCGATAAGCCTACGTGGCGTTGACAGCATGGCGCTGACTTTTCACCGGAGCTGACATGGCGGTACTCCTCGACGTTGCCTGATCCCGGGACGCGCACACCACGCTCAGGCTCGTTTGCCGCTGGGTAAACTCGTCCGCAGCTCGATCGCCGTCTTCACTCGTCACAACATACGGATACGGATCAAGTGATCTACGAATGCAACTTGCAATCATGCATGTGTCTAGTCCTCGTGCGTGCGAACCCCATTGCTAGCTGGTCATTCGATCCAATAGCACTAGCACAGGTGCAGGACTGGGGTACCACACGGGGGAGGGAGCTAGGGAGCCGCCATCGTACGCCCGTCGCTCTGCTGCGTCCACCGCGCCGACATGCCGAACCTCGTCCGCAAGCTCAAGGCCGAGAGACCATCACCCCAGGCGGCTTTGTCAATAACGAGCTCGTCACCGCGAGAACAACAACGTCGGCTGCGAGTGCGACGGCGGACATGGAGGCTGGAGCGCACATGGCGTCATCTCGGCTGCTGATAGGAGCCCAGAGCAGAGGCATCATCAGGCGCCGCGTGCCGGTCTCATCAAGCGGAAGTGGCAGCTCACGAGGACCAAGTACAAGGAGCGCGGGAGTGGGAGGTGTAACATATATCCATCACTCGGTGCCACTGTGTAAGGCTCTCGAGCTAGGTGTATAGTACATGTGCGCGTGCTAGTTTGAAGATATGCTGCACGCCACGCGTACACGTACGTCCTTGGCGATGACCAAGTACAAGGAGGTGTTCCAGAAGCACGACACAAGCACCGCGTGTGCCCGGCTTCTTCAACGAGGTGCCCCGTGCCCATCGATCGCGCCAGGATGCTCGCGGACCCGGTGCTGCCGCACGACGAGACTGCCGAGCTCTAGTGACATTCCATGGCGGCCTCCCTAGTCGCTGACGATAAGCATCTTCGCAACGTGTGCCGTGCGTGCGTGCATCCAGAGCGTGACGACATAAAAGCCCTCGTTGCCCTTGCCCAGGCCGATTGACGAGCCTGAGCGCGGTGCATATGCGTCCCCGGACAAGGCAACGTCAAGGAGTGCTGACATGTCAACTCCGGTGAAAAGCCAGTGTCACGTTGTCAACGCCACGTAGGCTTATGGACCTGGGTGACATACTTAAACAAATTCAAGGTGCCAGAAATATATTTTGACAGTTCATAGACCTAAGTGACACTCTATACAAGTTCAAGGACCTACCATGTACTTAACCCTTTTTCAATTCTGTCTACACTTGTGTGTTCTACGTGACGAGGTGAACAAAACTAGAACAAAACTAGATCTCACTTAGATATGTTTCAAAGAAATTTTTTTAATAACTGTCATGAACCAAAAAAGAGATCGCCGGAATAGGGCCCAACAAGGGGGAACCGCCGCCGCCTAGGGCCCAAGGCCTGGCGGCCAGCGAGCTCTCGGCCGGCCGTCGCCATCGGCCCCTGAACGCGCGCCACGTCGGTTCTTCCTGCAATTAAGTAAGGAATATTTAAGGAATAAAGATAGGAATAAAATAGGGAATAAATAGGTTGCTTGTAAAAGAGGAATTCCAATCTATAAGGAAACCTCTAGATCTATCTTAGCATGCAAGTCTCCCTCGGACTATAAATACAAGGGGCATGTAGTCGGTTGAATCTTAAGAAGAAATAAATTAAAGGGGTAACTCCCAACAGCTCTCGGCTCTAGGCTCTCTCTCTCTCTCTCTCCTCCCCGCCGCGCCGCCTCCACCACCGCCGCACGCCGCGGCTACCGGCGCCGCCATCACGCCGCCCAGGCGCGGCCGCATCGCCGCCGCCCCACGCCCGGCCGGCGCACCCGCCAGTCACCGGCGGCGACCTGCGCCGCGCCGCCCTCCCTCGCCATCCTCATCATCAACGATCGGCAATCGGGTGTCAATTCCGGCCCAATCTGGCCGAATCGACAATAACATTTTTATGTGTACCTTGTGACATATGTATAACATATACCATAAAACTTATGTACTCCTATTCTAAATTCTTCTATGTTTTCATAACTTGTAAGTTGTAAGATATAAGTTATGTGTTATATGTTATAGGTGGTATTGTACCTGAGTTGTGTTTTCATAACTTATGTGTATAATTTTTTCATGTACAATAATAAGTTAAATGCATAAGTTATGAGCATTGTAACGTTGAAGATCATGTATATATAAGGTAAATGTATCAATTATACGTATAAGTTATTAAAAAAATATGTGTCTAGCTCTTTAACATTTCTTTTTAAAAATAGAAAACTTTCCAAAAAAAAGAAAAATTATAGAATTTTTTTTGCCAAAAAAAAAAAGTTGTGGGATGTCTGAAAATTGTTTGCTAGTTGCTTGTCTAATGAACGTTCATTGTTTTTTTTTTTTTTTTTTTTTTTGACAACAAACGTTCATTGATTAGTACGCCAGTTCATTGGTCGACTTTAGAGGAATTTGTAGTTTAGTTGTGGGAGGACCTGGGATGCCTTTGTAGTAGTCGGGATGATCTTGTAGCTGTCAATTTCTTTTGAATTCGGACATGTCGTTCAAATTTTCAAACAATTCCATTCTCTTTTTGCCATATATACATAGATCGATTGTAGTCAACAACCATTTTAAATGTCAATTAAATATGAAGGGTATAAATCAATCACCAACATGTTAGCCTAGTGGTTAGAGTACCTCGGTAGCACTTAGCAGACTGGGTTCGACTCCTCATGGGGAGCTTAATTTAAACAGTCGCATTATTAAAATAAATATTTTAAAAAAATAGGTTGGGGTTTCCTTTGTCGATTTCGGTCAAAAAACATAGTTATAGAGTTTGAATCTAACAAGTTCCACAAGTTTTGATGCTCCGAGAGTTTCAACTAAATATGAACAGGGTATAAATCAATCACCAACATAGTTATAGAGTTTGATTCTAACATGTTTTTCAGAAGGAAAAAAAAAATCATCTCTAGAGTTTCCAATATTCCACTTCAAAAAATAAAAATCTGGTCCCACACGTTTTTTTCTATTGCCCTTTTTTTTTTTGGCCCCTTTTATTTCATGACTCGATCCCGACTGATCGCATCTAGGCTGCACTGCCACCTGCTACCTTTGCTCATACTGATCGCTGCAATTTTCATCCGGTGACAGCCAGACCACGTCACTCAGCGGCTCCGGATCTGGTAGGGACGCTGCCTAACCTCCACCTACCCCCTAGGCGAGGTGGTGCCCCCTTCCCTAGCGTTGAAGCGCGGCAGGCGATCGCCTAATAGCGCTTTTTGAACACTGTTATTTTTGCTACGTCTATAACTTATCCATGCTATTTTGATAACTCTATTGAAATCTTTGGAGTATATTATTAATTACTCGTGATCATTGGATCTATGCTGCGAGTCTAAGCTGCACAGGAACAACTGTAACCCTCATTGATTTTCGAACCTTTGCACAGGAACCATGTATTTTCTAGTAAAATATATTGGATGTTTGATAAAGCGTCCATTTGTACCCATACCCAAAATGATTACTGAACCACCCTGAGTAGAAGTGTAGAACGCAGTGATAAGATCATACAAAAATATTGCATAGCAAAGGTAGCATACTCCGTATATGTTTTTTTCTTAACTTAGATTCACCACATGGTTCGAATTCGAAATGAAAGTACGACATTCCCACATCATGTGCCTGCCTTGCAACAAGATGCATCCGCGCGCCTGTGTTTGAATGATAAGACTGGAGAGGACGTCTGTCATGGGTCCAAATGTTTAGTGGCTTGGGAAGCTGTCCAGGCACCTAAAGATAGAGGGGGGCTCGGGATCAAAGACCTAGAACTACAAAATCGGTGTCTGCTCATGAAATTCATTGATAAGCTCTTCTCTCACGACCAACCGTGCTGGAAAGAGTGGGTTCTCCAAACATCCAACCCCATAGACTCAACACCAAGCACTAACTCTGGCTTCCTTTGGCATATTGTCAGCGATGAACTAAACACCTACAGGACCATCACTATAGTTCACATCAACAATGGTGCTTCTACCTCCTTCTGGTTTGACCACTGGCTCCCTGATGGGCCTCTCCATGACACCTACCCAGCCCTCTTCTCTCACACCACCATGCCAAACGTTTACGTGCGGCGTATCTTTCAAAGTGGTTTTGAATTGCGTTTACGCCCACGGCTAACAAATGCTGCTAGTCTCGAGCTAGACAGCCTACTCTCTACTTTGCGGGGAATCACACTGAATGATGAGCGGGATGTGCGGCCGCTTGAAGCATACCGGGTCGTCCGTACAAGACTAGGGATGCATATGCGATTAGCTTTCGATTGTGGGGGATGCTGATGACACTCATGGCCGACGATCCGGGCGAACAAGGGTACCGAACAAAGTCGGGATCTTTGCCTGGCTCTTTTTCAAAGACCGCTCGATTACAAGAGTAAATCTCCATGCAAAACACATCGTCGAAACACCTCGGTCGAACGCCGCTCTCAACAAGATGAAGACGGGGATCACGTTTTCTTGGTGCGCCCGGCTCCCTCATCCGGAGTATGGTTGGAATGGAGAGTGTAGACTCCATGTCGATGAAGCCGTTTGGAATGCACCACCTCCAAATAGGATCGACGGCCGACTCGGCCATTCATCTTTCTCACCATTCTTTGGCGTATTTGGGATGCTCGTAACGCCACGTCTTCCGTAATGAGTTTTTAGCCAACATGTAGTCATTTCTAAAGTGTGCGATGACCTGTTCATTTGGAGGAAACGGCTTCCTCGCAACCTTGTAAACGGTCTTAACGACCGGTGTGCTCACCTTCGAGCTTGTAATACTTCAAACATGTAACCCTCGCTGCTGCCTAGTAAGTCTAGGCACGTGCGCTTTTTGAAATGCAATGAGATGGTGGGGAAGCTCTCCCCCCGGTTTAATTTCAAAAAAAGACCGACTCAACAATGAGGACCTCTATACAACACCTATTCTCTAGTTTGCCCGGTACACATTAAAGGATGGCACCCAAACCGAAGTTTCTCCAACAGCAAACACAAATAAAATCTTAAGCCACCGCCCATGGAGCGGATCTTCAGGTTTTTGGCCCATCGCACCCCAACACAAGCAGCCTAGCCAACGAGCGCGGGCAAAGTCACTCAGCGGTGTCGCTCGTTTCGTGAGTCGTGACTCCGTTGTCCCTCCGGTCACACGCCCGCCACGCCCGCCGCTACCCTCCCCGACGATCGGCGTTGCCCCCCCTCCTCTCCGGCTCTCAGGCGTCGGCCGTAGCCTCCGGGCTCCGACTCAACGCCCTCGCCCTCGCCCTCGCCCTTGACCCTCCGGCCCTGCGACAGTCCATGGCGGCGCCGTCACCGGCCGACCACGACTACCACGGGGCGCCAATCCGCGACGCTAGAGAAGATTTGGGTCGAGGAGAGAAAGCACCATTTTTTTGCGTTTGGTCGGAACGGTAAGCAAATTGGGTGTTGGTTGGAGGCTGTTTTTTTGAGAGGCAAAGTAGTGTGAATGATGCATATTTGGTTTTGGGTTCCTTTGTTATAGTCAGTCAATCACTGAAAATGCGTTCAATGAAAATGTGTTGGCGGGCTGTGGGTGATCGTGGGAATGACGCTTTTGTGAAGGGCATGACGTGGAAGTTGATTTTTTTTTTTTGGCAGATGAGATGAGATGCTCCACTTGCGCCCTGGTACCTCATACGGGCCCAAGGTCGCTGTCCGGATCCGGCGCACGCTGGCAGGTGGCAGTGGCACACGCTGATGGCTGCGCTTGTTCCGCTCGGCGGACCGCGGTCTCGTCTGCGAATCTAGCGTTCGCGCTCACGGCTGAGCGCTACCAGGAAGGGCCCCTCCACCGGCCTCCACCTCCCCTCCCAGACCACCCCGCGTCGCCCGACGGGCCGACGGCGCGTAAAAGCCGGGAACGAGCGTGTTTGATATGGGCCAAAAATGCCCGGCCTGACTCTGGGATACAACTTCCCGTGATATCGTTTTCTGTTCTGGGCCCGTCTGCGGGATGCAAAAACCTTCTCTCTCTCGCTCGCGTACGCCGCTGCTCGCGAGCTTTCTGTTTGAGCCAGGCCGGCCGGGCGGCGAACTCGTGCGTCGTCTCACCTCCCTCACCTCCCTCGTTTCTCACGGTTGTGGCTTGGGCGAGTTCCCCGGCTCGTCGGCGGGAAGGCGTGATGTTGTTGGTCGGGCGGAGCTTCCCCACGCCCCGTGCGGCGCGGCCGGAGGCGGAGCTCCCCCACGCCCGTGGCGGCGCGCTCGGGGCGGATCCGGCGCGAGCTCCGCCTTCCAGCGGCGGGCGGCGGCGGCAGGCGGAGCCCCCACGCCCGCGGCGCCGCCTGGGGTGGATCGGCGGGAGCTGCGCGCTCGGCGGCGGCGACCTCGGGCGAGCTCCCCCATGCTCATGGCGGGGGGCGGGCGAAGGTCGGACGGCGGCGCGTGGCCTGCGGGGAAGGGGATGACAAGCAAACGCGTCGCCGCCGGTGGTAGGTACGGCCTCCATAGCCGGGAGTGTGCGCCGCCGCTTCGGTGGTAAATGCGCACTCGATGGCGCCGCCGCCCGACGGTTGCTTCAGCATCTGCGTCTCCGTCTCCACGCGGCCGCCCTTCTCCTTCTCTCGTTTTCGCCGACGTCGGCGTCGCCGAGGAACCGGCGTGGGCCGTGGCCACCGCGGCGCCGGTGGCGTTAGGATCCGATGACCACCGACGACGTCCCGCTCATGACCACCGGCGGCGTCCTGCCAAGACCACCGACGGTGCTCACCACCGCGACGCAGGTGTTTGATGAAATGCTAAAGAGGGAGAGGGGGTGGTAAGGCCATCGAATGCCAGTTGCATGGTTACCCTAACCCGGCCTGCGATAATATCAAACACAAATATGACCTCCCCGCTGCCTGCGTGAGAAATACAATCAAACAATCAAGGTTGTATGGCCACCAGCTCATGGGCCATACAACGCACTCGCCGAGCCGAAAATCAAACACGCCCCAAATGTGGGAGCTGCCCCTGGCTGCGGTCGCTTTTTTTTTTCCAGGTTTGGCCAGCCACCGGCCCTGTTTTTTCCCCACCCCACACGTGACCAGGGTACGTGACACGTCGTTAGAGGAGTCACGGTCCGACTCCCAGCCGGTACTTGGCGGCTGCACCTGCACCTGCACTGCTCCCCCCGCTTCTGCTCGCGTCTCGCTCTCGTGTTCTCTTCCGTTCCATTCCATGCCTCCGTCTCCGGCGAACTAGTCTGGTACCGGCGGCGAGCACGCGTCTGTAACCTCCCCACCCAATCGAACTCCACCTGCTCCCCGATCCGCTAGATCTCGGCTCCGCGCAGGTACCCATCCCTCCTCGTTGCCTAGCCTCTCCATCCAGATCTCGTTGGAAGCGCGCTGGCCGCTGGTGTTGCCCTGTAGTGGTGGGCAGCGCATCCTGGGGAAGCGGACGGGTAGAGCTGCTGCGGTTTGGACCACCGGTAGCAGGCAGCGGGCTCGTTGCTTCGGCGTCTTCGCTTAATCTCGAACGCGCGTGCGTCTGGCAGGAATGGAGCGCTGGATGGTGTGTGAGCTGGCAATTTAGGGTTTATTTAGCATGTGACAGTCAAATAAGGAGCGGGATTTGTTTGGCATTGTGTTTTTTTTCCTCTCATTTTGGCACGAGTTGCGTGGTTGGCTGTGTGGTTTTAAATTTTGCTCGCTAATTTGGTAGGATCAGGAGTGTCCTGGGAGCTATGGTCAGTGCATTGTCTGTTTGCCAAGTCAGTCTGACTGTTCAGGGAGGATTCTTATTTGCTAATCATGAAAGTGTCTGCGTGGAATTCCATATGGATTATCTCAATTTGTTCACACATGAACTTCTACTACTAGATGAGAATTGCAGTTCACTGACTATTTTAGTATTTTTTGTACACAACAATGCATACTTCATCAATAGTGCAAGTAACTTTTGCAACTGCTTATCAAACATCTCTTATTACCATGCTGTAAGTGATTTTTTTTGTTCGATGTAATAGTATATACTTTTTTTTTGCTATTCCAGCTATGCTGATTGTGAGGAATTTGGCAGCATTTCTATCAGGGTTTTAAAACTAGAAGTGCTGCCGCCCCAGCATATCTAATATGGACGAGTAAGAATTGCTGCAAAATAAACCTTCTTTCCTAAAGATGTTACATTTAATTGTATAGTGACCGTTTATATTTCAAATTAACCAGAGAAAATGTTGTTGAGCTGCTGCAACGTTATCGCCGTGACCGTCAAGTATTACTTAACTACATTCTTTCTGGCAACTTGATCAAGAAATTTGTAATGCCACCTGGTGCAATCTCTTTGGATGATGTAGATATAGACCAAGTCAGTGTTGATTATGTCCTCAACTGTGCTAAGAAAGGTGAAGTATAGCTTTATCGGAGTTCCTTTTTTGTTTGTTCTCGCATTGATTCTGATAACGCTTAGAAAATGTAGGCGAACCTCTTGACCTTGGAGATGCCATCCGCCTTTTTCATGATAGCCTTGACTATCCATATGTGGTGAGTTGGTTTATATTTTCTTTTCTTACAAATCTTTTTGTCTTGCTGAAAAGTTCTTTTGTTGGCTTTCGTTTGAGTTAGTTCTTTTGTATCACATTTCATTTGAACATCTAGATACTTCTGTCTCCTTATTTTGATGTGATTTTTTTCCCCTCAAAGCATACATTTTATCCATTATTATATTCATGTACCTAAATACTATTATTTCTTTGGCCAGAATAACACTGGAACTGTAGAGGAGTTCTATTTGCTTACAAAACCAGAATATTCAGGACCAGCTCCAACAAGAGAACCACCCCCTATCCCAGCCACTGCACCATCACCAGTTGTGATACCACCACCGGATGTGGAACCAGCACCAGTTATTGTGTCATCACCAGTTGCAGCTACCAACTTGACAAAAATCACAATCATTTAATTCTCCGACCGAGAAGGAATTAACTATAGATGACATTGAAGACTTTGAGGATGATGAAGATGAATTTGATGGTCGAAGGGCTTCTAGAAGACATCAAACTGATGCCAGTGATCTATTATTACGGTTACCACTATTTGAAACAGGTAATGAGTTATGAATTGATGAACATTGAACAACTATCCTGAAATTACATGTTCAATAACAGATACAGATAAAGTGCTATGCCTTTTGATGATCATCTATCTGCTCTGTTTCCATTTGGGTATTTTATTGGTGATTTCATTGTGTCGCAAGTCGTGTGCTATTTTTCTCTCTTGAATGTGCAGTGCATGAGAGCTGCATATCATTTCAATCAATAATAAAGGGATGATGAAAAAAATGTAACAAGAGGACTATAACACCCTCCACAGTGATCAACAGTACAACTAACGTGCCATGGGAAAAATGACCCGACAAACAAAGCTGGCCTAAACTAAGGCACTGATAGGGAGCTGAGTTCCCTGGCTCCAGCTGCACACTAGACCTCCCTCATTAGTTTTATTTTTTTAATTGCCTGAAAAATTTCACTCTAATGAAGTAATGATTGGGATAAATTGGCCATTAGTCATCAGTTACTCCTTGAAACTTGTAAAACTTCGAGCTTGAAAGTTGTACCTTTTCAGGTATCACAGATGATGATCTTCGTGAGACAGCGTATGAGATCCTTGTTGCTGCTGCTGGTGCTTCAGGGTAGGCCTGTGCATCTCTTTATATCCACATAGTTTTTGCATTAAAAGATAACAAGTCTTCCTAGGGCACAATATAACCTAGCAAATTTTGGTACATTTACTAGGGGGTCTTATAGTTCCTCGAGAAAGAAAAGAAAAAAAAAAAAGAAGAGGCATGATTAATGAGGAAACTTGGTCGTAGTAAGAGTGAAAGTGTGGATACCAACACTCACCGACAACCCTGGTTTGGTTGGTTTGCTTGAAACCATGCGAGCTCAACTTGAGGTTTGATGTCCTAACTTTTTTCCCGGTGACTGGATTATCATGTCACTTATAACTTATTAATCCACTCGCTTTTAATTATATTTCTATATTTGTGCGCTTCTACCTTTTAAATTTCTTTTGAGTATTACACAAGACTTCATCAAGCACTTTGTATTACGAAATGCCATTATGCCATTAGGTTTTAATGCAAACTTTTGAGGTGATTAGATGTCGGCTGGGCGTTCGGTAGAAACCGACCAATCGGTTCGGTTCGGTTCGGTAGGGGAAAAATTCGGTTCCTACAACTTGCCAACCGATCGGTTTCCCGAAATCTCAAAACCGACAACCGGTTTGGTTTTTTAAATCACGGTTTTTCGGTTTTAACCGAAGAAACCGATGAACAAGCAAAAAAGCTTCGAACCTCATCTCCGGGGCGTCTTTGCTCACGGCCGAGCGCGATGCGGTGGCAGCGCCGCTCCTGCTCGCGCCGAACGCCGCCGCCCGCCCGCCCGCGTCCACGCCGCCGCCTAGCCCTCACGCCCGAACGCCGCCGCCGCTGCCGCCCGGCGTTGCGCCGCCGCTGCCGCCCGCCGCTAGGCCCCGCGACCCGCCTGCCTCCCGATCCGAGGTCGCCCGCGCCCCTCCACCTCAGCCGCTCGCGGTTGCCGCCGCCCAGCGCCCCCGCCGTGCGCCCGCTAAGCCGACACCCCATTTTGCTAGGGTTAGAGCGGGGATGGAGTGGGGAATCGGGGGGGGAGGAGAGAGATGGATGGAGAGAGGGAGGGGGCGTGGGCCGCGATTCCTCTGCCGCCCGGTGAGGGAGTGGGTTGTGGGCCGCGTGAGGGAGCACGGGAGGTGGGGCGTGGGCGGCCGTGGCTTAGTGTCCGGTTGGGCTTATAGTGAAGTTCGGTTTATTGATTGGTTCGGTTCGGTTTGGGCGAAAACCGATCCCAAAGCCGAACACGAGCGGAGGAAGCGAAACCGATCCCGAACCGAAAACCGAGATTTCGGTTCGGTTTCGTTCGGTTCGGTTTTTGGTTCGGTTTTTCGGGATTTTGTGCCCAGGCTGAATTAGATGTCATTTCTGTGATACTAACTCATTTTGATGAAAACAAAAATCTTAAGGAGTTTTGTACCTTAAATCAAAGGAATATAAGCACCTGTTTCCTGTGTAGATTACCAGAGTTTTTAGGAAAATCATTGAATATAGTGGAACTGCTATTTCTCTAATTGAATCTAAGTGATTGACTTGCTATTCAAATTCAAAATTATCACATGAATAGCTAATTTTTGGTAGTTGGCACCTGCAACTTGGAAGTCTACAGTTCCCTAGGTTGTATCTTGGTGATTCCAGGTCTCATAAAGCATTTAAATATGCTCATTTTACATTAACTGACTGCACGCCCCCTTTTTTTGGGATAGATAACAGAGTCCATGGATATTCGAACTAGGCAAGGATTACTCAATGCTATGGTTGGCAAAGTTGGAAAAAACGGATGGACAATCTTTTGATTCCATTGGAACTATTATGCTGCATATCCAGAGCTGAATTTTCTGACATGAAAGCATACCTTCGTTGGCAGAAGAGGCAGGTTAGCATTGCTTTGGTCAGCTATTTTCTATATGACCTTGAACCATATCCTCATTGCATAACATTATATCCTTCATCTGTGTTTTTGGGGGTTTATTAGTTAAACATGCTGGAGGAAGGCCTCATAAACCATCCAGTTGTTGGATTTGGGGAGTTAGGTCGAAAAGTGAATGAGCTAAGGAGCCTTTTTAGAAAGATCGAAGAATCGAGGTTTTATTCATAAACAACAAAAAAGTATTATGCTTGACCTCTTTTAACCCTTGCACAAAATCTCCACTAATTGGGGATTATCCTTGTGTATTTTGCTAGTCCTTGCCACCATCTGCTGCAGAGGTTCAACGCACAGAATGCTTAAGATCACTGAGAGAAGTTGCCACTTCTCTATCTGAAAGGCCTGCCGGGGTGATCTTACTGGTGAGGTTTGTCACTGGGCTGATGGATACCATCTGAATGTAGCATTGTATGAGAAGATGCTTGGCAGTGTTTTTGACATCTTGGATGAGGAAAAAACTTACAGAGGTCAATATCTCAAATCCATGATTGCAGTTTCCCATTGACTAATTTAACTATTAGACATGGCGTTTCTCTTACGTTTTTTTTTTTTCTTTAATCCACCAGGAGGCGGAGGAAATCCTTGAACTCCTGAAGTCAACTTAGGCGGATACTAGGAATCACAGAGACTGTTCATGATACATGCTATGCATGGGTATTATTTCGACAGGTGAATCCACGATGAAGTAAAATTAAAGCATTTGTGGAAATTGTGTTTTTTTTTTTGTGGTTCCCGCAATATCTTTACAACAGCAACCAGTGTGTTTCTTCACTGCTGATTATTGTCCATGAACTGCTTACTGAATTGTGCCTATTTTAGCATCTGGGGCTTTTGCTTAAAAGTTCTGCATCTGTCAAAAGCAGGGAGGAGGTTGTTCAGGATAGGGGTTCAAGTTTTGTTATATGTTCAGTAAATCTGACAACTATCCCTTTGCACAAAATCTCAATGGCCTTGGTCAGTTAAACCTACCATGAAGTAGGAAATCTATGAGTGTAGAATCAAATATAAAACTCTTAACCACCGTCTCTTGAGGCAAATAGAGTTTCTTTCATATGCAATAGTTCACTGGAGGCTAGATGTTCTACAAAGTCCTATTCTGCACTGTGCTGCTGGTTTAGCTCAAATAAGTTGCCTCCATAAAAGTGATAATCTCCTGCATGTTCAAGAAAAAAAAGAGTATGATAATTGACATAGGTTCTGCAACCCAGTTTGTTCTCACAGGTGAGCAAGGACTTCTGAAAGTTGTGATTGACCATTTGAGGAAGATACCTTTGAAAGAACAGCGTGGTCCACAGGAAAGATTACATTTGAAAAGCCTGCGTAGTTCTGTCGACGCTGAGGGTAGCTATCAAGACTTCACATTTTTCCAGTCTTTCCTGTCTCCAATTCAGAAATGGGTGGACAAGAAACTTAATGACTATCACCTACATTTCTCCGAGGTTCGTTTTCCAACCTCCTGGTTTGGTCTGTGCTACACTGTATGCATCGTCAGTTATTCTATGGAAAATATACTCTTTACTATCTGGAAGCTAATCCATTTGTTTCAGTTCAACAAATGTTTTTTTTACTTTATGTAGTGTAGCAATATTTACAACACCCTTTTTTCTGAAGATTATTTTTGTAACGTGTCCCACTCATGTAATCTTTTGTTCATTTGTTATTTTGAACCTAATCCGCCCAACACATGTGCATATGTTTGGCCATCGTTATTTAGCTAAGTTAAATGTAATTGCATTACCTTTGTAGTCCGATCAATAAACTTAGTTCTGAAATCTCTTATGAATATTGTCGTCTTCATCTCTCATTTTGGCCTCTTATATTTTTCATTTTCACTTCCTATGCATAAGATTTACCACATTTTTCTCTTGATCTGCCATTTTATCCATGGGAGCATGTTGGTATTATTCAGATTTTAGTACCTGGCATATGCTACTCTATGCATTTCTTACATTATATTATATAATATATGTAATATAATATACCGCTCTGAACCTTTTACTCTTATTTGCTTGCAACATTGAGACTTTCTTTATTTTTATAGGGCCCCAGCTTGATGGCTGATGTTGTGACAGTGGCAATGCTTACACGGCGTATCCTTTGTGAAGAAAATGATAAGGTGCTTTTACTTTAATTTTATTTCTGACCACTGTTGTTTGCCATCTCACTTTAACGGTAACAATTTATGTTCTATCTGAATACAATCGCTGCAGAGTATAGAGAGTAGGACTGTTCACTGTCTGCAAATTTAGAAAATTCTGATTTTGGGCACCCATTTGCTTTTGTGCATCAGGCACTGGAGTCTCCTGACAGAGATCAGATTGACCGTTACATCACTTCATCAGTCAAAAGTGCTTTCTTGAAGGTGACATTTGTGCAGCAGCCATTATTCCATTGGTAGTGTAGTTCTAATTTATATGGACTAAATTTTCTATCTTTGATTTACCCCCATTTTACCATGAGATGGTTATTGATGACACGTTTATGTTCTCATATGTTCTATCTTTACCAGTTGTCACTGGTCATTGCAACTGCACATTGCTTTTTCACATTTCATTTCTATCTGTTTGACAACTCTTAAGGAAACATCATATTGCATTATTCCTAGTGTGGACAAGATTCTTCTCAGCTGGGCGTGTTCTTTTTTTTTTTTTTATGGTAGAGGACATCCAAGCCTGATATGACTATATGAGATCACCCTGTACATGGTCCGGTTTAAAAACCGGCCCAACACACAAACCAGCCCATGACAAACCGTGTAAGGAGGCCACTCCGCGGGTTGGTTTGGTTCCATTTGGTACTGTTGCAACCCGTCTTCTTTGCTCGTCCAACCAGCCCGCCGGTCATCGTTACGGCGAGGGTAACGGCACGCTATCGGCGCCGCTGCAGATGCTGCGGCGGCGTGCTCGGCGCCGCCACCGACCGCGACCTGGTAAGCCTCGCGGCCGCCTTCATCGGCGCTGCAGGCTCCAGCGGCCCACCGGCAAGCACGCAAAGCAAGGCGAAGCAGCAGCAGCACTCCGCCATCGTCGCGCCCAACAACGCAAGCTGAGCATGCAAGACAGATGAGCACGGGAGGCACGCAACATACGCGCCGCGCGTCCCGAGCCAGCCCTCGGGCGCTCTTCTCCGCGTTATCGGTGGGGTCCGGGAGCACGGCGGCGGCATAGAACCGCAGGACCATGGCGAACTCCGATTCCAGGACATGCAGCACGGCGGCCATGGCTCGCCCGCTGGCTATCTTGGCGCCCCACAGCCTGACATTGGCAGGGAGGGCTCTCTTCTCCGCTTGCTGGCCTCGTCGCCGGCGGCGGTGGCAGATCCCACAGCGGCGGCAAGGAGAAGTTCGTCTTCCTGCAGTCAACCGGCGGCGGTCGCAAGGAAGAGAAGCATGGCGCCACCGCCAAGGCGGCGCCCCGCCGCCTGAGGCTCTTCTGCTTGTGCCTAGCAGCCTGCGCGGAAACCGCTTAACCACGGGTTCCAAGCCGCTGAAACCTTTGTCTCATTGGGTTGGTCCGGTTTTGCCCAAAGACTGGATTAACCGGACCATGTACTGGGTTAATATGAGATGTATGGTCTGGATGGTTTTTTTGTACCTTTGCCTAAAACATTCCTGTGGATACTTCTGGCCATGTGGTTATAAAGGATTTGTAGTGGTGCCTTTGTGTCTACTGTCTAAACATTTCTATGGATCACTTCTCTATATCTAAACCTGAATTGGACATCATCGTTAGAATTCAGATAGCACAATAAAGAATTGGCACATACTTGTGTTCCTTTTGATGATACATTACCATCATATCATTTCTTGTAAGAAAAATATGCTACCATTTCATTGGTTGATGAAACATTGATGAAACATTCTACTATTTTCCTTTCAGATGGCACATTCTGTAGAGTTCAAAGCGGATGCTACACATGAACATGTTTTAGCTTCTCTAGCTGACGAGTCAAAGAAACTTCTGAAGAAAGATACAACCATTTTACACCTGTTTTGACAAAATGGCATCCACAGGCAGCAGTTGTTTCTGCTTCTCTCATCCATAAACTTTATGGAAATAAATTGGTTGGTTATATCCAGATTCCAGCATATATTTTAAATGAATTTGACTTTGTAACTTCGTGATTCTGCATGCTTACATAGAATCATTTTGCCAGAGACCATTCCTTGAGCATGCTGAGCATCTTACGGAAGGCGTGGTTTCTGTATTTCGGCAGCTGATGCTTTGGAGCAGTACATAATGTCTGTGATGGCCTCCGTTACTGGAGATGATGGTTTGGATAGCATATGCAGAAATAAGCTAGCTCCATATCAGGTCAGCTTAACCTTCATGAAGTAGTATTAAAACTTAGATAAGTGCAAAGAAACCCATGTGTTTACCTTACATTTTTGCCATTTTATCAACCAATTTGTGCATCACAGCGAAACATAGATATACTTAAGTGCATTGTTAGTGTAGTGTTGTTTATCCTAATTCTCCGCTTTCCTTTTCTTAGATTGAAAGTAAATCTGGTACATTAGTTTTTACGCTGGGTGAATGGGCAACTTGAAAGAATTGAAACTTGGGTTAAAAGGGCTGCTGACCAAGAGGTAACACACATTTGTGACTTTTTGTTTATATATAATTTCTTTGTCCTAATTGTCTTATTACTAGTACGACCGTTCACCATGGATTTGAAATGAAATATCCATGGTCTATGTATCCTTAGAAGTGTCTTTCAACATATTTGTTAGTTTGATGGTTCGACCTTTAGTTCAAGAAAGTAAAAGGAAAAACATATGTTCTTAGTGATAAATTTTATATAATGTTTACTTGAGCTTTATGCTTTAAATAGTGGCTATATATTTGTGATATTTGAAACTGCTATGATTTATGGAATTTTCCAGAATTGAAGGATGGATTTATGGAATCTATTGAAACCATATACTTGGTCTAGTTCTATTTTCGAATATATATAGTTGCAGTTTTCTACTTGTGACTTTGTGTAAGGATCAATAACAATTTTGACCACTGCTTGCATTTCCTTCTCAGTTCTTTGCTGGCTTATTTTTTTGCTTTGTGACATTAGTTAATATATATACTTGTAAACTACAATTATCGTTTTTCTATGTTCCTATCTTCTATATTCTAATTTTATGCTCCACAGGTTTGGGACCCTATATCCCCCAACAACGCCATGGGAATTCTATTGTAGAAGTCTATAGAATCATAGAAGAGGTGCTTCTTTTGTTCCTCATTATTTTGAAATTTCATTCATGCTAAAGTTGTTTTGATTAAAATGAAGTTTTTCTTTCATGCTGCAATCTCAGAATTATTTTATTTGCACTTTGTAATTTGTATTGATGTTATGTTTGCATTGCTGTGTTAAAATGTTGATTTGAATGAAAGAATATAATTGCTTAATCAAAAGCAGAAACAGTGCCCAGGAGGATGCATGTCCTCGAGATCATGACCGTCCTTGTGTAGCTCCTTACCAGAACGAAGTAACAGAGGATAATGGAGGCGCTTCAGCCATCTGTCTTCTCACCGATACAGAACCAATTCCATTGACCTCCACCCAGCACACCATGGATCCTGCTCCCCCACCTCCTCTCCGCACCTCCCGGGCTTCTGCCCTCCACCACAGTTGACACTAACTGCTCTGATTATGACGCCTTCACGTCCTTCCTTGCCCAAACACTGTCCACCATCACTGTGTCTAGCGGCACCCTGCTGCCTCGCCATCCGGCCCACCAGCCACAAGCACGTAGGCCGGTAAACTCCCACGATATCCCTCTAGAGCCAGAGGTCCCAAAATCCCTAACCCTGGACCCCAATCTGTAACCTTGCAGGGGCCGCACGTGTTCACAGCGGCATTGAGAGGGATGCGACGGAGGGCCAAGGAAGAAGCCTGTCATAGAAGTAATCTTGATGATCAATCTAATGGACCTGATGTCCGGGACATGCGTCCTCCTGCACACCAAATAGTTTTTGCTTTGTTCAAAGTTGTACTAACTCTCGATGAGCCATACGATGAAGCTTTGGGAGAAGGTTATCGAGCATAAGCCTCAAGGTGACAAAGTGTGACCCAAAACCAATTTGGGTTCATGCCCTGGAGGTCGACTATGGAGGCGATTTTCTTAGTATGACAGTTGATGGAGAGATTTAGGGGCGGAAGAAGGACTTGCACATGGTCTTTATTGACCTCGAGAGGCGTATGACAAAGTAATGCTTAGAAACGTCATGTGGTGGGCCTTAGAAAAACACAAAGTCCCAACTAAGTACATTACCCTCATCAAGGATATGTACAAGGATGCGGCGACATGTGTTCGAACATGTGATGGCGATACGGTGACTTTCAATTAACATAGGACTACATCAAGGGTCGCGACCGAGCCCTTATTTATTTACTACGGTGATGGATGAGGTCACAAGGGATATACGGGGTGATATCCCTTGGTGTATTGTCACAACCCGTTTTCCATCAACGCGAGAGGAAGAACGAGAGGCGTGGCGTGGCTGAAATCGGCGAAGAATCCAGGCGGGCGGCGCGGCGGCGGCGGCATCGGCGGCCAGGGCGCTAGCCGGCGAATGGCGGCGTGGCGTGTGGTGCGGCGAGTGCGCGACTGCGGCGGCGGCGGCGGGCCGGAGGAGCTAGAGAGCCCGGTAAAACCTAATTATTTTCTTCTTGATTGTCTCACGATAGTTGACCCCATATTTATATGAGGGGTTTACAATTGCTAACAGGCGGGCCCATTAGTCTTTTAACTATCTTTAATTTAATCTAATAATTATAATAATAAAAGCTAAATAATAATTAAATATTCAGCCACTCAAAACATCTCGGGCGACTTCATTGACCGAAGTCCGACATCTCTCCCGCTGGAGATTCGGCTTTCGTCCCTCGAGTTGGAAGTCCTGATAGATTTTGTTGAATAATTCAAAGATCTTCTCATGAAGCATCTGCGGCCCAGGTTTGTTCTTCCATTTGATGAGCACTTGAAGGCGACCACAGCGGACTCTTGTCTTGAGCATTAATTCGGGTTCGGGGGACGATTGTGCCATCGTGAATCAGGGGTAATTCCTAATATCTCGTAGGTATCTCCCCGGTGTGTGGTTTGAGCATCTTGACATGAAAGGCATTGTGTATCACGGGTTCCAGTGGCAGATTCAATGCATATATTCTACGGTGTAATGATCTTGTTGATCTTTGAAGGGTCCAAAATATTTAGGAGAGAGCTTGTCTTTGTGTAAATCGGATATTGTTGCCCGCGAGCGGGATAAAAGTTTGAGCCAAACATAATCACCCACTTTAAATTCTGCATGCGTATGTTTAGCATCAAAATATTTCTTGGTAATAATCCCGAGACAACTACAAAACGAACCTTTGTCCGATTGAGAAAAAAATATCCTCAAAGTTAGTAAATCATCTACACGGTAATGTTGTCTCACGGATGATACCCACGAATAGTAGGAGGATCACGCCCATACACAAGTTTGAACGGGCGTTGTTTTGGTCGATGCATGATATGAAGTATTATAGCAATATTCGGCCTAAGGTAACCATCTTACCCAATCCTTTGGTTTGTCACCGATCAAGCGGCGCAAATACATCGTAATAATTTTATTGATCGACCTCGGCCGGCCATCCGCACGAGGATGATAAGCCGATGTTGGTGACAAAATAATGTTGGATAGACGGAAAATTTCTTGCCGAAATTGACTCATGAAGATGACATCCCCTGTCACTAACCAATCGATCTTGGCAAACCATGTAGTCTAACAATCTCGAGAAAAATTTACGAGCTCTTTGAAGTTCTTTGTATACGGATGAAAAGGGGTATAAAGTGAGCATACTTGGATAGACGATCAACCAGCATTAAGATTACCGATTTAGATCCAACTTTCGAAGAGCTTCAATGAAATCTATTGAGATATCCTCCCGGATCGCTCCGAATTGGTAAAAGTTTGAAGAAGCCCAAATTTGGATGAAGGTGTTCGTTTTTGTTGCGTTGGCAAACCAAACAATCATTCACAAAATCTGTGACAATGCGTTTATCATGTTTGACAAAGGTCCGACGGAATCGATGCAATGTTTTTACGATACCCTCATGTCTTTGAATCATGAATTGCATGGAGAATAGTCTCAAGATGTTTGGACGTTTTGGAAAGCCATACCTTTTGTTGAACAAGATCAATCCATTGCGAACTTCCCATGCGAGTCCTTACCGTTGATTATAGAATCAATAAGGGCTATAGCTTCATCATCAATGCAATTTCCTCCCGTAGGCGATCAAATAACCCCAATTGAATTTTGAAATAGCCATGAGGGAAGATTCATCCGTGTTACGACGAGATAATGCGTCGCCCACCACATTTGATTTACGGCTTGTACTCCACAAGAAAAATCATAGCCAAGTAATTTGCTAACCCATTGATGCTTTGCGGAACTGTGGACAAGCGTTGATCTAAAATGTACTTAAGATTGTAATGATCGACCTTATAATAAATGGGCGGTCCCAAAGATATGGTCGCCAATGCTTGACTAACATTACCCCGATCCTATGAGTTCTCTTTCATAAGCAACTAACTTTTTGTACTTATCGGGCATACGTTTGCTAAAGTAAGCAATTGGACCATTATCCCGATGTAAAACAAAGACCTCCATACCGTACCCGGACGCATCACATTCCACCACAAATGATTTATTAAAGTCCGGAAGTTGGAGAATCTATCTTGATGATAAAGTCCTCTTAAGGTGCTCAAAAGTCGTTGTTGCCAAGGGTGTCCAATAAAATGAGTCCTTCTTAAGAAGATCGGTCAAAGGGACGTGCAATTGTACCATAATCCATTATAAACTTTACGTAGTAACCGCCGAGTCCCGAAAGCCTCGCGGAATTCACGGAGAGTTGTGGGGAGCGACCCAGCGGTGACGGCCTCAATTTTCTCCGGGTCAACGACCACTCCGGCATCCGATATAATATGTCCCAAATAACCCAATTGTGATTGACCAAAGAGGCATTTAGATTTCTTTAAGAAGATATTATGAGATGCGAGTACCTTGAAAACCTCTTCCACATGGTGGAGATGCTCGAACCAAGATTTGCTAAATATCGGTATATCATCAAAGAAAACCGGCACAAACTTACGCTGCTAAACGGTCCCAATATATCATTCATCAAAGCTTGAAAAGTTGAAGGTGCATTGCATAATTCAAATGGCATGACCAAAAACTCAAAGTGCCCATGATGTGTCCCGAAAGTCTCTTTTCGATGTCCCGGAGGATGCATCGTACTGTGTGATAGCTTTGCGAAGATCTAATTTGGTGAAAGAATTTTGCACCTTCTAGTTCATCCAGTAATTCAAAGAATAACCGGTATTGGAAATTTGTCTTTCAAGGTATTACTATTGAGCTCCCGATAATTAACACAAAAAAACGCCAAGTCGATCATGTTTTTTGACAACAAGGGCGGGTGATGAGAATGGCGAAGTGCTATACCGGATGATACCTTGATGAAGCATGTCCGCACATTGTCGTTCAGTTCATTTTTACGTATCTAAGGGTAACGATAGGGGCGAAACGACGGTCGGTGAGTGGGATCCTTAAGATGAATTCTATGATCATAACGCCAAGTTGAGGTGGGAGCCCCGAAGGCTCTCCTCGAAAGTTGTTGGAATTTGCATAACAAATGGATCCATTGGCACGTCGGGGAAAGTATATGAATACACGGTTGAGAATCTCTCTCTTTAGAGGTCGTGCCATGTGATCGGTACGTCCTTTCCGCCAACTTCATAATAAGTTTATTAAAATTTCGGACAATATTTCCCAAAGAACTCAGCCGATCCACACCCAAAACATCATAGCCTCCTAATTTGATCTTTGAAGAAATCTGCTTTGAAGCTTTTCGGTAGCAATAGAAAAGTCAATATTATCATATCTTCCCACATTTGTTATGTGTTGTCCATTGGCGGCGGCAACTTTGAGCGGGCGGTGTAAAGAAGAACTTTGGAGGCCCAGGTTTCATAGCCAAATCGAATCCGAGAAAATTGTGTGTTGAACGGAATCCAAAAGAGCCAATAAATTGGTGCCATTTATATTGATAATTAATTGCATGGTAGGACAAGTGTATATGCGGTTAAGCCATGAACCGATATTTGAATATCTCTATCCTCTTGTGCGTACCTTTGAGTTACGGCGGGAAGGCAGTATAGAGACGTCTAGCAAGTGCTATGGCCGTCTCAATATCGAATGGTTGATGTAGTTGGACGTCGATCCGAATCGAGAGGTGCTAACCTAGCAATATAAAGCATAGCTTCTTTGTTTTGGTGAGAGGTGTTGTACCTTGTTCAGCGTTCTTTGTGAACGTATTAGTGTACTGTCCAAATCTCCGTCGGCGTGATCTTTGTCGGATCACCAAGATGATTGTGTAGTGGAGTTCCAAAGCGTTTGGTAATAGGCTGCGAAAAATTACGGCCAAGTTGGTTGACCCACTTTGTTTTCCCAACGAATAAACCAAGATATTGCGTTCCTTGGAGATGGAGCGAAGCGGTACATCGATGATGTATTAATAATTCCTTGGCGAGAAAAAATTTATCGCACTTGTGCGACCAATGAGAAGGGTCACCCTTGCCATCATACTCAGAAAAAAATAATTTAATATTATTCTTTGGTAAATGCGGGATTTTACGGCAAGAATTTAGGTGGAAATGCAGGTAATTTCTTGGGGAATTTACGTATCAAATTCGAGATGAAAATTTGACCGTCCATTTGCATTTGGATGGAGGAATCGGAGGTGCGGCGGATGGAGGCTCATCTGTGTCTCTGAGGCAAGAAGAGCGCGTTGGAGGGCGGGATGTACTTAGGCGATGATGGGGCTGAATTAGCCTCCATGGCTTTGGCCTCCATGGTCTGCGATGTACTCGTCGATGATCCCGCTGGCGTTCGCCGTGTGATGGATTGTCCCAAGGTACATGCCATTGGATCGTAGCGGTCTCTGGACCAATCTGTCACAACCCGTTTTCCGATCAACGCGAGAGGAAGAACGCGAGAGGCGTGGCGTCAAAAAATCGGCGTGAAGACGAGGGGCGGGCGGCGGCGGCGGCGGGCGGCGTCGGCGCGGCGGCGGCGGGTGGGCGCGACGGTGGCGACGGAGGCGGCCGGCGGCCGGAGGAGCTAGAGAGAGCGGGTAAAACCTAATTATTTTCTTCTTGATTGTCTCCACGATAGTTGCCCCTATATTTATATGAGGGGTTTACAATTGCTAACGGGCGAGGCCCATTAGTCTTTTCGACTATCTTTAATTTAATCTAATAATTATAATAATAAAGCTAAATAATAATTAAATATTCAGCCACTCCGCTTATTTCGGGCGACTTTGGACCGAGTCGACATGTATGCTCTTTCTTTGATGATGTGGTGCTAGTGGATGAGAGTAGAGCGGGGGTAAATATGAAGTTAGAGCTATGGAGGCACACGCTAGAGTCGAAAGGGTTCGGACCGGGTAGGACCAAGACCGAATATATGATGTGTGACTTTAGCCCGACTAGGCACGAGGATGGGGGCGTCACCCTAGATGGACAAGTGGTGGCCAAGAATGATACTTTTCGGTATTTAGGATCTATGCTACGGAAGGATGGCGACATTGATGAAGATGTTAGACATAGAATCGCGGCGGGTTGGCTAAAGTGGCGTCAAAAACGGCATCCTATGTGACAAGAGGGTGGCACGAAGCTAAAAAGGGAAGTTCTATAGGACGGTCGATTCGCCTCCGGCGATGCTATATGGTGATGAATGTTGGCCTACAAAAAGGCGACATGTCCGGCAGACTAAAAGCGTGGCGAGATGCGTATGTTGCGTTGGTTTTGCGGGCATACTAGAAGGGATAGAGTTCGAATGAAGATATTCGGGATAGGGTTGGGGTGGCTCCTATCGAGGAGAAATTGATTCAACATCGGTTGAGATGGTTTGGATATGTTCAACGGAGGCCTCCCGAGGCGCCCGGTGCGTAGTGGAGTTCTAGAGCGGGTAGATAATGTAAAGAGAGGTAGAGGTCGGCCCTAGGCCGACTTGGGACGAGGCGGTTAAGAGAGATCTTAAGGAGTGGAATATCTCCAAGGAGTTAGCTTTGGACGGGAGCGCTTGGAGGCTAGCTATCAACGTGCTGAACCATGACTTTGTTTCCTTTTCTATCTACCCTATCTTTATCCTTTTGTCTTGTGCCTTTTTACGTTCTTTTTATCTTTATTTCATATGGGTTTCATCTCTAGCCTACCCCAACTAGCTTGGGACTAAAGGCTTGTTGTTGTTGTTGTAATTGTAAGTTTGTAACTTATAATAAACTCTGTGTATGTATTCCCCTGCCATGACGTTAGTAGCGTGGGTGATGAGAGTTTTTGTGCTTTAACTCCTTGGAGCACCTACGTATAGTCTAGTAATTTGTTTTTCCTTTGAGGGCATGATAAAGTTTTCTTGCATTCTTGCCTGCTGTTATATGTTTTCATTGTTACCCAACTAAATAATACTTCATTCCAAATTGGAAGTTGTTTGGCTTTTCTATTACATAGCTTTTGCTATGCATCTAGATATATGTTATGCTTCGATACATAGTAAAAGCTATGTATCTTGAAAACCTAAAATGACTTACAATTTGGAATTTGGGGAGTATTAATGTTGTCTTTTATGATTGGCTTTGTGCCAGTGTGGCTCTTTAGTTGGTTCATTAATACAACAACAGTGTCTGGCCTCCTATTTATAGAGCCGGTTATTTGACAAAATCTAACAAATCTTATTTACATGTCCCTAGCAAATTATCTACTTTAAGGGTTAAGGCGTTAAGCAACTAAAAATTCTGGATGGCTGCTGCTTCTACTGTAGCCATGGCTTTAATGTGCTATGGCAACCCAAAGCTCAGCTTGTCATCCTGAAAAAAAGAAATAAGTAAACAAATATTGAACTCAAATACGAGTGGTTAAAAATGTGTCAGAAGTATCAAAAATCATTTGTAAATTGTATCTCTAATGGCTACCTATAAAATTTGGGTTCTATGTAATGTACATGAAAGATACATTTGTGTGTTAGAGATATATGAATCATCTTTGACAACCATTCTACATATTTTAAGTGGTCCTTTGACACATGTTGTGCAATGATGCAAATTCGTCATTTCATTAAGAAAGGGGAACACATGTCATGCAAATTAACATTTAAATTGTATTGAGGATGTCAAGATAGTGCCCCCAAGCGGAATTGGTGCGAGTACTCCAACCAAATTTATAGGTGTTACTAGTGGCTTTACTGTCTTTTTAGGTACAATATGACTACCAGTAAATAACATGGGGAAATGATGAGTTTGTTATAGTTGCTGTACCTACACTCCATGAATTTCTCCATGCTCTTTCCTTCCTAGCTTCAATTCCTGTGATACAGCATACTACATAAGTACATATAACTCAACTTTTTTGTGATTTAACTGAGTTGTTTATAATCTGCTTCCCGCTGATCTCTAAAGAGCAGAATGCTGATTCATCGCAAACTATTGCAGACTGCAGATCAATTTTTTGCATTTAAGGTTCCTATGCGAGATGGAGAATTGAACAGTCTATGCCGCGGTCTTGACAAGGCATTCCAAGTTTATACACAGCTTGTTACTGCACCCCTAGGTTTGCACGATCATGTTCTTTTTTCTTCTTGATATCTAAGGCTGATATTTTCTTGTGCATGCCTGCTCAATAATGTATACTGTATAAGTATAGGCACCTACTTTTCAATATAAAAATACAGAAATATCCATCTTATTTTGCAAACTCTTTTCTTTTTCTTTTTTGAAAACACAGGAGCTGTGTTTCATTGTATTATTATAGAGAAGAATAAAAATAGGGAGGGTCCCCAACAGGATCCTCACTCATACGGGGACTAAATATGAGAGGTGATTACACATACTCATGGTTTAAACACATAGTGAACAAACACGACTCAACGTTAACTAGAGAGACCTCCCTTGTAGCTTCTTCGCCCCAGCCATGCACCAGAGGCTGTGCTCATTCTTCAGCTCACTCCAAATCCTGCTAATCGAAGGAGAAGCCCCCTCAAAAACACATGCATTCCTATGTTTCCAAATAATCCAGGCCCCTAGAATAATTAAAGAGTTCACTCCTTTCCTGTGCTCCTGGCTAACTCTGTTTATCGTCTTGCGCCACCAGTCAACAAAACTCAGCTCATTTTTTCGGGGGGCTGAATCCGCTAGGTTCAATGGAGTGAATAATTTGAACCGAATTTTGTCTTGCTACCACACATGATGATGTTAACAAATGTTGTATTGTCTCATCTTGATTGCATATCAAGTGACAATATCTTCATTTGTCTAGCTATCAAGTGACAATTGGCTTTTGTCTGCTTGCAGTTGATAAAGAAGATTTAGCTCCGCCTGTTCCTGTTCTTACTCGATATAAAAAGGAGCTTGGAATCAAGGCTTTTGTAAAAAAGGAGGTCCAAGAAGTTAGAACAGTTGATGAGAGGAAAGCTAGCGAAATTACTCAGCTTACAATGCCAAAGCTGTGTGTACGGCTCAACAGTCTTTATGTGAGTCTCTTATTGCCATAGCTCATGATTATTTATGATTAATTCCTGAGCATTTTGGAGTGGTCGGCACTGGGACTGCAGACACAGTTAAGTAAATTTCTGTTGCAGGCTTCAAAGATTATTTTTTTTGTATCTTTATTAAACTATTAAAGAGAGAGAAAGGGGAAGAAACCTCGCACAATGCAACCATGTTACCACCTCTGGCAAAATATATAAGTTAAACACCTGCACTAAAACAGTAGCTTGACCCAACCAGAAAAAAAAAAGGCCAACCAATAACATCTGGAGCTTTTGGGCACCAGCGAAACACCAATGCTGCTCTTCTTTAAATAACAACTGGGCAGCTGGCAAAGGAGTAGCAATTCCTTCAAACACATCTGTTCTTGAGATTCCTCAGGGTCCAAAAACCCAAGATCACAGCAGTGTTGAACCCTTTTCTTTGAGCTTTATGGACCTTCACATTGGCTTTTCTCCAATCATCAAAGCAGTTATCACTGCGTCTAGGCACAGTGTGATCCAAACCAACAGGGGCCAGTAAGCTGTACCAGAATTGCCGAGCAAAGACACAATTAGTGAGAATATGTTGCACCGTCTCCACTTGATCACACAGCACACATTTCTCTGGATGAGGGAGACCCCTTTTAGCTAGTCTAGCTAGTCTGTAAAGCAGTCCAGTACTTGTTTCTAAGTGTAAGCCAAAGAATACCTTGCACTTTTTTTTTGAGAATAATGGCGTGGAGCTCGCCTCTCAATTAAGACGGTAGAAAAGTATGTACAAGAAGGGTGGCCGATCATGGTGCAAAAGCGCACACGAAGGGCCAACCCACCCACACAACGGGAAGAGCACCCGACTACCACGAGTCATCGTTGCCAAGCTCGATTGCAAAGCAACCAGCTCCGACTTCCCATGGCAAAACCCTAGACAAACAAAACGAAGAACTAGCGGGCGGCCCGGCGAAAGGCCACAACAGGTCATCGTTGCCCAACTCGAAAGAAGAGCAGCTCCGACTTCCCATCCCGAACCTTCGCTCCTCCCCGGCTCTTGCCCGACTTCCGAAGCGTACTGGGCGACGGGGAGAGGGGGTAAGCCTCGTGTCATCGTTGCCGAGCCACGTCCCAAATAAGCGGCTCGACTTCGCTCCGCAAACCCCCTCCACACGCACACCGGACGCCGAAGATGAAGAGCATCGAACCGAAGACGAAGTTGTAGCCTGGGCGAATAGTGACGCCTTCGGGAAGGGGATGACGTTGGAGACGCCACCGCCGCGTCCAAGATGGACGGGGCTTTCGCCCGAAGAGACCGGGGGAGCCACAACGCCCTCAACGGGGAAGCGACTCCACGTGCGCCGCCATCGCCAAGACTTTCGCCCAAAGATCCCCGGTACAACGTCCCGCAAGGACCCGAGAAACCGCCGCCGCGTCGTCGTCGTCGCCGCTCCGGCGTCCCACAACACCCCAACCGCCAGCCAGGCATCGACGCCCGGCCGGCCGCGCGACGCCGCGATCTTTGCGTCGATGGCCACCCCCTCCGGTCAGCCCATGGAACCGAGCCTTGTCTTGCCGCGCGCGTCACCCGGCCGCACGCCGGCCGCGGAAGGTCATCGCCGCCGGCATGGCACCCGCAGCCGGCGCAGCCAGCCAAGTGTCGATGCCGGTCGGTCACGCGCGCCCGCCATCGTGGACGCCGCCCCCAGCCCAGAGGACCACGGATTCCGGCGGTTTCCATGACTCCGGCCGAGTTGCCGCCACCACCATGGCGGTGTCACCAGGGCCATCCCCACCCCGGGGGGCACCGGATCGGACCCGGGGGCCCCGATCCGGCGGCCCCAGGCAGGGCGGTCCGGCGGCGCCACCTGCGAGGGAGAAGAAGGGGCGACGGAGGGAGAAGGGAGCCGCCACCGCCACCACCACGGCTGCTCCCGCCGCCGCCACAGCCGGGCGCCGCCACCTGTCGAGGCGCGCCGCCTCGCCGAGCCCCACGCGGCCGCGGGCGGAGGCGCCGCCGCACGGCCGCGGCACCCGCGCCACCATGGAGAAGGAGAGAGGCCCGCCGCCACCATCCCCGGCGGGCCGCACGGCCTTGCCGGGCGGCCTGCTCGGCGGCGGCGGGCGGAGGAGGAGGGGCGGGGAGGGTGGGCGGCGGCGGCTAGGGTTTCCCCGAGCCGCCCGCGTGGGGGCGCGGGCGTCGGAGAGAAAGTGTCCTAGTGTCGATGGCTTTTAATACCTTGCACTTTGATGGTGACCAAGATTAGAAGAGTTGCTTCCAAGGCTCAAAGGTTATAGCAGGAAAGAAGAATGCCCTGTAAGTGGATTTAGAAGAGGAAACACCACTTCCCTCATGCCGCCAAGAGAGTTGATCCTCATCTTCAGGTCCTCCTCTTCTAAAGAGTGCAAAATTTGAACATCAAGGAGAGTCCATCTTGAATTTCCCTTACCCAGGTTCTGTTTACAAGAGCTTCGACAGTCCTACCGTTCACACATCTTCACGGCACGCAAGCAACCAAATTGGTCCTAAGTTGGATAAAGAGCATCCATGTAGCCATTGATCATACCAAAACAGGTTTCAAAGATAATAGTGCATATTCTTTATATTATATGCATTTTCTAATCAATTTTATGTTTCATGTTTCCTAGTATGGCATTTATCTTTCACGTTTCCTAGTATTGCAATCTCCCTTTTAAATTTATAGCTACAATTAATATGGTGCGATGTCTGTTATATCCTAGTTTAATATCAGTAATTTAGATTATGCTGTCTAGTGTCTACAGTTAAGTGTTCTGAAACCTTATGTTCCATCATGGTGTCTGTAGTGTTATGCTTTTGCCAGGATTTACATCAATGGATCACACAGCATCCTTTTGTCTTTCAGATGCTTTCCCTGTTTATTGTATTAAGGCCCTGTTTTGAGGGGCTCCTCTTGGCTCCAGTTCCTAACCTGCAGCAGTGCTGTAGCGGAGCCAGGAGAAGCCCAAAATAGCAGCTCCTCCCTTTCCCAGTTTTTACTGGAGCTGGAGACATCTTTCTCCCTACCACAGTGCACTACAGTACAAACAGTGTTGTGCAGTGCTTTAGGCTCCAAAGCTGGAGCCCCTCGAGCAGCACCAAACGGGTCCTTAGTCTTGGCTTTGTTAGAGCTTTCTAATAAGGCACTTTTTATGCAGTATGGTATCAGCCAGTTGAGTAAGTTGGAGGACAGCATTAATGAGAGGTGGGCTCGGAGGAAAAGTGAAAACACTAACATCAGTAAGTTCTCGTTCTACTAGTTTCATACAATTTATCTCTTGATAGGTAACTTCCCAAAGTTACTTGATCTTCCTAATCCCTCCCTTGTAGCTTAAAACCACTCTTATATATGATTGTAATTTATTTGCCAGGACGAACAACAAGTGAAAAGTCAAGGAATGCCGTCCCTAATCAGAAAAATCAATTTGATGGCAGTAGAAAAGAAATCAATACCGCTATTGATCGTCTGTGTGAATTTACTGGTAAGGAAATATACAGAGGCAATGTTAGGTAGAAGCTTATTTCTATTGATATTTTAACCTTTTCTTTTCTTCTGTAGGGACAAAGGTTATATTC
This sequence comes from Hyparrhenia diplandra, assembly GCA_015847255.1. Lineage (NCBI taxonomy): Eukaryota > Viridiplantae > Streptophyta > Magnoliopsida > Poales > Poaceae > Hyparrhenia > Hyparrhenia diplandra. The sequence goes on along the minus strand of JADLZK010005260.1, from coordinate 40,992 downwards.
TGGGACCTGCAGCAGCCATTTATTGAGAATTTGTACAGAAACGGTGTTGCTCAAGCTCGATTGGACACCATAACGGAAGTGCTTGATTTGGTATGTTACATAATATATGGACTAGCTTTTCAAGGAATTCATTTTCTCCATATTTTTTTTTCTTTCAAACTGGACACATCATGTTTGTGTTTAACCTGATCAAGTTTAGGATACTGACATGTGACTGCATCCCCAAGCATGGTAAAGATCATATTTAACTGTGAACATGAAATGATGTGTCCCTATTTGTCTGTTTCTCATTCTCTTATTAAAGAGGAACAATAACATGATTTTGTTACTAGTTCTTTTATCTAGCATTCAGACCAAAGTGCAAGCATAAGCAGTTACATTAAAAACCTGGCGGCACATTAGTTTCTCTTGAACTATGGTGCTCCTTATTTATGCTACATCTCATTTTCAGGTCCTCAATCAACTTTGTGATGTCATTGTGGAACAACTGAGGGATCGTGTCGTTACAGGGCTTCTGCAAGCATCCCTGGTAATCACTTTAGCTACTACTTTTAGGATGGGATTTCATAACATTCTGGACTATGTTCTTAAAGCTCCTCTTGATTGGTAGGATGGCTTACTTCGTGTAATACTGGATGGAGGTTCTACACGTGTCTTCTCTCCAAAAGATGCAGCTTTTTTGGAGGAAGATCTTGAAACCCTGAAGGTTATATCATTTACAGAATTATATTGCCTGCTTTGTTGTATTTTATTTATTTTCTTAAGGGACATCAGAATAGCGGTTCCATTTTATGTTAGATGGTTGTGTATCAGGTTTTTTTTTCATTTTTAACCCTTTTTAAATTATATTTTTAAAATAACTCCACCCACTTTTTGTTTTTATGTATAACTCTTTTGGCTGTGTCAATTCACGTGGTGTGGCAAATCAATTCCCGCATCACATGCATTGAGCAAGCTTGTGCGACGCTGGAGTCATGGGAGGGGTCTATCGGGGCATATTTGAGTTGTTTGACTTGTACAAACTTAAAATGACATATAATTTGGAATGGAGTATCATGCCTTGACAGGATTGGACACTGTTTTTGCTGTCTTTATTGAGTGAACAATTAACTGTGATCTAAATATTCATGTACTTGCTGTAGGAATTTTTTATTTCTGGTGGAGATGGACTGCCTCGGGGAACTGTTGAAAACTTGGTTTCGCGTGTACGTCCTGTAATAAATCTGATCAAGCAAGAGGTAAAACTTTGATTATGTTCTCACTAATCTGATTCTCGTGTGTTAGCATAGCTTTTAGAAAATGACAGTACAGGGACAAGGTGGGTTATCTTAACTTCTAGCATCTTAAAGTTTTAGTTTCGGGGCAGTACTGTTGGTTCAGAGAAACCAGAGGATGGGACAGTTCGATTAGGGAATATTCCCTCATGTCACTGTTGGTTCAGAGAAACCAGAGGATGGGACAGTTCGACTAGGGAATATTCCCTCATATCCGGGACTACCTCTTCCCTATAAGGCTATCTCCAACAAAGAACCCAGATGCAAAAAATAAGCAGCGAACAGTGTTTTGCCTTCTAAAAACACGCTCCAACAGCGGAGGCAAACAGAGGTGGCATTTTGCGCCGTCGTCGAGGGAGCAGGCAAATACGCGGCGTCCTCCTCGAGCGAGCAGGCAAATCTCGACGCTCTGCCACGCTGCCGTTCCTCCACCTCGGCGCTCCTCCCCACCTCGCCCGTCGCGAGCACGGCGCCCAGCGCAGCGAGCGGCCGGCGGGCGTACTCCGCTCCGTCGCGAGAACGGCGCGCTCCTCCCCATTGCGGCATGGCGCACTCGGCCCGTTGCGGCGCACGCGAGCGGCGGCGGGCGTCCCACCGCCCGTCGCGAGCACGCCTACCCGTCGTCGCGAGCACGGCGTCTTTGCTAACCTTCCTCGCGGGACGGCCGCGCTTGGCGAGCCGGGCCGGAGCGGACCCCCGCCGCCGGCGAGCGGCTCCGCGAAGGGCCAGATGTTGATGTTCAGCTCCGAGCCCGTGCCGCCGCCGAGGAGTGCCCGCCGCTCTGTTCCGCCGCCCGGCGGTGGGTAGCGCCGGGGAAGTGATCGAGGCCATAGGCGGCGGCGCAAGAAGGGACGCCTCCCGTAGCTCTGGCTACGGCTCAGGTTCCGCGACGGGCACGCTCTGGCTGCTGCTGTTCATGGACGACGCCGGCTTCAGTGGGAGGACGGGGAGCGGGAGGAGTACCCCGCCGCGGCGAAGAGCTCGTCGGCGCTAGGAGCCGCCAGAACTCGAACTCCGGGACTCGGGAGGAAGAGATAAAAGGAGAGAGAGAGAAACCACAGATGAGTTGCGTCTGCTGTTGGAGTACGCGTTGTTTTGGATTCTCCACGTTTTACTGTACACGATGCAAAGAACGGATGCCTATCTGTAGCCTGTTGGAGATAGCCTAACAATGCATATAAAGTGAAACCTAGGCTGGGTGCTAGTAGCCACAACCACCACCAACCAATATATAGCAGATGTAACTTACTAGGCTGGGTGCTAGTAGCTAGTGGTTCATTGTAACTTCGTACTAGCGGCCTAAAATCCCTTAGGGCCCACTGGCCCAGTGTTGTCACTCAAGTGAGCTCTTTTATACTAGCTGAGGCCGGAATTATATTTTTGGGGATTTGACCAGGCTAGGGGCATTTCATTTCTCCTTGCCCTTGGGAGTGAGTGGACGTGTTTGTAAGGGTTCTTTTATACTAGCTGAGGCCGGAATTATATTTTTGGGGATTTGACCAGGCTAGAAGTGAGTGGACGTGTTTGTAAGGGTTCTTTCCCCTTTTCCTTTTTAATATATAATATAATGATACATATCAATCCTTCATGTTAGAGGAAATCTGCACATACCTCTCTATATAGCTCACGTGTTATTGTTAATCATATATCTGCAGACCCGTGTGCTTATTGATGACCTTCGAGAAGTTACTCAAGGGGGCAAAAGTAAATTCGGAGCGGACTCCAAAACTCTCCTTAGGGTCCTGTGTCACAGAAATGATTCAGAGGCATCACATTATGTAAAGAAGCAATTCAAGATACCCAGTTCAGCTCCGAGCGCCTGATTGATTGCAAACCAAAACAAATATCGAACAGGACAGTGCAGCCTTGCTCGTAAACCAGGAAACGGTGTTCCACCGCCCACAAGTTTGTGTAACAGTTGTGCAGTAGTAACACTAGGATTAAGGGTGGATGCGGTAGTAAGCATGTACACATTCTAATACATTGGTCCTGTATTGATGGTAGTTTTGGTCCATTGGAGCTTCCCTATTTAGATTCGTTTTGTGGACTGAAGGCATTCCTGATCACAATGTCAGGTTGAAATGCATGTTTCACTGATACTTGTAGCATGTTTTTGTAGAAAACTAGAATGTGATGATTCGTTTGCATTGTACCATTTGATGCAAATTGATGCTGCTGAACTTTGTTAAAGTAACATGACCTTTATAGAACTGGGGGTGAAGCATTTAATAGAGGGCGGCGTATGTTATGGAAACCAGGTTCATGTGCAAACTATGAAAACTCCAATCAAAGGTCATAGGATTTGAATCCAGTGTTAGGAGATAAGTGGGTTTTTTCACTTAAACCCCCCTGTGGGGTTTAAATCTAACCCGTGTATATATAGGTGGGAGGGTTTAAGTAGAAAAAAACCACATATCTTCATGCACGTTGGATCCAAATCTTGTAGCCTTGATTGTAGTTTTCATAATTTGCATACAAAGTTTGGTTTTCATAACATATGTTCCCTTTCAAAAGAAAGTGTCCCATCAGGGCTCGTGAAGGTTGGACCAAGACAAGAGTGGAGTGGATGATGAAATTTCTTCACTTTATTAGTAGGTAGATAAAAATATTAATATATATAAATTTTTAATAAATATTTTTATAGAAAAGAGAAATCAAAGCTATAGTTTAGAGGCAACATCTTTTTTTTTTTCTATATTGGAGTATGCAATTGTTATTTTTGACCGTGAGGAAGGACGGCACCTTTTGCGCCCTCCCCTGCCTGCTGGTGTGAATGAACGAACCAACATGGCACGTCAATGTCATCTTGCCCTTTTCCCGTATAAAAAATAAATTGGCAAATACACTCCAAATACACATACATATATACATGCCATGGATCCCGAATGGTTGTCACATATAAAATATATATAATGATTCCATGTTTTAAAAATATTGTACCTTGTTTTAGAAAAAATATTAATAGTAGATAACCTAAAAAGTATGTATAGCCCAAGTGTAAGTTGCTGAAATATTGTTTTAGCGTCAAGGGTAAAAATGTATTTCATACACTTATCTCCTTTAGCCCATGAAACTAATGGAAGGGCCAATAAACTAGAAAGTTTTTGTTTTAGAACCAAATAGTTAAGTTGGAGAGAAAAAAGTACTAGAAAGTTTTTGTTTTAGAACCAAATAGTTTAGGGGGCTTTAGTCGGTGAAATATTTTGGGTTCGCTATTGTAACACTTTTCGTTTGTATTTGGTAATTATTGTTCTACCATAGACTAATTAAGATCAAAAGATTCATCTTGCACTTTACAACCAAACTGTGCGTTAGTTTTTTATTTTACCTATATTTAATATTTTATGCATGAGGCAAAAAAAGATTTGATGTGACGGCATCTTGTAGCTATTTTTGGGTTCATTTTTTTGTGAACTAAACGGGGCATAAGTTGGAGAGAAAAAAGTACCAAAAAGTTAAGAAACTATAAGTGGCACCTTTTTGGGACCAAGATATAATTTCCTCATAACTCTTCCTCTTAACTAAGCCATGCAGCGAGACGCCTAATTCGCAAAAAAGTAAATAAAAATATAAATATAAAAGTTTTTAATAAATGTTATTATAGAAAAGAGAAATGTCACAGTACAAGACCGGCCTAGCTCGGGGAGGCCAGGCGGCCCAACCGGCCGAGCCGGCCCATGAAGGGGGGCAAAGGCGCACACCAGGCCGGCCCGCCGCCGCCCCCCCCTCCCCACGTCGCCTTCGCCCGGATTAGGATTATGACTTTTGTGTGCAAAAGATATTCCAATCTATAAGAAAATCTCCTATTAGGAAAAGAATAAAAGTGTGCTTGCAAAAAATATTCAAAATATAAGGAAACTTTCGTGAGTTTGCTTGAGATACAAATCTCATAGGAGGGCTATATAAACGGGGAGGATGTAATCTTTTAGGGACAAGCAAATAAAGAAAATATTCCCCGCTTTTGCCCTCGGCTCCCCGTGCCGCCGCCCCTACACCCCCCTCCCCGCCCGTCGTCCCCCTAGGGGGCGCCGCCCCTCCCCGTCGCAGCTATGGCGGCTCGTATCACGGAGACCAGGGGCGATTCCCACCACCGATGGCTTCCGAGAACTACGACTTCTTTAGGGCTCTCAAGCGCCTCCTCGGCGACAACCGACAAAATTGATCGTTGTTTCGATGAGATCGAAGAACGACTTCGCCGGATGGAGAACGACCACGCGAACCCCGTTAGATTCGTCTTCCTCCACTACGCTCCACGTCGACGCCCGAGGACGCCAAGACCATGGCCGTCGCCGTTGGCCCCCGGCGCCACCTTGGCGCCGCCACCCCCCCCCCGACGGCATTGACGACGACACCGACCTCGCCATCCTCTAGCCCATGAAACTAATGGAAGGGCCAATATATTAGAAAGTTTTGGCGTCAGGGGTAAAAATGTATTTCATACTCCTTATCTCCTTTAGCCCATGAAACTAATGGAAGGGCCAATATACTAGAAAGTTTTTGTTTTAGAACCAATAAAACCAAATAGTTAAGTTGGAGAGAAAAAAGTACTAGAAAGTTTTTGTTTTAGAACCAAATAGTTAAGTTGGAGAGAAAAAAGTACTGTACCAAAAAGTTAAGAAACTATAAGTGGCACCTTTTTTGGGACCAAGATATAATTTCCTCATAACTCTTCCTCTTAACTAAGCCATGCAGCGAGACGCCTAATTCGCAAAAATAAATAAAGAATAATAAAATAAATTAAAGAAAACCTCCCCAGGACCTGTAAACAAGACCTGTAACAAAAGCCGACGCCGTAGCCGCACGCCGCACAGGCTCCGCCGCCCGCCGCACCTCGCACACCGCACCCGCATAGGCGCCGCCGTCCGCCGTTCCGCCCTGCGGCCCTCCACCCTCTCTGTCTGCAACGACTGGGTGGATTACCGCCGCCGCCGCCGCCGCCGCCGTATCACAGGTGGTGAGGCCTTTGTCTTCCTCTTCGCCGGCGATGAGCGCCCACTAGGTAATCCCACCCCCTTTCTCTTTCTTGTCTGCTGTGCGAAACCGAGTTTTCGATTTTTTTAAATAAAATTGAGTTCTCAGACTGTAACCTACTAGTATGTGGCTATTTGATTCCCACTAATTTCTAACCTTTTGCAAACATTATTCTAGTTCTAGATCCGCCCCTGACTGATCCATGGCCAATACCCGGTCAGGAGGAGATGCTCCTTCTTCTTCTACTCCAGCTGCTGCTTCTGCAACCGCCACAAGAAAGCTTACCAATGGAAGGGAAACCAGGAGCGCTACAGCCGCAGCTGCCAGTGCTCAGACACCAAACCTCAGGAGGTCCACTCGAGAAAACAAAGGAAAGCACAAATCTAGACAAGTTCCCCGCCACGCCTTCCTCTCACAGATCTGCTAAAACGCCAACCAAGGATGCCACTGCAATTGCCACCCCCAAATCCACATCCTCGCTAAACAATCCAAAAGACTCGACAAAAAGGCCCACCAGAGTTAGCAGGAACATAAGTGTTTCACCTTCTCCTTCAAGACAAGATTCTAATGGAACCTCAATGCCCACCTCCACCAAAAGAAAAACCCAAGATGATGCTCAGGCTGCCTCTACGCCGTCCAAGAAGCACAAAAGGCTCATGCAAACAAAGAGCTACGTTGCACTCTTCAATCCAAGACAAGAAGAACCTGAGTTGCAAGGTACAGGATGTCATGCCATTTCATTCAATTAATGAACTTTTGCCTGATGAGATTTTTTTCCTGGTTTCGCTATACCAGCTCGTTACTTAGTTTCTTTGTTGCAAACATTTCACCTGTCAGATTGAGTCAAAATGCTCAACATTATTACTTAAAAGGAACTGCATCGTTTCAGTCTTCTTTGTTGTTGAGTGCAATGTCTTGAAGCATCCTTAGTGTGCTGAGCCTTCTAAAACCAACCGATATCATAGTACACCACACATATCACTCTTGCTTAATCACCCTTCCATTGTCATTCTGAGAGGGCTCATAGCTTCTTAGCATTCAAATTTTGGCATAGCAATTTCAGGATGATGATTTTGTTTCAAAAAATTTCAGGATGATGATTTCTATCGCCTCTGCTTCCCTTGATGCTGATGATTAGTTTTCATCCAAATACTAAAGGCTGTTATCTGTAAATTTTGTGATGCAGTGCTTGCTCCCCTGAGGGAGAATGAGGAAAAAGCTTCTGAGGTGCAACCGGAAGGAGATAATGCTGTTTTGGTGCAGGAAGAAAGTAATGCACCGGAACAACCCAACCAGGAACCTTCAAATGTGGCTGCTAGCGAGCTTTTCGGAGATCACTCTTCTGACATGCATGAAACTGAGGTGATATTGGAGGGAGATGTTGGATCCCATCAGTCTGATGTTGTTTTAGAGGTTGGGACTGCCACCCTCTTCTAAAATCTGAGATTCAAACAAGTCAGATCTGTATTTATGCTGCTGATGAAATCAGTGCAGTAAGCAGCAGTTGGGTATCTACTACCGACAAAATTGATGCACTAAGCATTTTGGAAAGTAGTGATATTGCCTTCTGTTATCCGTTATTGGTATTAACTCCTAAGTAGCGTGAACGAATTACATACATCTTCCAGTAATACACTTTTTATTTAAACCTGCAAATGTTATACTGTTTCTGGTGCTACTTACCTTAATGGACAAAGTATCCGTCATGCACTCTTTTATCACTTGCTTCTTATGTCTGTTAGCTTTTTATGACTTCCTAGTAGGGTCACACCTCTGAATGTTGTGTCTAGTATATTTATAGAAGTCTTGGTTCTTTTCCATTATTGTCTGATAATGCATATTGGAGGCTTAAAGCAATGTTGCAATTTTTTTGTACAGTCTTTCATTCTTCCCGAGACGTGCTTACTAAATAAGGCAGTGGAAAGCATCCCCATGTTGGAAACTGGAGAGCAAGCTACTGGTGATTCAAAGTATACTAAACTAAGATTTGCATATTATTTATTCTATTAGCTATATAGATTCTGTTTGATGTTGTTAAGCATGGAGTCGATATATCAGCTGAGTCCTTAATCACCTTCTGTATTGCAGCCATAACTCTCTACTAGAATTGCAAAATAGCAGTTGCTCTACTGCTCATCATGAAGAGGTATTAATCAAATGAGGCGTCCATGATTTCTCATGCAGCATGTGTGTTTTCATTTCATTTTTTATTTAGTGGGATATAAATAACCATGTGCTTGCAGTTAATGTTCTGTTCATCCTCCTCTAGGCCAGCAAGTCAGTGGAGGATGGTGGTTCTAGTGGGATTCAAGGTGCATGCACTTCGAGGAATATTGAAACTATCCAATGTGATGAAACAGATTACAATGACAACATTTGTGTTTGTTGCAGAAGTAGGGAAATCTCAGATACTCTGAAGTAAGTTACTCTGCAGTCTAATTAAGTTCTCTTTTTTTTTTGCTTCATATTCTTTTCTTAATACTGAAATTATGGAAATATGGACCTATAGAATCAAAAAATGGAACATAATCACGCTAAAACTAAGTAGCTTCTGTGATAGATCCTCCTCCCACTGTACCAGTTGACTCGATCAAATTTGCAATCCTGTTTATTCTCTATGCAGGCAATTGGTACTCCACATCGTTTGAGTTATGAGTTATCTGTGTTTCACTAGCACTATCTGGCTATTTTACTCCCGTTATTGGTTGGCATTATAAGCAATACAGCGAGCTCTATTTACTGTGCCCATGTCCAGCATATTTATCTGTTTATTCCAGATGTCATGCCTTTTATAATATACTGTTGAAAATACTCTTGTGTATAAAATCATAAGTGTTATAAGTGATCACTAGATTGAAAACTATATAAGGATAACTGAATAAGTGTTATTTGGGATGTTTATATGGTCTTCGAAGTATAAATTTGACAACACATCTTTTGTTGTATATTTTTTTAGACATGACGCAATTTGTGTTATGGGTGTATTTTTTTTTGAAACGGATTTGTTCCTTTTATATGATAGATTCAAAATGATAAAGATGTCATTAGTCAAACTTAAAATGGTTTGATGACATCTTGCAATGCTATTTATTTTTACTGGATGGAGTGAAGTTGTAGAGATATTGGTGAACCTCTTACAAATCCAGAAAACTATGAAGCTAGGTTATTACTGTCCTGGATCCTGGAAGACTATGAACCTAGGTTTAGAGATATTGTAGGCATAGCTTGAGTTGAATTTTTGTAATAGTGAGATTTACGATTATAGTTCTGTATATGGTAAAGCTTAGTGAACCTCTTACAATTTAAGTGAAAAAAAAGAGCTTTTAATATAGGAAAAAGTAAATGTAGGTAAACCTTAACAAATCCATAAACAAGTGGTATGAAAGAATGAAGTAAAGCTTTCCTAAAATTGCATAGTTCTTGCTACGACAAGTTTAGAAGAAGTGCATTCTTTTCAAATGAGTGATATGATTAATTGGTGAACACTGTTTCAAGGTTATGGAGAAGTGTTTATAGAACTTGACACCTTATATTCCTAGTGGTTGATGCATCTTTCCAACATATGTTTTGTGGAACAGTTCCATCTTTAATACCATGCTGTAAATATGAAAATCGTGTTCCATGCCTCATACTTGATTTGCAGGGATCTTAATAAAACTAAACCTTTCCTTACTATAATGATACACATAGGAAAAAAAAAATCATATACAGCTCTCTTGCGTGTTTGAGAAGGGAAAAAAACTAAACCCATTTTTTTTATTTGGTAACAGGTCTTGTGGTGGAAAAGGATGTAAACGACATTACCATCTTTCGTGTATAGAGCCTCCCTTGGACGTGTCCCTAGGAATATGGCTTTGCATAATGTGTATAAAGAAGAGGATTCAGTTTGGTATATATTCAGTCAGTGAGGGAATTGAATCTTTATGGGATGTCAAGGAAGGTAATTATATCATATAAAATGTATGACAGTTTGTCTTCTATTGTTGTCATTCATTTATTAACTCTATCGCTTCTCCGTTTTAGGAGCGGATAACAGCAAGAAATATTTTGTGAAGTATAAAAATCTTGCTCATGTACATAATCAGTGGGTTGCAGAAAGTGATATAGTTGATAGCACCCCGCAAAGGTTCTGATCTTATCTCCAAATTTAGCAAGAGGATTCATAAAGAAAAGGTGATTACTCTTGTGATGAATCTTATTGTGTGTCTTTCTTAGAGGATTTTAGGCTCTGCAAAAGTATGCATGCTGATATGCTAAAAAAAAAAATGTATGCATGCTGATGGATTCCTTTCTGATTTTGATTTCTTAGGCAATAAGGTGGAAAGCAGGAATGGGCTGAACCACACCGTCTGTTGAAGAGAAGATTACTTATGCCTCCAAAAGAAGCTGAAGCTTTTTTAGTTCGCTAGGTGATAAATTTGTGTACTGTAATGTCGAATGGCTAGTGAAATGGAAGGATCTGGGCTACTGAACATGCTACATGGGAACTTGAGTCTTCATCCTTTTTATGTACTCCTGAGGCTGAGGAGCTCAAAAGGAGCTATGAGGACCGCTTTAAAGCTGCAAGAAAAGCATCTGATCCTTCAAAATTAGACAAGGTATGCCATATAAAACATTTATTTGTATTAACTGGCACACTGCAACTTCATTTGACAAGAAAGTGATAATAGTTTATACATTTTCATCATTTGGGTTATATGCTCATCCTTTTGCTAGTCCACCACAATCAATGAGCTTTATTAGTTCCAAGCAAGTTTGTTTTCTTCTGCAGTTGTCTGGTCACATTGCTTTGCTAGGCTACCTCACGCAAATAATGAGCTCTATTAGTTCCAAGCAAAGTTTTTCCCTTCTGCTGTTTGGACATTAGACCATCTGAAGCATGTTTCAGAATGAACCCATTGGATTCCCTGTGGATCTCTGTTACATTCTTTCATTCCAAACAGCCCCTAGATTGCTTAAAGATTTCACAATTTTCAGTAATGGTAAACATCTATGTGCTATACAGGTTAAGGGCAATTTTCAGTAATGGTAAACATCTATGTGCTATACAGGTTAAGGGCGGCATATTTCAGCAACTCCAGAGATTGCCAGATGGTTGCCCTCCTGGTTTAGATGATGATCATTTGAGATCTCTCAACCAGCTTCGTGAGTTCTGGCACAATTCTCGTGGTGCTGTTTTCATCGACGATCAGGTAGAATAGAACTAGCTAAATATTGTAGCCACCATGCATGAAAAAGGTATATTGATATGTTTTATTGGCGCCTTCCACTTTTAAGTTTTTGGATTTTCTAGATTTAGTTGTGCTTCCATTTTTTCTTGTCTTTTTTATTAGTTGAGGTTTGTGGTTACTGGCATGACAACTCTGCTGGCGCCTTTGTATTATGGCAGTTTTTAATGTATGGCGGAAGCTTCGATTATTAAGTCGGTGTATTTTAGACATACCATGGTTTAACTAATTAACTTATCTATTTTACAGGAGCGAGTAATTAAGACCATTCTTTTTGTGACATCCATACTGCCTCACATTTGTCGACCACTCCTCATTGTCTCTACTACTACTTCTCTCTCCTTGTGGGAGACTAAGTTCAATCGCTTAGCAGCATCCATCAATGTTGTGGTGTACAATGGGGAGAAAGATGTACGCAAAATCAATTCAAGATCTGGAGTTTTATCAGGATGGTTCTGTGATGCTGCAGGTTCTCTTGTCCCACCCTGATGCCATCTTAGAGGTAATATTATTCTGTTTGACTCAGCTTGTCTAGTTTATCCATTAAAAGAGCACCATTGCTTTCTTTAGATGCATTTTGCATTAATGTTATGAATCCATAAAGTTTACTTATCATGTAATATGTACCCTTTTGTTTCCTGTTTCTTTCCATTATAATACAGGACATCGAAGCCATTGAACGAATTAACTGGGAAGCAGTTATGATCGATGATTGCCAAAACTCTAGAGTTTTAAAATGCCTTGATCAACTTAAGCGACTTCCTACCAATTTTAGGATGGTTCTGTTGAGTTCCTCACTAAAGGTGCTGCCACCAACCTTATATAGAATTCTTTTGTACCACAAGTGGGTCATATTTTCTTATTTTATTTTGCAGGAAAGTATTGCTGAGCACATCAATCTGCTGTCTTTCCTCAACCCTGAAGAAAATGGTACATTAAGTGTCTCAAATGGTGTTTCTTTTGATACAGCCGCACCCTAGCTGTTCTGAAAGCAAAACTTGCACGCTATGTTGCCTTTGAGCGGAAGGCAGATTCTTCTAAGCTTTTAGAGTATTGGGTTCCTGCCCGCCTTTCACCAGTGCAACTAGAGATGTATTGTTACATATTACTATCAAACTCCCCAGCCCTTAGATCACATTCTAAAACAGATACCGTTGGTGCTCTTCGCAACATTCTTATATCCCTTCGAAGGTTTGCTTTTTAAAACTTCTTTGCATGCAATGACTTGTTTTAAAGTAGCAATTTAGCTGGATAAGATGGAACCTGCATGTACACTTATCATGCATGTCTGCAGACAATTCTATTGATCTTCAGTTAATCCTTATGCAACAGTGTTGTGACCACCCTTATCTCGTTGATCAAGCGCTGCAAAGCACACTTACCAAGGATCGCCCTGTAACTGATATCCTTGACATTGGAGTGCATTCATGTGGCAAGTTGCTGCTTCTTGACAGAATGCTCCAACAGATCAGGATTCAAGGTCTTAGAGTTCTTATTCTTTCACAGGTGAGTCCATGGTCTTCTTTTACTTACAATCTGTGCATGTTGATTACAGGAAGGTCAGTCTGCTACTCCCTCTGTTCCAAAATTTGTTTTGTTTTAATTTTGCCATAAGTCAAACTTCATTAACTCTGACCAAGTTTATATAAAAAAAATGCACCAACGTTTACAGCGTCAAATTAGTTTCACAAAATTCACCATGAAGTATGTCTTCATAGTGCAGTTATTGGGTATTGTAGATACCAATATCTTTTTTATATAAACTTTGTCAAAGTTTATGACAACTAAAACAACCTACATTTTGGAATGGAGGGAATACTACCTAAGCCTGAATTTTTGCAACCCCTGATTTTTAATTATCATACCTTATGCTTACCCATGCAGTTTCTTTCATTTTTCCAAAGTTAGTGTTCCGTTCTGAGAGTATCTGCACACCTAGCATCTTAGTTTACTGTCAAATAACTGAGTGATATTGTTTAGTTATCTTATTTGCCTCAGTTACAAAATTAAGAATAACAAAAAAAGATGCAGTTAAATTTTCAGTTCAAATTTCTAACACGCTTCTTTTTTTTTTTGGAAGTAGATGTCCACAATGATTATTTTGGTCATCTGTTTTGAATAGCTCTGATTTGTTATTGAGACACTAGATTACTTATGCTTATGATGCTGCTGTATTCTCCAGTTATTGTATTAACAATGCTTTTGGTCCAGTCTTACTCAACTCTATTTTTTGTGGCAGTCTGGTGGTGGATCTGGCAACCCTATGGGTGACATTTTTAGATGACTTTGTTCGTCAAAGATTTGGTTACGAGTCATATGAACGTGTTGAACGTGGATTGCTACTGCAAAAGAAACAGACAGCAATGAATATGTTCAATGACAAAACTAAGGGGCGATTTATATTTTTGATTGATAGTCGTGCATGTGGCCCAAGCATCAAGCTATCGGCTGTTGATGCCATCATCATATATGGTAGTGACTGGAATCCCATGAATGACTTGAGAGCCCTTCAGAGGGTCAGCATTGAGTCAAAGCCTGAACCTGTGCCTATTTTTCGTTTGTATTCATCTTATACAGTGGAGGAAAAAGCTCTTATTCTTGCAAAGCATGATCATATTCTGGATAGCAATATTGTTAATATAATAACCCCTAGCCTCAGCCATTGTCTGCTCAGTTGGGGTGCATCATTTCTGTTCAATAGACTTGAGGAGTTGCAGAACCTTAGCTACTCAAATGTCACTGGTGATAAGCTTTTCATGGATAATGTAGCTTTGGAGTTTTTAACAAAATTACCCAGCAAGGTTGCACTCAGCACTGAAGCAGGCAATGCAGCCATATCACAAGCTTTTCTGCGTGGATCTTTTTATTCTAGAGCTGTTGTTGTAGCTGGTGAGAGGGAGGGAATTTCATCAGTTGATGGTGATCTGCCAAAGTTCTGTGCCTACTGGTCAAGTTTACTTAATGGGAGGTCTCCTCATTGGCAACATATTTCTGAGCCAGCACAAAGAAGCCGTGAAAAGATACATAACACGGAGCAACAATTGAAAAACACAGAAGAACAGTTGAATATACCTACTGAAGAAACTGATGAAGCCAGAATAAAGCGTAGAAGAATTGGTGAAATCATGGATTCATCTCCAAAAGACTCACCTGGCAAAAACAAGGACACCATATTGCCTGAAAACAATACCCCATGTAGTTCTCATCAAATATCAGTTGAAAATACATGGCAGGAACTAGGTATTACATCTGTAACTGAACTGTTGTATTTTAGTTTAGGTATGGATACTGCATTGTGCTAACACAGTTCATTATGTAGAGCGAAACAATCTTCATGGCACACAAAAATGTCTACATGTTCAACTCAAGCCAGAACTTTCAAGGTTATATATGTTGCTGCAACTGCCGGTACTGCTACACATATTTAACTCTATTGCCCCCTCCATGACTTCATGCTCTCTTTTTTAATTTTTTAATCCTGTTTAAATAATTTATTAAATTTTCACAAAATATAAGATAGAATTTGGCCCTCTTAGGATTTTGATGGTTAATATTTCTCAGCTCTGAACCATGTGTGAAATGTGTATTTTCCCTCATCATTTGTCAAGTTAATTTTCACAAATATAAGATAGAATTTGGCTCTCTTAGGATTTTGATGGTTAATATTTCTCAGCTCTGAACCATGTGTGAAATGTGTATTTTCCCTCGTCATTTATCAAGTTGATTCTTGATAAATATTGCTCTTTAAAATGAGATGAGAAAAAGTTTTTTGAAGCAAGAGATGAGAAAAGTTGACCGATGATTTTTTATATTCTCAGTATCATCTGGAATCCATTAGTATTTTGACAGTTTCCACTAGTTAGTTTATCTTAAGCACATGTGATCATGTTCTCAAATATCATCTTCAATCCATAACCATAATGTTTGCTAGTTCCTACCAGCTACTTTATTTTAAGCATATTCTTTCAGCATTAGGGGTCATGGGCAATGCTTGCCATTTCCATGTGTGTTCGGGCTTGAAACTGATGTTGGTATCATCCGTGATAGTTCTTTTTTTATTGTATGCTTCATGTCTAACTTTTCAGGATAGTACTAGAACATCTATACTTTATTGCTCATCCATTAGTCAAGTAGTAATCCTCAGCATAAGTCACAAGAGAAAAATCACAGAAACATTCACAGTTGTCATCTTCCTCATGGCTGCCAATGCACAAGAATCATCGAGGAAATAGTGGCAATCACAGATTGATGCGGACCTAGCTTCTCAATCACCATATATTTTAGCAATGCATGCAACATGAATCATATAGTCCCTAGGATAATCATTTTAGGTTAGAAGCAGGTACACGGATCCTATGCAGATCTAAACTGAACAAAATATTTGTTAAAGAAAAAAAAATCAGAAAAGAAGAGATCATAGGCAGTGCTTCTGTTATGCCCAGCAGGCAATAAGGCCCATTAGTGGGCTAATTGCCCAATTATCCTATATTATTTATATTTCCTTAAATAGTTTATTTATTTAGAGAGGGAGAGAGATATAAGGACATGTAAGACACTTGTGTGAGGTAAGCAAGAGCAAACCAGTTGCTCAGCTTCCCTCAGGTAGCTGGGAGTCCAGATTGTAACCTCTCTCTCATTCTCTGACTTGTGCTCCCTCTCCCACACCAACCACGGCGCCGCGGGCACGCCGCCGACGCTCCCTTCCTCGCTCCTCTCCCACTCACCCCTATTTCCTCAGATCCACCGTCGGTAGGACCCGAGCCCCTATCAGCTTCCTTAAAAAAAACTCGACCTGCAGGGGTTAATACAGCCCCCCGGGCATTTTGCTAAGAAGAACTCACGCAGCTCGAGAAAACCCAAGAATCCTGCCCCACCCATACACAGCGGCACTGTAGCCCATGTCAGAATGACCACCGTGGCCTGGGCCAGACCCATGTGCTTTGGTGTCGACAGATGAAGGAATTTTTTAACCCTAGCCTGAAATTCATTCCCATAGGGAGGCTCATTTACTAGGCAATGCATCCTTTTGTAACATAAATAATAAAGCTCTACATCCTACCACTATGCACCTTGCTGCCGCAAAAGAGATTTAGAGAGAGAATTGGAAAGAGGCTTGACACCTGGCTGAATCAAGAGGTCTGACCTTTGAGATCCCCAATTTCTAATTATGCGGCCACTTTGTTTTGAAAATGTTAAAAGACTGTAAAATTTGATAAAAAAATCAGTCACTTATATGCAGTTAATGCATGTTTAGTTTACAAAAGTTGAACCAGTGGGCTCATATTCGAATTGCTTTTAAGATGATGTCGCAATTAGTGACCATGGAGATGTTTTGCAACTTTGATCTACAAAAAAAATATTTAAACTGAAGTATTTGTTAAACATAGTTGTGGTCTCCTCTTGCAATAACATACAAATGACAAATGTGGTATTTGTAGCAAGGATGCATCCCAGTCATAGATCACATTTTACCTAAAAATCCCAGTCAAATTATGAAAATTGAAAGTTTACTTTATTTCATGTACTGAATTTTCAATCTTAGTTTGTTTGCTTTTATGTATTTAACAAAATTTTCAGGAGAATGTGAAATCCTTATGTGAGGAACTTCTCGAGTATATTTTGAAGAATCACCAAATCAGCCAGGAGCCTAAGGGCCTACTGCATGCATTCAATTTAGCTCTGGTTAGATAAAAAGTTCTCTTATTTTTTTTTTTTTGCTTTAATTTAGTTTGCTGCTAAATGCTTTTGTTTTTGTTTTTGTATTGTTCTTGCTTCAGTGTTGGCGTGCTGCTTCTCTCTCAAAGCATAAGATCAATCACACAGAATCGCTCATGCTTGCTGTAAACAACTTAAACTATGAGTGCGAAGAAGAACTTGCTAAGTTTGTCTATAAGAAGCTAAAGATCCTTAAGAAGAAGTTTGCACGTAGAGCAGGGGAAGTGAGCAAGCAAAAATATATGGCTTCAACGAGCAACATATCAACTTGTGAACCGGACACTTCAGTTAGACTGAGAAATGATGAGTTAATCCCTAGCCAGGTAACTTTGACTGATGGTAACTTTGAGAATGGTTCACATCACGAGGCTACAGGTGACTTTTGGACCGAGGAGATGGTTTCGGAAGAGAAAGAACTGCTATCTGACCCAGTAACTCGTGAAGGGGAACGTTTATCGAGAGATGAACTTCTCAGCAAAATAATGGACGAAAGGATTAAATTAGTTGACAAAGTTTTCTCATTAAGAGAAAGGAGTATCCAGGATAAGCATTCCAAAGAGGTTTCATTTTTGGAGATGCATAGGCAAAAGGAAGTGGCAAAACTCAAAGGTGCTTGCAGTTTAGTTGTGGAACATCTTCGTAGTAGTCAAAATCGCATTGATCAAGAGGACGGGGATGGGAAAATAAAGCTAATAATTGATTGGTTTACTATGCTGCTGTATGCTTTCTTGGAACACATGAAATGCCAACGTAACAGGCTTGACATGCAGCAATCAGCTTCCAGGATCAAGGAGTCTCAACTGAAGGAAGAAAACCTTCAGGCGGCAAAAAATGTGGCCAATTAGATCAAAATTTTGATCAACACATTCCTTTACCATATTTTGAATTTGCTATGGAAGAATTTAGGCACTTCAGGGAAGTAGTTGGTAGCTGCCATGTTCATGCAGGTGCTCTGGCACCAGAGTTATTGGATGACAACTCAGCAATGGAAATTATGTTGGTTCAAAGCACAAATGCATCTGAAGTTAGACCTGCTGAAGTTCTTGTTCAAGGTCCAGCATCAGAAGTTGTCGATCCATCAGTGAATGGGATTCGCAGTTATTCTGATGGCATCAACTCACAAGGAGATGCATCTCTGGCGCTAAATAGGCCTGCTGAAGTTATTGTTCAAGGTCCAGAATCAGAAGTTGTCGATCCATCAGTGGACAGGATTTGCAATTATCCTGATGGCATCAACTCACAAGGAGATGCGTCTCTGGCAATTCCTTCATTGGTTAGTAGTCCTTAACTGTCAATTCAGTTACTATGTATGGTTTATTTACATGCAATATGGTGACAGTACTTATTAGTTGCTTCCAAGCAACAAATGATCATTTTTCCCTAGAAAGCTGTCATGTTCAACCTGTAAATCATAACATATTTCCTGAACAATGTTGCTCGTATGTAAGACCATTGGAATTTCAGAAAGAAATGTGAGATCTCCTCATGTCAGTATTTATGACCTCTGCCTTTTTTTTTCCTTTGGGAGTTAAGTTAATGTCCTTTCTCCTTTGTGATAGAGCACAAAGTGTAAGAAACATTTGTAAGCTTTCTAGTAGCCTAAACTAGGGTGTGGCTTCTTTTCTTACTGTTTCTATTTAGTAAAACCAATCTTAAATGTGTTTACCACTCTGGTAGTTCTGTTGGTCCGTTTCCCTGGCAGAGTAAGAACTATGCATTATTTTGCCTTTTGTATAGAACAGTCCTCTGAATTTTTCTAGCCCGTATCCTTGAATGTACCTGACTAGTGATATCCCTTCTCTTTCTTTGTATGTATTATGTTGGTTTTCATATGGTACAATCCAAGTGTTACTTTACAATTAATAATTTACTGGTGGATATCCTGCTTTTCTTTGCGTGAGGGACAGTGCTTTGCGCATTTTGTTCATTTTTTTAACTAATTGTATATCACTGCTTGCTCCTGCTTGTTTTCTTGTCTTGTCTTGTCATTACACATTGCGTCATTGTCTAGGATCCTTATTTATACGGGCACGTCCTAAGCTTATTGTGCTGTATAACTCAATATGTACTGCTACCATTATATCAGGAACCCTCAAGTGGTGACCTTAGAAGTACTGAGCATGTTGAGGAGAACACAGCTGGCTCACCAGCACAGGGTGGTACAAGCGAACATTTAGGTGATGATGCAATGGAAGTTGAAACCGAAAATAGGAACACTGCTTTGGCCGATTCACCTGACTTTGACACACCAGCTTTGAATGCTGCATCCAGGCAGGCAACAATGCCGTTTCTCGAGAAATTGAGATGGGGAGCAATCTTGTGGACCAATGTGCACAGCAGAGTTTAGTGTCATCACAACCTTTGCAAGGGGAACCAGGACAAGCAAATTTGTCTAGTGCAGCATCAGCTCAACCCTTGCAATCTGAGAGGCAACAATCAATCCCTCTTTCCAATAATCTGCTTGAAAGAGCACAGCTTGATCAGAGTCGACCAAATTATCAGGCAGATGCGGCACCTGGTTCGGCGCAGTCTGCAGAACTCTTTCCAGTGACATCAATGATGTTTAATCACCCACCTATTGATGTTGAACCACTGAAAAATGAGTTGCACAAATTAAGACTACACATGGACACACTCAATAAAATCCATGAACAGAAGGTTTCTTATTTTTTGTCCTTGTCTTTCTTTCTTATGCTGTTCTAGAATCACCATATCTAACTAACTCCAATTTGGACAGAAAACCCAACTTCAGACGGAGTGTAGCCAAGAAGTAGAGAAGGTAAAGAGAAAATATGATTTGTTAATTAAAGAACATGACTCCACTCATCTTCAGCAAAAGAAGGCACTCGATGATTTTTATGAGAAAGTTCAACGCAACCAATCGCTGGCTGAGGATTTTCGGGCCAAATTCATATCAACATCTGCAGCACAAGGTATGGAGCATGTACATTCATACATTGTCCCTTTCAAATTAATGTTTTCAACATGATTGTTGTTTCATATGAAACATTGTTATAAGTTCTATTTCATTGCAATTTCCCCTTTCTGCAAGATTTACATCTGAAGGTGCAGTAGATCTTATTAGCTCTAGTGTAACTATTGTTGTTATAAGTTCTATTTCATTGCAATTTCCCTTTTCTTCAAGATTTACATCTGAAGGCGCAGTAGATCTTATTAGCTCAAGTGTAAATATTGTCCAGAACCAATGAGTTAAAGAAGTGTGTCACACTTTATATTCCGTTTGTTACCCAGCACGTGAGTATTCTAAAAATCTGTAGGGAGATCAATCATGCATTTTGACATCAAAATTACTGTTTTTCATGCGAAGAATACAATAGGCAATGTCGTTCACCATAATTGAAACAAAGAACAAAGAATGATAGAAGTCACAGCACCTGCACAGTCTAGATGAAAAATCTAGTGGCTCCAGCGACCGCCCCAGGCTCATCCTGGCCTCCTTGGCTCTCTCCCAGCCGGCAGCAGGGCCCTCCTCCATTCCTCCTGTAAACAGTTTACCCACGTGGAGGTGTCTCTGCCATGAGCCCATGAGGCCAGAACCAGGGGCTGGAAATGGGGGCGCCCTGACAGCTGGCGGCGAATGGATCGAAGCGGGGCTGAGTCCAGAGGAGGCGGCGCTGGCTAGATCCGCGCCGGGGGATTCGGGCGGGGGCAGGGCCTGAGGGTGGCGCAGGAGGGCGATTTAGTCAGGGCGGCGGTGCGAGCCTGCAGTAGCGGCGTCCGTGGAGGATCTGGTCGGGCGGGCGGCAATCTTGAGGACGACTGCAGACAGTGCACATGAAAGCTGCATGTCGTGCTATGAGTTGAGCCAACCTTTCTTTACCGAGAAATTATGAAATTTGACCCGGTATTCGCATGCCACCAGAAATATGACCCAGAATTCGCATGCCTTATGAAATACGACTACAGACAGGGCTGCGGTCTGCGTGGAAGAAAACTACCTTGACCGCGAGCGTGAAGTGCTGGGTGAGCTATCGGGCAGGGTATTTCGTCTGCCGGGTGAATGATTGTTTTAGAAATGTTTTAGTTGTAGAGATAAAATATTTCTTACAATTTTTTCATTAACTATTTCTTTGTTCTAGAAATGTTTTAGTTGTAGAGATAAAATATTTCTTAGAATTTTGTCATTAACAACTATTTCTTTGTTCTGGAAATGTTTTAGTTGTAGAGATAAAATATAAAATATTTCTTAGAATTTTGTCATTAACAAATATTTCTTTCTTTCATTCAGGTGCAGCTAAAGCCCATACCCCTCCAGTTCGTCGCACACCTCAGGCTACCCCACAAGTGATGAGGCCTCCAGTGTTGGACTCCTCACCATCATCTATTGCTCTGTCATCAGTGTGTCGACCACCAGTGCCAAGGCCTAGGGTCCAAGCACCACGGGTTGGACCAACCATCGTCGTCATTGTCGCAGTTGTCCCGTACCCAACCTCCAAACTTGGAACAAGGCAATCTTTTCAGAGCAACGTCAATGACTCTTAGTCACAGGCCGCCACCTCCACGTGGGAGCTATGGAGTTCAGAGTGAATTGGCTCCTCGCTCACCTGCTCCTCATCTCCAGTTCAGGTCGCCACGGGCACATTCCATGCCACTTGGAAATCAACAGCAACCGTCAGCAACTAGGGTGGAGGCAATGTCCTCAAGGACACAACCAGCACTGGCAGCAGGCTCATCCCCATCAGATATACATGTGGGACCCCTGGCAGCCTCTGCAATGTCAAGTTTACACTCTGTCCTCCCTTCAACCTCATTGCCCTCAAGCTTGCATCCTAGTCACCGTGTGCCGCCAACTCCAAACCCTACTTTACAAGCTGTGGCACCGTCAGGCTCGAATACAACAATGCCTTCCATCCCTACAGGCATGCAGCCGCCAGATTCTGGGTCACTATCGCTGGATGCATGGCTTACAGCTAATCTTGGGTTGAGTGATGATGCGTCTACAGCTAAAAATACAGCCAGTCCTGGGTTGAGCAGTGATGCGCCTAGGGCAGCTCCTACAAATACGCCCAGTCTTGGATTGAGCAGTGATATGCCTAGGGGGACAGCTCCTGCTACAAATACAACCAGTCTTGGGTTGAGCAGTGATGTGCCTAGGGCTACGGCTCCTGCTAGATTGAGCAGTGATTCGCCTGGGCTGATAGTTCCTGCTACAAATGGTCCCGAGGTAGATGTGGTGTGCTTGTCTGATGATGAATGAGACTAGCAGTGTACAAGGCTGACAGTTAGAGATGACTGGGTGAAAAGACTAGGTGACCGAAGGCATTGTTTCGTTTGTTTCGTTTTACAGCCCTTGTTCTGACAAGGTAGGAGTGTTGTTTGTGCTGTGAAGGGCTGGTGACAGCAATACCAGTTTTATTTAGATTCACTGTAAATTGGTATCATGACAAATGTCAGCCAACGGCTGCTGTAAATCGCTAACCTCCGGCGAACATGTGGAGATTAGCCTCTGAGATAGACTGTTTCAAGCGATGAGGTTGCTGTACATGTTTGTCATTGACTAGGCAATGCTGTGTTGCATCGGGTTGACCACCAGTTGTAAACTCAGAGAATTGAGGGAGGGCAAATATATTTGTCGCTCTCGTCCGCCTGCTGCAGGCTTTCAGCCTTATTTTCCATCACCTCTCTCCATTCTTTCTCCCAGAAATGGTTCTGATTTTTAGAAACCCACAAAACTATTGCCTTAATTGGTCCGTGTCTATAAATGGTCTGATTTTTAGAAACATACTGCTAGACAAGTCTATAAATGGTTCTCCGGAAATATGTTGACCGTCTTTGAAAATTGTAAGTTAAGGATGACTAAAGTTTAGTAACCTGTTTTTGTCTTCTTTTTTTGTTGCCAACAAGGTGACTAAAAGTGACTTGCCAAAAAGACAGCCCCTGCCCTTCCTTTTTCT
Source organism: Hyparrhenia diplandra (assembly GCA_015847255.1). NCBI lineage: Eukaryota > Viridiplantae > Streptophyta > Magnoliopsida > Poales > Poaceae > Hyparrhenia > Hyparrhenia diplandra. Next base: position 17,889 of record JADLZK010005260.1, on the reverse strand, counting down.
CTCCCGTTTCTCTCTCTTCCTAGAGTGAGGGCATTTTGGTCTCTGTACAGTCGCTTTAATGCCCTTTAGTCCGTGAAACTAAACATGCTGAGACTGCTCTAAGGCGCTGCTTGGTTGGTAGCCCTAACCTGCCACCAGTGTGGCGCTCGCCACGGATTTGGCCGGCGCCGAGAAAATAAATTAGACACCCATCATCCGTGGCAGCTGCAAAGAGGTTAGCTCATCAACATGTGAACATCATCTTTTGCATGCAAAAGAAATACTAGGGCCTTGTTTAGATGGCTAAAAATTTCTAACCTTTTTTCACTTTCTCTCCATCACATTACATTAAATACACCAAAAACACATATGTTTGAAGTATTAAATGTAGGTAAAAAAAATAACTAATTACACAGTTTATATATACATTCATGAGGCGATTCTTTTGGCCTAGTTACTCCATGGTAGGATGATATTTACCACTAACAAACCGAAACGTCTTCTGGTGTATGATGTGACATTCGATTACAATTTTTAGCCATCTAAACAAGGCCTAGCTCACCATTCGTGGCAGCCGCATGCGTGGCGTGGACTTTGGCGTGCAACTCTAGGTGGAAGTTGGATGTCGGGATGTCCGATGGATTACCTCTAATTCAAAAAATGAACTAGAATGAGATGGTCCCCACCAAAATTTGAATTTCTAGGTTATTTGGATACCTTCTAGTTCAAAAAAATGAACTAGAATGAGATGGTCCCCCACCAAAATTTGAATTTCTAGCCGTTTATTAAAATCCAAAATGTCCAAATTAGATTAGGCTTCCACCATGACGTGCAACCAAAGGGGTCCCTAAATCGAACCAAACGCCAAACCGAGCTCAAATCGAGCAATCTTCTAAAATCGTTTTCAGTAGTGCGGCCGCGGCCTAGAGGCAGCTAGAGAGGGAACAGGAAAGTCTCCAGCCGCCCCATATCGCCGGCCCGGGTCGGCCTCCGAGATCTTTTTCAATTTGAAACCCTGACGCAAGCCATCTCGCCGCCGCCTCGGCCGCCGGCGCGGCGGTGTTTCGTGGAATACCAGGTGAGCTTCCCTCCGCCATCCTCCCTTCCGCGGCGCACGATCGTACACCTCGGTTCTACGGGATGCTTATCGTATTGAGGGGTTCCTCCTCAGGTGAACATGCAGGGGTCAGGAAAATTGTGCTCCGCGTTTCGCGTCAATGGACGGTAGTTGTGTGCGTATGGCTGGGTTAGTTTGCAGGCTAGATTAAAGCGCAAAACCACAAAACTACTCCGAGGGGATTGGGTTGTGGTCAGCTACACACCCAGTTCAGCCTACCGGTGCTCCATTTTGGTGGCAAATGCTTGTAATTAGTGGATGGGCATGGTACATTGGACTTGTTCACTGGACACACCAGAGCGCGCTCGCCGTGTGTGTCGCAGTGTCTCCAGTGCCAACAGCAGTCCAGAATTAGTGCATTGCTGAGTTTTGAATACTCCCATTTACATTAGTGACATTTCCCTTACATGATCTGACTTGACCACTATCACTTAGGTCCTGAATGACAGGTACATCTGCAGTTTTCCATATGCTTTTTTTGCTACTGTTATCAAAATGGCAGCCAACAATAATTGCTCTATAATCACTAAGGCTAGTGCAAGACTTTTTTTTTTTTAATCAATGCCTAAGTGGGTACAATGATTGTTTTCCATGGAGTTACACCAGTCATACAGACACTGCAGGGCACTGATATGACAGACTACTTTTTGTGACTTCATCTGTCTAGATAAGCCATGATCAAATGCATTTCAAAAACCATTCATGACATATAGCCATCAGCACGCGTGATCGCAATATTTTCTATATATGTTTATTGCCCCTTTAGCTGCTGCAGGAAAGGATAAGGTGAATCAGACCTTCCCCATTGGCCAGTTGAATATTGTCAATCACCAATAATAGTTATGGCCCTGGGCTCCCTTTTGGTACGCAAGCAATTTTAGGTTTCTTGACAAGGACTGTTTTCGGCCAATTGATGTCATGTTCAGGAACCAGTGAAGCACCACTATTTCCTCATTTTAGTGCATAGTAAAGAACAAAAATGAAATGCTATTTCTGTTTTGGTTCTTAATTACAGAGTTTGTCAGCAAAGTTGAGATTTAATATATTGTTAATATTACATACTTGATGCACCCCTGCTGGTATCTATACAGAATGCTGAAGGTAAGAAATAAGAAATTGGCAGAAAATGCAGAACACCCTGTTAGTACCTTTTTCCCTTCTGAGATTTGCATTATCAATCACTATGAAGCCATTTCTTCAATCTCCACAGAGTGTTCACATACATACCAGGGTTAAGCTTCCATACAATGTGCTCAAAAGCAAGCATAGATTCAAAAGTATGCTGAGCCAGCTGATTAATGGATATTATTCTATTTTTAAATACAACAAATCTTTTCTTGATCTGAATATAATTTCTATAGTGACTATGGCAAATTATTTGGAAACAGATGCTGATGATAATATCTGTTGAGGTGCAATGCCTAGATTGATTTGGACCAGCACTAAGCGATACTTTAGCATGACCAGTACTGCAAGTGTGTCTGATTCATTAATATTCTTCCTTGCACAGATGAAGGAGCCAGAAATGGCTTCCACACAGGGCTGCGCCAGGACAGGTACTGTGCTAGCTGAATTTGGAGAAAATTATAACGTTCTGGTCCTAAAACCTTACATATATTGAGGCTGTGTTTAGCACCCAGGAATTTGGTATGTTAGTACTGAATTTGGCATTGTAGCACCTTTAGTTTGTTTGTGGTAAATATTGTCCTACCATGGCCTAACTAGGCTCAAAAGATTCATCTCATAAAAGTACATCCAAACTACGGTAGTTATTTCGTTTACCTATATTTCATACTCCGTACATAGTCTTTTGGTACATTTAATAATTCATGAGATGGGAAATTCAAACAATGTGATGGGAACTTCAAGGTGAACACGCCTAGCATGGACCCAGGCTCTGCCTCTGGATGAGCTAATATAATCATCAAGTGCTTGCTTCCAGAGAGCATCAAAGATGACTAAAAGATAATGTATTTCTTCTCTATTTTCTTGCTAATAGTTCTCCTGGTCACAAGTTCATTACAACAACCTATTTCATTGTACGTTGTGTTCATTATGCTACGTAGATTGCAAGAGAACTTTTACCTATGGTTCTAGACTAACATATGCTCCACACAAAACTACAGTAGATAGTCACTTTGTTCAAAATAAAAAGTAGATACAGTCATAGGGACAAGGGCGGTGATGCCTTTTGAAATATTCCTTGTCCTGGGGCTAGGATGGCCAATGGGTCATAGGCATTTTTCCTTCGTTGAAATGTCTCCCACCTTGCCTCAAAGTGGACCTTCCACTCCTGTGCAGTGTTGTAGTTGGGCAGATATTGCTTCACCCTAATACCTGCCTTGCCAGAGAATTCTATTATTTGGTTATTGAGGTTCAGTGCATGTTCAACGCCGTGAGAACCTGACGAAGATGGCACTGAGGATAGGAATCCCACTAGGTAGAAAACTTCCTCATCTGGTATGACTACTGACGTTCTATTGTCCCATCTGCATGAAATGAAAATAGTCAGTCATCAATCAAACTTATGGAAGGTGAACCACCATGAGGATTCCGATTTCACATATTAATTTAGTTACCTGAATTTGTTTACTGGGTAGAGCAATATGGGACCACTGTTGCTGTCTTTCAGGATTTCCCCAAAGACCTCCCTTGCAAATGTGTGGATCGAACTTTTGGAACCATGAGATTTAGCCATGGGTGTGGGACCTCCCACATCCCCTTAGCTCTCAGTTTAACCTCATAGGAGTGCACCCTATCCAGGAACTCGATGTAGGTGACATCTGTGTGGAATAGGGATGATGGCATATGTCTAAGTTGATGCAGTAGGCTATTGACCTCCTGCAGACATGTACACATATTTTGACCACTCAGATTGATTTGATTTGATATTAGCCACAAGTGCTAACCATATATTCATTCAAAGGTACGCGAGTTGGCTGCTCACCTGTTCCATGTCTGACTCTTCAGGATTGTAGTTCTTCGTCATCTCAAGGCAGAAGAGCACTCTTCCATCTGATTCGAACTGGCTTGCCCACACTGGATCCTGTGGCCTAAATGATGATCTCCAGTTGTTCAGGATTCCTGTCCTGTTGATGATGACGAAGCCCTCTATGTAATCAAAGGTCCTCTCTGCTGAAATAAGCATCTCCTGATCCTCTGCGAAGCTTGTGAAGTCTGAGTAGAGAACTCTAATCCACCTCACCTGTTACATATTCAAGTGATTAGCATGTACTATCTGTTAAAAGTTACTAAAGTTAAATGATTCTCTTGTTTTCTGTACCATTTTTGGGGCAGGCTCGAGCACAATCCTGGCCCTAGTGATGATACCGAACTGACCTAGGCCACCAAGAGCAGCATGGAAGAGATCAGAGTTCTGCTCTGGTGAGCAAGTGATGATGTCTCCTTTTCCTGCATTTAGTAGTCATGATATTATATTCAGATAACTTTCATTTCATCATAATTATCAAGGTATATATCTCTGATACCTGTCACAATCTCCAGCTCGTTTACATTGCTGATTTGTGGGCCATGTCGGAACGTCTGACCACTGACCCCTGCATTCGACAATGTGCCTCCAACTGTGAGGTGGAGGTAATCCGTCCATGACTTTGGTGCCAGACCGTACTTCAATGTCTCATGCAGGACATTTATCCAGAGTTCTCCTCCCGAGGCATCAACATAGGGGCGATGCACCAGAGTGCACCTGCATTCTGGTATTAGGGAGGGACTCCATTTTGATGACAATCCCTCCAGCTGCCTGGCACTGCCCTCGGAGTGAGTGTCCATGCCCACGGGCCGCCACGGTGAGCATGGAGTGCTCTCCCCCCAAGAAAACATGCCTGACCGTAGTGGCAATGTCATCTACTGAGCCTGGATGAAGCACAGCAGCTGGCATGAAACTAGAAAGATTGCCGAAGTCCCAGGCAGCAGTAGACACGTCATGGAAGCTGAAATGGCCATCGAGGGGTAGTTTATTGAGGGTTGCGAGCACATCTTGGTCAGTTGCACGGGAGGTGGTGACTACACCAAAAAGGCAAATAAAACGAAAAACTTTAGATACTGCGGAACTGATGTTTTCATGGCTCATCTACAGTTCAAGAACCAACTAGTCCAGCAGTTTAAGTTTTGAGGAGAAAGATGAATAGGGTAGGGTGGTTTAGTGTAAGGAAGGATGAGAATGGAGAGTGAGGATGGATGGATGGAGATTTAAAGGGGCACTTGGAGGGTTTGCATGTGGACTGGTGTAGGAGGTAGTGTTGTCAAACCAGACTTGGGAACTGTTTGGTTGACTAATCAGTAAGAGAACAGGTTTGGCTGCAAAATATGGATTCAGCTGCTTTGCTGAGTACCCACAGCACTCCGCAAAGCACGAAAAGACACTCTTCAGCCCGAAAGAACAGCAACACGGTAGCAGTCCCACTTGATGCTTCAAATTCGATTTCATGTGCAGATTGTAAGTCGTTCTAATTTTTTCTAGAAATATAGCTTTTACTATGTATCTAGACATAATGTGTATCTAGTTGCTTAGCAAAAACTATATACCTGGAAAAGCCATAACGACTTATAATTTGAAATGGATGAAGTAATTTTTCATGGGATAAAACTTGAATAGCTTTTCGACTTTTGGTGCACAACACCCTAGCAAATAAATCTGATTATAATCCATCTAACAAGTCTTTTGCCATATTATTTGCAGTGCAATTACCATATGATGACTTGCCATTCATCTTGTAGGTAGGCATGGTTTTGCAAACTAGAGAGAGAGAGAGAGCTCCGCCGCCGCCCTTTTGCCCTAGCCACCACCTTCCCCCCCTTGCCTGTGCCAACACCGCCACCACGACCACCCCTCCCAACCGAGGCCTATCATAAGATGATTCCGTGGTGTTATTTCTTATTCATGGTATCATCCAGTGGCTCCATCCAAACTGTTCTACAAGCCTCTGTTTTTCATTGTATGATCTAGTGGTATTCTTCTTCCTTTACCATACTGTCTGGTGCTCCTGTGCGCCATGCTTCTCTTCCCTCCCCACTCTCTGCTCATCATGGCATGTGTGGTGGACTCTTCTGTGATTTGCACTGAGATTTCTCTGGTTTTCACTTATCACCAAAACCACAAAGAACATTGCATAGGGCCATGCATGCTAACTATAGTTTGCTAAATGAATGATATCCCTCTCATTCATGAATGAATGAACCGTCTTGTCTAACCTGGGAAGAATTCAAGGCCACCAAAGTCTTTTCATCTGCATCCTTAAAGCGTGTACGCAAACCTATGGGTGTGATCTATAATTGTAACCGGGGCTACCTATATCTATCATTATCAAGGAATGACTTCGTGTAGTGGGCTTTCCTTTTCTGCTCTACCTTGACAGCAAATGTAGGGGCTATCCAAGAGACAAGTATATTTTTTCAGGAAAACGAAAGGCCTTTTTATGGAAATACTTTTCTATGAAATAGATCGGCACTTTCTCATATGAAAGGAAGGACTTGCTTTATCATTTTTGGTCCTTCACTTATCAATTATTCCCTCGATTCAAAATTGTAAGTGATTCCAAGAATCTTGGAGAGTCAAAGCATCTCAAGTTCGACCAAAACTATAGAGAACTATAAATATTTGTGACATAAAATAGGTATAGTATGAAAATATAATTAACATAGATGTTTGCATGCTTCATTAATATCTTGTTTTTGACTGAAATTCATCAATATCTTGTTGGTTGCCAATAATATTTAAATCATCAACATACACATATATAATGCAAAAATCCCAATTGGGACTTTTTGATGATGAAACATGGACAATCATCATTGTTAGTGTATCCCTTCCGGCAGGAGGTATTCACTAAGTTGGTTGTACCACATCGTTCCTGGCTGCTTTAAGCCATAGAGTAACTTTTGAAGCTTTACACAATACATGCTGCGATTTGCATTTTGATTTGGTATAGAGATTCCATCGGGCATGAGAAATGGCCCGATCTTCACGGCGTGGGTCACGAACACGAAGAATGATGAGAAAGGTAGCGAGAAATAGTAGGATAACTTCTTTGAAAATAGCGGGTAACTAGCTTTATACCTAGCCAAAGTTGGATGCGACCAAGCGGCCGGGAGAGAGGCACCAAAACCGAAGACTTTGACTCAATCTCCAAGCGACCGCGAGAACCACAACCGAGCTAATCGACACAAGGCAAGGCAGATGTCTTGGAACTCGCAAAGCACGAATAAGTGGACCTAAGAGAGAGATCTTCACAAGTCCTAGAAGAATAAGGAAGAACAAGGGTGAGTAAGGCACTTTCGGCGGCTCGGCTGTAATATCACTTGGATTATCTTTAATTATCAAAAGTTGTTGATAGCTTACACATAGGGGATATTTATACTAGGAACAAACCTCCTAGGTAGGTGGAAACGCAAAAAGAAGCTAGACTCGTCATCAATGTGAAAAGGGTAACCATGGGATGAACTCCGTTTGTGTGGTTGTTTGACTTCTCTTGCAGTCTTTAGTGTTTTGATCATAACTCCTCCTAGAAAACTTCAAATGGCACGGGGGTTGGATGCGTTGGAAATATGACTTGATAAGCTTTCACACCATGTGCCTCTTGCTTCACGAAGTGTTTGGATTGGTACAGTTTTGCACGAACATTTAGACTTTATGCAGTATGCGACCTTTTTGACGAGTCAACACTAAAATTGGTTGGATGCCATGATAAAGTATCCACACTGGTGCAGGCTTGCACCATTGGAAACTAGACTTGAAGATCTTTCTAACAAGTGCTCATTTCCTTCATAGCTTTTGGAAAACAAAAGTTATGAATATTTCTTTCCCGACCGTTTTGTAGGACTGGTCTTGCTCGAGCTTGTTCCTTCTCTGTGTTCATCACCTTGTATGTTCTTGTCATCCTCCTTATTGAACCTGAGTTGAAGCAATGTACATGATTTAAGTAGTATATAATTCTTATTAATGGTAAAATGAGTTTCACAAAGTAAGCGTGTGCACCTCTTCTTTGGAGCTTCTTAGCCTAGCTATGAGTAATCGGTTCGAGGCAGGACTTTGTTGATGATGTAGTAGTCGGGAGAGGTCACCTTGGTGGTCGACATGGCGTGGTCATATCATCATCCCTCCCTTGAAAAGGGAGTCGTCCCTCAACTCTAACTCTTGTTGTTCAAATAAATTGTGTGTGGCGAATGACTTGTAGTTTTATGACAATGTCACAATATTCTTCTTCCATAATCACAACAAGGTGTTTGAATCTATAATCATAAAACCAAGTAGTAGTCTTGTAGGTATCAATCTAAACAATTTGAAATTAAGTATAGATTTCACCTTGCACTTATGCTTAGAATAAATGGTGAATGTTGATTGCCTTGACATGGTCACATCGGGAACCTTCATATATGTCCGAATCTAGTGACCCAAAAAGATATAGAGTCGCTACATCCATCAACCGCATAGATAGACAATTTTGTGCGGCCAGAGATAAAAAGATATCGAGAATGTTATTCCATTCATGACTGTAGAATATGTTTCATTGAAATCAATGTCGTCTCTAGCGTGAACCCTTGTGCAGTATATCCAACCAATCCGGAATTTGGGCCTCTTTTTGGAAAATAGTCCAAGATCCTTTTGCCATTACATATTGTCTTCTTGTAGGAGCAGCGCTATGTCTAGCTAGTAAGTTCACTACAAATGCAATGTCGGGCCTGGTGCTATTTGCTAGATACATCAACGCTCGATGACACTAAGGTATGGGACATGGGGTCCTAGAACTTTCACCCCTCATCTTGAGGTATGAATGGATTAGTCTTCATTTCTAAAGACCGAACAACCATGGGGGTTTTGATGGGATATGCTTTGTCCATATTAAATTTCTCCAATACTTTACGGGCATAGGCAAATTGATGCAAAAGATTCCATTTGGAAGGTGCTCAAGCTGTAGGCCTAAGCAATATTTGGTTTTACCCAAATCTTTCAACTCGAACTCCGTCTTTATATGTTTGGATGCCTCATCAATATCTTCTTGGTTGCCAATAATATTTAAATCATCAACATACATAGATATAATGCAAAATCCTGTTTGGGACTTTTTGATGAAGACACATGGACAATCATCATTGTTAGCATATCCCTTTGCGCGAAGGTATTATTCCCTAAGTCGATTGTACCACATCCTTTCCGGTGTTACAACGCATACACTTTCATGTTGATGCATGCATATTTCTCGCGCCACTAAGAATAGCCTACAAGTGGTCGGTCCGCTGATGCCCGACTCTCTCGCGTCCTCCCCTCGCTTAGGCGGGGAGGAGCATGGACCTCGGCATCTGTGGATGGCAAGGAGCTCTCACGCGCCATCATTTGTGAGCCGGTGGCTGACGGTTTGTGGTACCCTAATCCGTAATGCGCGGATTATGCGGCCGAGACTAAGAGCAACAATGTCGTTGACGGGTTACGCGTCTTGGGTGATAGTTGTGGAGCAGCGGGCGTTGGATCAATGCCATCGTGCGCCATGAGTCCGCGAAGGGGCGGACATGCGTGTAGCCATCGTCGCCCGGTGGAGTTCTCGGTGGGTGTCGGCGACCTCGCCACGGCGTAGCCATGCACGTGACATGGTGCGGGGGCTGGCATTGAGATCTTTGGTCCTGGATTTGGCGGCGCATCCGCCGAGGAAGCGGTTCTTGCTCGCCATGTGGGCGGCATGACCGATTAGTTGTGTGTTCATCCGTAGGAGATCGACTCCACATTAGGGTGCGAAAATGAAATCCGCATAGGTGTTGAAAGGTCCCTAATGGTTTTGGTAATTAAGTGACAACATTAGGTGAACTAATTATGTGTGATTGAGATAATACATAGGAGATTAGTTCACATGTGATGACACAATGAAGGAGCTTATTGCATATGAGACATGACATGAAGTCATGTGACCAAGGTGGTGAAGATCAAGACAAGGCTTGGCTTGATGGACCGTTTGCAAGTGTGAAGGGCAAGTTGAGGCGGTGAAGTGATGGGCCCGCAAGGCGGTGAAGCTTAGGCAAGACTTGGCACCGACGGACCCGGCGTAACGGTGAAGAGCAAGTGAGGTCAAGATCGATGGACCAAGAAGGTCATGTGATGATATGAAGTGGACCATATCATTCTTGATCGTGTTGGTGCATGTGTTGCATCGGCACTTGGAGATGGAGCAGAATGGAAATGCGCAAGGCAAAGGTATAAGCTATAGGGCATTTCATTTTGCCGGTCATGAGGAGCTTAGAAGTTTATGACCAGGTTTAGGATAGATGGTCGTACTATCAAGAGGGTAAACTTGTTTGCATATCGGTCATCTAGTGCCACTTGAGCGATCTAAGTTTGTGATGTGTTAGGATCGAGTGGCATGGTAAGAGCAAGATAAAATCCTTTGAAAATTATTGTAAAAATGCTAACACACATGCACACGGTGATGTACACTTGGTGGTGTTAGCACATTTGCAAAGGAGAAGTTGTTTCGGGGACTGCCTTTCAAGTGGAATACTGCTTTGATCCATTGTGCTTTGGATCAAGTAACCAGGTGGGTTGTGTAGCCCTCTGAATAAGCTTTCCATAGAGTCCAAGATCATGCAAAGCGAGTTCGGATGAAGGAGATATCACCGTTTTATCGGGCGGTGGTCCGACCGGACACCGTAACCGGACGGTCGGTCCGCAGTCGATCGAGAGGGTGCAGTAAGGTCGATTTCTGAGTGTTTTGACCGGAGGGTCCAGTCAAAGGTCGGTCGGGGCGTCCGGTCACTTCTAGAGAGGTCTCAGGGGTGATTTTTAGTGACCTGACCGTCCGTCGATGACTGGAGCGTCTTGTCGGCCTCAAAACAGCTACTAACGGCTAGTTTTGTCCTTGGGGGTATAAGTAGAGGTGGTGGCTGGCCATGGCTGGTTGCTAAGCACCTTGTGGACTTTGTGTCCATGCTTGAGAGTGCTAGAGAGCCCTCCAACTCACTCTAACTTGACAATGTTCATCCACATTGAGTGAGTGAGCGATTCTAGTGCGATTGCTTTGAGAGATTGCATCGTGTGGCACTAGGTGATCGTGTTGCAAGCCGATTGTGCTTGTTTCTCTTGGAGGTTACCACCTCCTAGACGGCTTGGTGGCAAGAGACCGTTAAAGCACGCAAGGAAGATTGTGCGGTGCTCCGGAGGAGGATTTGTGAGATGTCCGTGCTGCCTCCTGCGAGAATCGCGAAGAGCAACACTACTAGGCGTGTCATTGAGTTACCACCCTTATGAGTGGTGTCTTAGAGAGCCTTGCGGTGAGCCGCATAAAGGGGCCAACTAGCGAAGGCACCGTCTAGTCCAAGAACCATCGAGGTGCTGGTCGACACAACGAGGAGTAGGGGAAGTTGGCAAGCTTCGAGACAAACTTCCCGGACCTCGGTAAAAAAAAATCACTGGTGTCATCTTTGTGTCCACACTTCACGGTGGTTTGCATTCTCCTCATCACAAACTTTGTTCTTACATTCATATATTTATCACCTCATTTGCTCTATGTAGGATCTTTTGTGTGGTGATTTAGAGTCGTAGCTAGAGGGATGAAGTCTTGGCTAAGCGAATACTTTTAATTCCTCATTATATTCAGTTAGTCTTTAAAATTAGTTTTAGAAAGGACTATTCACACACACACCCCTAGTCCTCGTCTCGACCCTACAGGTGCGCGTAATGAAAATAAAACATCACAGCTTGCAAAATGAGGTAAGCTAACGGCGGTATGGGCGGCGGCGACGGCATACCTCGATGAGCGAGGCTAAAGCAAGGTGCTGATAACATGTGAATAGAAAATGCGAGTATGTAAAAAGTGGCAAGATATGTTCAAGTCCACATTCCATTGATCCATACACCTTGCTCATTATGTTGAAGGTGTTAAAAAGTCATTAGAAGGCATTTAACCTCTATTGAAATGAAGGTTACTAGAAATCTTATTAAGGTTGAGGTAAATAATTGTAACAGTACTAACCCACCCCCCCACCCTTGTTTTTTATATAATAGTAAATATATGGAAGACCAGCAAGATGTGTGGAGTAAAAGTGCAAAACTACCTGAACAAGAATCTCACGAAGTATTCTGTCTTGCACACTATAAATGACCATGGGTATGCGAAATAACAGGTCACAGACATTGGCACAATCAGCAAAGGTTCACTTCATAGATATCACGCACGTCATAAAGCGTACATGCAACACAGTAGAACACCAGGACTAAAGTGCAAAGCACGCGACCTCAGTTCAGGAACTTAAAAGAAAAAAAAAGAAAAAAAGACAGCTGCATCGTCAACGCAGCCCCTGAAACCAACCACCTGGGCGGCCAACAACCGCTTCTCTCACAGGTACTTTATTCATCACACTATTGCCAACGACTCCATACTAATAGGATGATTATATTACTTAATATAGGCTCTCCTGACCAACAGAAGGCACCGTCCATGGTTGATTCATAGTATAGCATCACGAGACTGCAAGCTCGGATCAACAAGCAAGACATCATCTCCAAAAAACCAACGCCACCATGCTTCACACAAGCTTCATATATATACTCAAAGTTGCTCAAACCTCCTTCCCTACAGATCCCCCACCTGAAATAAAAGATGTCAGTCGGAGAAACAAATGAAAACCCAGTTTCAACATCAAGAAGAAAAAACATAAATTCTTCTCGATCGGCAACACTACTGACCATGTTTTCCTTGCACCGATCGTTTGGATGTTTCAGGGTTCCGTCCCGGCGCGGCCTGGGCCAGCACAGGCTCCTCCCGGACCGGATTCATTTGAGTTTCGGTTGATTGCTATTCGAAGTCTTCATCATACTCCCCATCAGACAAGTCACCATCCTGATAGGCACTGACATCAGCTGGGTAGCGGAGGATCCCACCTATCCCGCCAAATCCCCGACAGAACTGAGAACCTTTCCTGGGACTTGTTGGTGACGAACTCCAGCGTGCAGCCAAACTGGTGGTAGTTCTCAGCAAACCACTCCAGCAGCTGCGTGTTATCAATGACCTCAGATCTCCAGATGTTGCCTCGTCAGTAAAGTTGCTCTGATCAGCCTCCTGGGTGGGGTTCAGGTACTTCACAACTGTCTCACCTGTGATACTGTTCTTGAGCTCATAACGCCTGACATCAAGGTTTTCCCACACAATCAGGATTTCTACTGCACCCATTTCCAGGGCTGTCATGGTGTCCTGGACGCCAGGACATACTTCCCTGTGTCTTGGCTTATCTCCTCAAAGTACTTCCCGATCAGCTTCTTTTCTTGGACAAACTTAACATCAGAAAGAACCTCAGCAGACATCTCGATGGCTTGGTTGAAGCCGCTCTCCCCCACCATAAGACACGTCAATCATCTTGACTACTTTGGCCTGAAGACGCGGATCAAACATCTCAGATTTACCCAGTTCATTCTTGAAGTCAGCAGAACCAGCAAAGAATAAGCCCAACAATGTTTGGCTGGTTGGTGGCAGGATTGATGAAGTATTGTGTTGCAAGCTCAGCAACCTTGCGCAGGTAATTGTGTCGCCTCTCCATGCGCAGGCGGGCAAAGCGGACTGCAGATTGCCCTCCTCGCCCATGCTTCTTTGGGAGATCAACAGTGAACTTGTACAGAACCTCCCTGCTGTTTCCACTCAGCGTGCCATACAGTGTTCCATTGCCATCCATGATTATAAAACCAAATTTGTCATCAGATGCCAGAAGCTCATTCAGTGCCTCAGTGTGAAACTTGTTATCACAGAGATAGAGGGAAGCATTAATGGGTCTAAATGGCTCAAAGTCAAAGGTAACCTTCTTCTCTTTGCCATCATCGGTGACAATGGTACCAGTATAGAGCACCAAACCATTGGGGAACTCGACTGTAAAAGCTTCAACCTCTGTTGAGCTGAGGTTATGGCAGCCAACACAGACTGTCTGTTGACTCTGCTCTTGATGTTTGAGGCAGTTCCATACTCATCACCCAGCATCTTAGTGACGCGTGAAATCTGATCACGAGGTGGCATGATGAGAGAAATCATGCTAGTGCCATTGCCTCTTGCAGCATCAAGCGCCTTGATTAGCTTCTTGACCCTCCAGATCTCAATGTTCTTGTCAGCTTCGTGTACCTCGCCCATCTTGAAGTGCTTAAGGACCAGCCTTCACCTATGAAGCAGATAGCAAAGTCAAAAGAAAATTACAGGAAGTCAATAGTTAAAGTGGAACTAGAACAACTGATATCAGACCAATTTCGAAGAGACAGTAACAAGTTAATCAGCATAGACTGCACAGGCCTACAGCGCCTCTCTCTAGATGAAAAACACTAGTGCAAGTTTGAAGAACAAGACATAGCATACTTTCAAGTTTAATTTCAGACAGGCGTCCTAAAGAAAACATAATTAACAACGTGCCAGCTGATGCAATCATGTAATATGTAGGTGGAAATACATGTTTAAACTGATTAAACAATGGCAAACTACCCCCATAACATATGCAAGGCTGCAATTTGCTAAAATATGTTAGTAAGTTGGAAAAGCCAAGAACAGAAATTGAAGGAAAATAGTCCTCAAAAAAAATTGAAGGAAAACTCAATCAAGAATTGTGCACTCGTCAATGCCACAAACTCGAGAAATTCCCAACAGAGAAGCTACATACTAGTGACTATTTAAAATCTTGATTTATTAATATTTTAAGATTGTACATACTATACGCTTAACACATTTGTTTTGATTCATTTTTTTCTGTCCACTCTATGTGATGTGAAAACAGAAATACAATAAAACAGAGAATATTCTATACTAATTTAAAATCTTGATTTATTACTATTTTAAGATTACATACTATCACGCTTAACACATTTGTTTTTGATTCATTTTTTCTGTCCACTCTATGTGATGTGAAAACAGAAATAAAATAAAACAGAGAATATTCTATACTAATTTAAAATCTTGATTTATTAATATTTTAAGATTACATACTATACGATTAACACATTCGTTTTTGATTCATTTTTTTCTGTCCACTCTATGTGATGTGAAAACAAAATAAAATGAAACAGAGAATATTCTATTTCAGTACAGGAAATAATCATAATGTGTGAAATGAAAATCTACACCAAGCATCAGAGTAAAAAAATCTTAGAGCCAGTCGCAGATTGCAACATCAGTGCACTGCATAGTATCGCTTTTTATTTGAAAGGAATATCATAATGTTATGTGAAACCAAAAGAGCTTCACATAAAGAAATAAGCAACCAGGAGATTTTCATAAGGACACTTCATCTAATTGCAACATCCAACGTGCATATATCTAAAACACCCATCCTAACATATATAAGGTAACGAGCTAGATGCAACTGACACCACTTGAAGGGTTTTTTTTTTTTTTTTTCTGTTTCACTAAAAGGCAGGCACGTAAACTAGACACGAAGAAATTATGAATCTACTTCACTAACCAAGCCATATATAAACTAGATACACATGTGAATTCTGAATCTACTTCATTAACAAGCCATGTAAACTAGATACACAGATATATATTTATTATAACAAAACATGAAAAGAGCAGAGCACTCTGCATCATGATACAGTATCAGTATTAGACATGTTTGTTTCTCCATCATCAAGAGCAACCCAAATGCGTATTTTCAGAACAAAAGGTTAGATCGAGACAAAACAACCCATGCAGGTCAAGTCAGGGTCCAGAAATGTTGCGAGGACTAGTCAGGCACAGCAATCTGCACTGCACGGGAACGGGCGGGCATGCGGCGTCCTGCGAGATCCGGCGGACCGGCGCGTCCTCGCACGCGGAACTGCTTTGCGGCGCGGAGAACTGAGATCGAGCGGGCCTTCCCAATCCCGCGCGACATCAGGAGAACATATTTATATATAAAAGGGAAAAATTACAGGCACCAACCCCATCCCGATCGATACGGAGAACCAACTAGTATCAACCAACAAAATTACAACTACTACTACTGCATGAAGAAGATGAAGGCATCGAACGCATCATCGCACGCACCTGAGCGGGGGTGGGGCGTGAGCAGGCACCACGCAGGCGGCCGGCGGCGGCCTAGGGCTACCGGTGGAGCGAGCAAACCCGCAGAGATCGCCGCGTCGCCTCCTGGCTCTATCCCTCTGCCTGCGCTCCGTCCGACGCGTGGCTCTGTGGGTGGCGGAGGAGGCTTATATGCGATCGAACGGGGAAGTGGAGGCCGTGATGGTTTCGAACTCTTGCGAACGAAAATATTTCAGGAGGATTCGCCGCCGAAAGGCCAAAGTTGGGCGAGCGGAACCTCAGCTGGCACTGGAAGTCCCGTCCAGTTACGTTACTCTTCGCCGCGACCACACGTCCGCTTTCCAGTTCCAGGTGTCGTCGGAGGTCAGGTGTTGGCACGTTTGTCCGGTCCTGGGAGGAGACACCTGGCTCGGACTGGTGCTTCTGGAACCAGAGTTGTTGAACAGAATAAGTGCTTGTTGTAAAAACAAAAAAAAGTGCTACACTGCTACGTGCACGAGGCAGGTCCACCCAGGAGGAAGCTTGCACTTTTCTTTTTTGTAAGTACTCACTCCATTCTAAATTGTAAAGTTATTCTAAGAATTTTAGTCATGGATCATACTTGTACATTGCATATAACTTGGAAAAACATATATTGAGACTATACTCCATTCTAAATTATATGGATTATATTTGTACATTGCATATAACTTGAAAAAAAAACATATATTGAGACTATACTAAACAATAATTTGCTTAAGATTATTCATTTTCACGGTTTCATTAGTTGGAACTAGATAAACCACACTACTCTGTATCATTGTTGAACACGAGTTATTCTGACTCGTATGGTTGTGACTCTGGATTACATATGAAACACTGAGGGGTATAGGGTACTTTGAAAAGTAAAAAGGCGATTAAAAGAATACCTTCACTCTATAATGTTAAGTATAGATATGGATATGGATAGATAGGTTTTATTTTCCTAATCAGAAGTGAACAACTCGGTCGTAGAAATATATGTTTCTTGGGATAGGAAAGGAAAGGAGTCAAGAGTTAAAACACCCATACCACTATATTGATTCTTCTACATCTTAACTCTCGACTATATTGTTTTAGACTTAAGCTAAACAAAGGTATAACATTCACAAAAACAATGGCGTATTTTGCGCAATAGCGCCCACAACACTTGTCCACGGCGATATTGTTTTGTTTTGCACTATGTGCACTATTGCCGCCATAGCATGCTATCACGCCACTAAAGCTGCTTTAAGCGCCATAGCATCGCTAAATGCCCGCTATTACCTGGTTTTGATGGTTTGGCCCACAACCCGAAGCGTAAGCCCGGTCAAATTTGGCCCGTAATGGCGAATAGAATAGGGAGACATACATTAGCATTAGATGTTTTTGCACGGAACCCTAGTGTGTGCGTGCCACTTGATTCGATGGCGGCGGCATGACGGGGAGGCATTTTATGGTTGTTTGTGTGTATGAAAACTCATGTGATTATGTTGGATGTTATGGATATTCAGAATATCATGTTTTTACGTGTTTGTAAAAAATAGTGTGCTATAAGCTTGCGGACAAGCTGGCACTACTGCTCTAAGCATGAGCCATTCGGTGACTCCTAGTGCCCACAATAAGCGGCAATAATTAAAACAACTTCCGCGCTAAATTTGATAGCCCGTGATTTTTTTCTTTGATAACAAGATAAGTTTTGCTTCTACTAATCAAATGAGGTAAGTTTTGTTACTAATTAAATTGTATCAATGACTACTTTGTGATAAGATTTGAATCCTTGATGATGGATTTAACATGTTTGTT
>JADLZK010005259.1:0-235357 GCA_015847255.1 Hyparrhenia diplandra | reverse complement strand
ATACCTTGGAATACTCGGGTGAAAGCTACATCGGTATTTTGCGTTAATTTATACCAACACTCCCCTAGAGGATTGCGTCGGCAAAATTTGGACCGACCAAGCATTCATTGACATATTAGGCGAAGCATGCCCAATCACGTCACCCGTGAAACATATGTACCCTTGTTGTGCTCCTCTGTGAGAAGGTAAGATGCATACCAAACTTGCTCGTGGGCTGGCGTACCTTGTCCCCTAAAGAATTGCTCACAATGGTTGATCAAGGAAGAGGATCCTCCTTGACATCGTACATCGGGAAGGACCGGCTTGTGCGGGTGAGGAGCGAGTCTAGGAAGTGATGCGGAGGGGGACCCGGGAGGGGCACGTGCGCTGTCTTGGGGGCACCATGTCCGGGGGCCGGTGCTAGACCAAGCATGGCGGCCGGCCTTGTCTCGGCTCGCTACAAAATTTGGGTTCCACGACGGTCTTGGCGTTCTCCTTGTAGGCCTTGAGGAAGCTTCGCGTGCTCCATGGCTGACTTCATGTCCTTTTCGTGTCGAGGATGACCTTGTGCTTTCGTTCCTCCGCGGAGCGGTACGGAGAGGATGGAGACTTGATCGACGGCGTATCCGGGCGCTTGTTGATCATGGTGAACTTCTTGGAGAGATCATGCGGCAGCTTCTTGAATCGGCGTCCATGGTGGTGGGTGGATCGGTGGCCTCCGGATACCAAGCGCCGCAGCCGCGGCGGGGAGGGCGGCGATGACATGGGGCGGGCAGTGGCCCGGGGCGATGGCGCGGGCGACGGCGGACGGCGGCACGTCGTGCGCTGGGCACGGGACGGCGGTTTGGGGGCATGGAGAAGGGAAATGTTTTTATTACTTGTCCCCAAGAGATTACATCCTCCTTACTTATATAGCCCTCCTATGAGACTTGTATCTCAAGCAATCTCTAAAGGTTTCCTTATAGATTGGAATACCTTTTACAAGCAAGTCCTTATTCTTGTCCTAATAGGAGACTTCCTTATAGATTGGAAATATCTCCTTCACACCAAAAGTCATAAATTATTCTAACCAAACTCTTACTTTAATTACCGAAAAATCTATGGAAGGGCGGCGGCGGGAGGGCCCGCGCATGCCGAGCCCCCCCGCCCCCTACGGCCACGAGCCCCTAGGGCTGGCCCCCTCTAGGGGCCCATTGCCTGGGTGTGATAGTAACTACATTATGTTTGTATTTAATAATACTTTCTAATTATTAAACTTTTGTTTACGTAAATTATATAATACTAGCAAAACATGCCCGTGCGTTGCACCCGGATATATAATTTATTGTCTAATAGTACTTGTGTTGATGGCAAACTACGTGTTAACCTAAAAGTTTTTTTTTTTATGCAAGTAACCTAGAGCTATTAGCTATCTTTGTCTAGTTTAATTGTGCAAACCTTATTTCAGTTAGATATTAAGGCCTATAATAAATGGAGGTTCAATGAAGTCTTAACCCCATCTTCGGTCAACGTGGCCGTGGTCATGGCTATGGCTTCGGTGGAGGAAGAAATGGCCATGGCGCTTATGGCTACGCCAACCATGGCGGCTACAATGACCTTGGTCATGGGTACCACACCCCTGGTCGAGGTCGTCGCGCCCATGGTGGTCGTTTTGGCTACGGGCGTGGTGGAGATCACGCAGGTCACCGGTTGCGCGGCGCGCGGCTTACCATGGCGGAGGTCAACAAGGTTATGCGCAAGAGGTGGCGCTGGGTTCGCGACCGTTCACGCCCCCGGCATTGGTCCGCATTCCACGCTGCCGCTCAAGCCCGGGCATGGGGCAGGTCGCCCACCAGGTGCTGGTGCAAGGCATCAATCTTTGGAGTGCATCGACCGTCGGAGGTCATCTCGTCGGCATGGCGGTGGGCGCATGGAGCACCCGGGCGTACCGACCGCCTTTGCCGGCGGCAATGACAACTCGGCTGTTGGACAAGGGCATGCAGGTGCAGCCATCCCTAACCTAGGGGTGGGGCACGCCGCGTCGGGCAGGCCGGTGGCTCCGAGTCCCTCTGCGTTGGCGCAAGGAGGGGTGCCTCACTCCGGCACCAAGCCACCGTGGGTGGTGCCTTTGTTGTGTCCCGGACAGCGAGCACCGGGGACGGTGGTGGTTGGTGCTGGTCCAAGCAGCTCCAAGGCTAAGGCGGTGGAGGCTTGGGGCGAGTGGCCAACATCTCGCAACTCGTTGACGCGATGGTCTTGAAGCGGTGCCGCGATGGGACCTCACGGTAACCACGCCGCGGGCGGGTAAAGCTCATGACATTCTAGAATCGGTAATTCAAGGGGCCAAAAATAAAAAGGGAAACCATACCGCTATCGGTGTCATACTAAAGGTCATACAATTCATGATTGTACTGTAGTTATGTGCTGCGAAATATGTTTTGGGGATCATCCAGTAAAGTCTTGCCCAAACAGCAAAAAAACTAATACAAGTGCTATTCCTTGTGGTTATGTTGTAGAGGGTCTTGGGTTCTATTTTATTCCAAAGGTTGATAACCCAAAAGAGGATTTGCAAGAAACTAGAGCCACGGTACGTGTTCTTAAAGGTTCTTTTACTGTCAACCAACTGGCAGTGGAACTAGAAAGACTTCGTCCCTAAGAATCACAACTGATATTCGGACAACCGAATCAAGGGCATTTATTGTCATTTTCCCCTCGGTGACTTCTCAAAGACGAGTGTCAAACTGGGGCCCTATGAATGCCAAGGAAGTTGAAGGAAAAATTAGATTTGAGAAGGGGACTGACAATGAAGTCTATAAAAGAGAGATTCCAAAAGTTTGGGTTCGGTTCGAGAGGTTTACCCCATGAGTTCAAACAATTTCCCATTATTTGGGCAATTGGAACAATTGGTGTGCCTAGGGCTGTTGACACCATCTTTACAAAAGAATACTTGGAAGAGCAAGAATGAGAGTAGCCGGTGCTTGATCCATCACTTATCCCGAAATTTGTGGATGTAGTGATTGGGGATTTTGTTTACGAGCTACGGGTTTGCGGTTGAGAGAGAGAACCCCATGGTGAGCCTCAAGTGATTGACATGGACTCTACCAAAGAGGGTGACCCAAAGGAAGATGATCCCAAGGGGGACAAGGAAAGAAAAGATAGTGAAAATGGAGCGGGTCTAGGGAAAAACATGGACATTGATGGAAACTTAGGTGATGCTCCACCTAATGGTAGTGAGTCCGGAGAGGGGGCGCTGCGGCAGCCGAGGCGACACCGTCCTTTGTTGGCGAACAATCCAAGCTTCCCAGATAAATGATAAGCCAAAAGCGGTGGTATGCCGAGACAGGCGCGGGTGAGTGGAAAGCTATTGTGTTGCCCCATCAAGCTGATTACGGGAATGTCGGTAAGAAGCTTCCCTACCGAAACTTGATCTCTCCGTTGAGATCAAGCAAGAGGAAACATTTGCTACAGACGGTCGAGATTCATTGAGAAGGCGGCCAAGCTCAAGGCCAAGAAGAACTTGGAGCTGGTCGATGAAAGAGGTAATTCGCAATCCCTCCCTCTTTTTTTAATAGAGACAATTTATCTTTAATGGATTCGGTACATGCTCTAGGTGTGGTACTAGGAAAAAATAATAAAGATTGTCTTAATTCCATTAAATATTTGAAGGATTTAGAATATGATAGAATGTTAAATAGTCCTAATCTAAACAATGTCAATTCAGTTTTGGATGTGGAGGGGGCAACGAGTGCTCTAATGAGGATGGTGTAGATTTAGAAATTTTAAATCTTATCTGTTCGGAAGCAATGGAGGGGCTAGGTGATGGGTGTTGTGATCCTTTGATTTTACAAACCCCCTGTATCACCATCCTCTAAGAAGAGTCGCACCAAGAAAAATAAAAATAATAATAATAATAATAATAGAAGTTGTTAAAAATGAAAGGAATTTTCTGGAATTGCAATGGTTTCACGGATACTAAAAATATAGATTTCTACATCGGATTTAACAAAAGAGAAAGACCTAGATTTTATTGCCTTATCGAGAAAGCAGGTAGAGCTAGCTTTCCACAAAGAACTCTCAATACCATCTCGTACGGTAGAGATTTTATTTGGCATTGCATGGCTCCACGAGGTAGATCGATGGCATGATTCTAGGAGTTAATTTGCAAACTTTTGACGTTGGTCAAATTGAGGAGGGTGATTTTTACATCAGTTTCAAGTTACGTCATAAGGAATGTGATTTCAAATTTAAATTATTTTCAGTTTACGGCCCGGCTCAAGAAGATCAAAAATCTCATTTTTTTGTCGAACCGGAATGCGTGTATGTTCTAAAGAAACCATACACATTATTATAGATGGGGACTTTAATATTATTCGCAGCCGGATGAGAAGAATAATGATAATTTTAATGATAGATGGCCGTTTATGTTTAATCTTTGTAATTGATACTCTAAACCTCGGGGGAAATAGACTTGTCCGGGAATTTTACTTGTGCTAATAACTTGCCAAACCAAACTTTCAAAAAGTTAGACGAGTTTTAACCCCACAGATTTTGAGTCTCGGTATCCTAACACTACAGTACATTCTCTATCCGAGAGAAATTTCTCGACCATACTCCACTACTACATTGTCTACTAACAAAGCATCTACAACTTATCAACCTCAATTCAAATTTGAATTAGGTTGGTTGTTAAAGGACGGATTTTGTGAGATGGTGTCACGGTATGGCGAGAATGTGGTAGTTCTGAGGATCACCCATTGAGCGTTAGCGAGGCCAAAATAAGAGAACTTCGTCAACACTTAAGAGGTTGAGCTAAGCATGTTAGTGGGTTATACAAAAAAGAAAAAGCAAAGCTTCTAAATAAATTGGATGAACTAGACAAAAAAAGCTGAACTTACTTTGCTAAGTGACTCGAGAAAGATCTAAAACATGTTCTCGAATGAAAGGCTAGCTGAACTTCTTAGAGAAGAAGAGCTAAAGTGGTACCAAAGGGCTAAGGTGAAACACCTTTTAGAAGGTGATGCTAATACTAAGTATTATCACCTTGTAGCCAATGGTAGGCACAGAAAAACTCGTATCTTTCAACTTGAGGATGGAATAATATTATAGCGGTGATGCTCATCATAAACGACATATCACTAGTTATTATAAAAATCTTTTTGGGCCCTCTGAAGAGTCGCTAATTTCCTTAGACGAATCTCAAAGGACTGATATCCCTCAAGTTTCGGATGAAGAGAATGAGTTCTGGTTGAACCATTTACTCAAGAGGAGGTTAGAGTGGCAATTTTTCAAATGGAACATAATAAAGCACCTGGTCCAGATGGGTTCCCTCCAGAGTTTTATCAAGTTTTTGGGACTTAATTAAGGAAGATTTGATGGCATTGTTCGATGATTTCCATCAAGGAACCTTGCATCTTAATCGCCTTAATTTTGGTAATATCATTTTATTGCCTAAAAAGAAGGATGCGAAAGTGGTTCAACAATACTGAGACCTATCTGTTTGTTGAATGTTTCTTTCAAAATCTTTACTAAAATGGCAACAAATCGTTTATCTACCATCGCCCAAATATTGATAAGACCAACCCAAACTCTTGCCTTCCTACCGGGGAAGGAATATTATGGAGGGAGCTGTCATCTTGCATGAGACAATTCATGAACTACACACCAAAAAAAGAAGATGGAGTAATTTTTAAAATAGATTTTGAAAAGGCCTATGATAAGGTTAACTGGAAATTCTTACAGCAAACATTAAGAATGAAAGGGTTTTCTCGAAATGGTGTGATTGGATAAAAAAAAAAAAATTCACATAAGGTGGGAATGTAAATATTAAGATCAATGATCAACTTGGCCAATACTTTCAAACTAAAAAAGGCTTGAGACAAGGTGACCCCATGTCTCCTATACTATTTAATATAGTTATGGACATGTTGGCTATACTAATTGCTAGAGCAAAGGAAGGCGGTCAAGTAGAAGGGGTCATTCCACACTTGATCCAAGATGGATTGTCCATCCTTCAATATGCGGATGACACGGTGATTTTTTAGCCACGATGTTGAAAAAGCGGTTAATATGAAATTATTATTAAGCACTTTTGAACAACTATCTCGCTTAAAAAATTAACTTTCATGAAAGTGAGATTTTTGTTTTGGACAAGCTAAGAATCATGAGAAGTTTTATTCACAACTGTTTGGGTGTGCCATTGGTAAGTACCCATTTAGATATCTAGGTCTCCCAATGCACTTGAGAAAATTATCTAATAAGGATTGGAAATTTATAGAAGAAAGAATAGAGAAAAGGCTTAGTAGCCGGAAAGGTAAACTACTCACGGTAGGTGATCGACTAGTCCTTATAAACTCGGTGCTCTCCGACTTACCGATGTTTATGATGTCTTTTTTAGGTGCCAAAGGGGGTACTAGATAAAATTGAGTGCTTTAGGTCTCGTTTCTTTTTTGCGAAACGACCAACACAAAAGGAAGTATAGATTAGTCAAATGGGATGTTATACGACAACCTAAAGATCAAGGTGGGCTAGGTATCCATAATTTGGAAATTCAAAACAGGTGTTTGCTTAGCAAATGGTTATTCAAATTACTTGAATGAAGAAGGAATTTGGCAAGAACTACTAAGAAACAAGTATATTAAAAACAAGACTTTAGGCGCTTGTGAGAAAAAACCAACAGTTCGCATTTTTGGAGAAGTTTGATGAATGTTAAAGATTCTTTTTAAGCTAGGTCATTTTATTGTCAATGATGGGACACAAACTCGGTTACGATTGATACTTGGTTACGGAATAAACCCCTCAAAGATAAGTTCTCGGGCTTGTTTAATATTGTAAGAATGAAGCAAGATACGATAGCTAATATTATAAGTTCTCCCGAACTAAATATTTCCTTTAGGAGAAATCTAGTGGGAGCAAACTTATCAAATTGGCTCCGTATTGTATCATCCTTACAACAAGTTAACTTAAGTCGAAAGAGATATTTTTGTTTGAGATCTAAAGGCATCGAGGAACGTTTACAGTCCGATCCATGTATGTCTTTGCTTTAATTAACAATGGGGTGAGAGTGTCACAAGATATTTGGAAGACAAAATTACCAATGAAAATAAAAGTTTTTATGTGGTATATTAAAAAGGTGTTGTTCTAACCAAAGATAATTTGGCAAGAAAAAATTAGAATGGGGATAAAAAAGTTAACCGTTCTGTCATCTCCCGAAAATAACTCAACACCTCTTTTTTGATTGTTTCTATGCTAAATTTTTGTGGCGCTCTGTTCATATACCTTTTGGTCTAACCCCGCCTTCAAGTACACATAATTTATTCTACAATTGGTCTAAAATGGGGAGCAAAAAGTATAATTCATTGTTATTAACAAGTGGCATCTGCTCTTATATGGACAATCGGCTAACAAGGAATGAAGTTGTTTTTGACAAATGCAAACCAAAATATCTTTTGCGGGTACTATTTCGAGGAACTCATTGGCTACGTCGGTGGACAAGCTTGCAACGGAATGAAGATCTACAAGATCAACTAATCGCCGCAAAGACGTCACCTTGAAGTGTCGGCGTTAGCATTCTTCGGGTCCAATGGTTGGTCATCACGAGAGACACGTTGGTTATGTTTAGCCAAAAACATTTATTTGCTTGTTTAGTCGGATTTGAGTGTGGCTGGAGGTTGTTCCCAGCAAAAACTTTATTTAGTTTCTGAACTCTGTAATAATTGGTCTGATTCTATCTACGGATAGATGAAGCCGGATTTATTATCCTTTATCTAAAAAAAAACGTGAGTAGAGAATTAGATATTGACTCCACATGAGGCCAGTAATATGTTATTGATCAGAGGTTAGATGTATTGTTTTTTCTAACCAAAGCTTGTCGTGTCTCTTGATTTTGCTTTCGGAGAAAAATGAATATAGATTATTTAGGGTACGCACTGTACCCTAAATAGTTGATCGTTGGTTGTCGTGCTAACCTTTTGATCTGATCGTTGGTTGTCGTGCTAACCTTTGATCTGTGATGGCAACGACCAGACCATATATATTGTAAGCAATATATATGAAACCAAAAGCAATCTGCTATAAAATTTAATCAGAACCTTATGCTATTTAGGAGTCCGCGTCAGAAGTACAAGGACCTGTCGTCCGTGTGTACCCAGGACACTTCTAATGATAGTTCGATTCAACTCCACGCACCCCCTCGCCATCATTGAAGCATTTGACCAGCAATGTAAGGTGCTGGGAACCTCGTCATCAGATCCTTCTCAGCTGGGGAAGGGACGCTGAACAATTAAGCTCGGCTCGCTACTCACAAAGCTGAGCTGGGGTAGCAGTGCGGTCGAGGTTGCCCCCAGGAGCGTGGCGGTGAGGTCGTCCAGACGGTCTTGGCGGGCACGGACTTCGGCAAGCTGTTGAGCTCGCCGTCGTGCCGCGCGTTAATTGAGGTCGCCAGCAGCGCCATGAGCCGCGGGTTGTACATCTCCGTGGCGCACTGCAGCCCCTCAATCTCTCCTTTTGGTGCGTACGATGAGGGACCCAGAGCGCTCGGTCTCCTGTTGCGCGCCACCTGCTTCACCTCGATTCTTGACGGCCAGGGCAAACTCTCTCCTTTTTGTGTTATAGTCATGAATCCTTTTTTGTATTTTACACGGATTTCCTTCCATAATAATATTTGAATTGGTGTCCCTACAAGGAGCGAGAGCGCAAGTGGCTATACAATCCAGACTTGGTTTTCCTAGTCTAATACAATCTATTATAGCTTGATAGGTGGACGAAAGGGAGATGAGACGACATAAATTTTTTCGTTTTATTAGTAGATATAATATAAGAGGGATGATATAGGTCAAAATATATTCTTGAAGACCACACCAAGTCAAATTATGTCTTGTATTTTTAGGACAGCGGGAGCATGTTAGAAACCAAATAAAATGGATAGATATAACATATTTGAATCCTCAGGGACCAAATACTAAATGGATACTCCGTATCTGAATATATATGATTGTTCGTTGTTCGATACCCAAATAGAAATACCCAAATTTGGATAGTTGGTCTACCTGCCTGATTTTTAAAATTTCAAAATCAATCAAGAAGATTGAAGTTTTATCATCAATAGAAATTTAATTAAAGTTTTAAAAATATCAAAAAAATCTAGTGTTATAGGGATACCCCGCGTATTAATGCGAGACTTTCTAAAATTAAAGTTGTTGCATGTATAGTTAATGAAATAAAAGATGACTAGATCAGGGTACTCACAATACGGACTCTATTGTAGAGTCTAAGACCATTTAATACCTCGGTTATTGTGGACTTGGAGTCTAAATAAGACTTGGAGTCTTGGTTTTTCCATAAATACACCGCCACATCAGCGCCACATCATCAAAATGCAATAAATATGAAGGTAATAAATACACTTAGACTCTATGATAGAGTCTCATTGTGAGTGCCCTCAAGGAGACCAATTTTGTGTACCTGCGGATACCATGTGTACGTATGAAAACATCTCCCATTCCCAATTTTGTAAAGGTGATGAATATATAAAAGGTGACTAAAGGAGGACGTAAGTATGTGTCATGACCCAGAGATAGGGCCCGGAAGGACAGGCCCATGAGGCCCGAGGGGGGCCACCGGCGGGCCAGCGGCAGCGCGCACGTCGCCGCCGCCTCCACCTCCCTTCCGCGTATTCTTCGACAATTAATTCAGAAATAAAGAAGAAAATTCATTAGGATTATCTTAGGCTTTTTTGGTGTGCAAGTAAATATTTCATCTATAAGAAAGACCCTTATTAGTAAAATAAATAGGATATGCTTGTAAAAAATATTTCAATCTATAAGGAAACATTTTAGAGAGATTGCTTGAGATACAAGTCCCACTAGCCGGGCTATAAAAGTAAAGGGGTCTATAATCTTTCGGGATAACAAGCAATAAAGAAAATTTATCCCAACTCTTCCTCCTCCCCCCTCACGCCCCCCCCCCTCCCACGCGCCGCCGCCGCCGCCTCCACCCCACGCCACACCGCGCCGCCGCCGCCAACTCCACCCCACCCCCCCCCCACACACACACACACACCCCCCTAACCGTTGGGCGCGCCACCCCTAAGGGCGCGTCGGGGCCACGTGTCACGCCAGATCGATCTGGTCTGTGACAGTATGCCTCGATGAAACCAAGAGCTAGCCCGGCTAATTTGAACAGAAAAGCTGAGCTTTCACTGATGTTACCTAGCTACATAAAACCTGATTTCTGTTTCCATTTTCCCAAGAATATTTCAAGGTTGTTGGTTTATGCTGCTCTTTGTGCTTTATGTTATGGTTAGCGCATGGTCGAGTCAAAGTACGTCTCATATACAAAAGCTACTCATGAGACAATAATCCACGTCTCTAGCTAGTCTGGCAGACAATTTTTTTCTTGCGGTGTAGTAAAAATAATTGCTTTGGTTTCGTTACAAAAGGTGTACATTATTAAGACAAATATATGTATAAAAAAATCCATTACGTTATATTCACAGTAGTTCAAAGTTGAAGTCCAGAAATAAATTGAACTTATTTATATATATGTTAAACATATAGTATCAACATTCTGACTCGTCTAAGTTAGAGAGACTCATGTGCATGTATGCTAATGAGCCAATCCATACTTCAGAATCACTAGTAGTAATGTATGACTGTCTGTACTTGATGTGTAGTACAAACATTCCTTCAGGTGTGTCGAGAACAGATTAAGTAGTTCAATCAATCTCCTCCTGTAGCATTCGATATATATTTTATTGGCATATAAATTAAATAATAAACCACAAAGAAAATGATCTACCGCTGTCAAATGGGGCCAGACCACCACAAAGTGGACTGACTAACTACTAACTACAAGTGGCTTACCTAGAATTTCTAGGAATACCCTCCGGAGAGCGACTATGAGAGCAACAAGTAACTACACAACACCAGACTCCGACCTCGACTTCGTCGCTGCAACCTGGGAAAGCTCTCCGCTCCCATCCTGGGAGGAGCATGCCAGGTTGGCAACAAAATCGAGTCAACCAGCGACGCGACCGCGACGCGACCCTGCCTTCCACCTCGGCAACAGGCAGGGGAACGCCTTCAGCTTCAAGCAGCTGTGAAGCAATTTATGGCGGAACGGGCTGCCTTGGGTCCTAGTGTACTGCCTGTGCACAGGGACCTACAGTTCGATGCTCTTCTTCAAGCTGCAGGCGGTACTCCTCGTCAAAGCTAGGCCTCCTCCTGGTGTCTCTCTGGAACAACGCCCTCAACAACTGTTGACACCCAAAAATGGCGTGGTCTAAGTCACGGTAAAAATCCGGACTTAGCCATATTTTGGAGGTCCAAGTCACCGCAAATTTCCGGGACTTAGCCAAATTCTCGAGGAGGATCGAAAAGGGCTTTCGGAGTGTGACCGGACTCACTGACGCGTCCGGTCCGACGTCGGTCCTAGCGTCCGGTCGTCGTCGCGCCTTTGATCGGTTTGCAGACCTTTCTGTTAAACCGACGGACGCGATCGACCGGTGCGTCCGGTCAACCCCCCTTGCGAAGTCCGGCCAGCGGCCGGAACCGAGCTAATTTCGGCCATCGACCGGACGCACCCATGGGTCCGGTCCAGCGTCGGTCCCGGATCCGGTCGGGTCGCTACGGCCGTGGAGCCGGCTGCAGACCTTTTACCGGAACTTCGACCGGACCCGTTGACCGGAGCGTCCGGTCAAGGCCGATCGTCGCGTCCGTCACCCGACGCAGGCCCGTGTCCGTCATCGAGATCGAACCGATTTGTTTCCAATCGTGTTTAGGTCGATTTTGATGCTTTGAAACGCCCAAGGACGGTTTCCTAAAAGGATAAGACCACCCTCCTCTATATAATAGAGAGGTTCATGGCCGATTTGATCCCATCTACATCCAATCGACAATCAATCTACCTCTGTCCCCGCTTTGTAGGTCATCTTCTTCTCTCAACCCCTCTATCCTGCTGTTCGGCGGCGAACTCTGCGTTCTTCGGCCGGCGTTCAAGGCGCCACGCTGGTCCTAGAGCACCCCTCGCGTGCGTCCTCCCAGGCCAGGTCTTCCGGAGGTGCGTTCGAGGTCATCTCGGCCGTCACCGAGCTCCACGCTCCCCTACCGATCCTTAGATCGGTTTGGGCTGCCACGCCGCGGTGCTCATCGCTACAAGGTCGATCGCGATCTTCCGTGGGCGTCCAAGGCCCTCCCGGTGTGTTGGTGTGAAGCCCTAACCGGCGTCAACAACAACCTCGCACTCAAGCTCCGGCGCCGGCTCGGGGAAGGCGCCCATAGCGCCATGACACACCTATCATGGAACTGTAGAGGCTGGCGGGAGCCTCCGCAGGTTCGATAATGGCGCATCTATCCCGCCTAATGCTATCTATTAAATCTCGGGTTTGTTTTTATCTACTGAAACGCGTAACTCTTCCATTACTAAAACTGCCCTTAAAAACCACTTTAATCTAAACAATGCTTTTGTTGTTCCTTCGTGTGGCCAATTAGGTGGCCTTTGGTTATTGTGGACTGATGAGGTTGATGTAGCTATCATCGACCATCATCGTCACTACATTTTGGCTTTATGTACAAACAAAACCAGCCACCTCCAATATGGTCTAGTTTGTGTGTATGGTGATCCATATCACCTTATGTCTAGTGTTATCTGGGATAGTATTCAGAACTTTGTAGCACTTAATGTCAGTTTGTCGATGCTATGTATAGGTGTCGGGACCTAAATATTGGGCCCCGAGACATTCTCCAAACAACGAGAATCCGCCGCCCCTGTCAAGGCCCGATAAAACCTAGCCTGCTATCATCCCGCATAAAAGGACGGCCCGACGGGACGATGGACCCGAGCCAAAGAGCCACGACGCGTATACATGACGACGAGAGTCGGCCCATGGACGGCCCACAAACGGCCCACAAGCGGCCCAAGCGGAGTCACCACGACGAAAGAGCCCCGCTACGCTCACGAAGGACAAGGTCATGAACCTTTACAAAGACGACGACCGGACGCTCCACGTAATCTACCAAGAACCAAGGCACGGGCTAAGCCTGAATCTCCGTTTCGCCCGAGGCGGCCTAGCTCACCGATCCCCGGAGAAATCTCGCCTCGTCCGAGGGTGGCCTAGCTCACCCACCCTCGGGCGCAAAATCTCCGCCTCGCCGAGGGAGACCCGGCTCTCCATCCTCGGGCGACGTAGCCCCAACGACTCACCCGGGGTCGCATACCTTCGGCATGGGAGGTTCCGTCTGGAGGAAGGAAACCGCCGCATTCAATGCGGTTGCACGGCGACGGCGCCCGCGCCATCGATCGCCCGATCAAATCGGCTGCCGAATCGCTTCCCCAATCCGAGTTGATGGGACACAAAGCTGAACCGGTGACGTATTACGCCGCCCGGCCACGGGAAACCGTAATGACACTGTTCATTTCCCGAAGCACCACCAAGACGCCACGTTGGGCGGACCCTCGGGCTCGACACGCATAGCCGCGTAACCATCGACCCGGCCCTCGCCATGCGGGCCCGCGTGAGGGACGCCTCACGGATCCTCGGGGGCACCGGGGACGGCGGCACGTCCACCATCGGCTCGGGGCGTGTGTCTTCATCAGCGGCGGCCAAGCCAACCAACCCTCGGCCGCGCACATGCAACCCCGATATAGCCTCGGGAATTAGCCACATAGGCGTCCACCTATGTAAACATTACTTCTCTCTTCCCTCTATAAAAGGGAGAGTAATGCCCCATTAGAGGGGGCCGGAGGGAGGGGGATTTTCCGATCCGCACGGAGAAACTGCCCCACCACCACCACCACAACCACGATCGTGGGGCTTGAGACCAGCGTCTCTCCCTCACATCGCTTGTAACCCCTACTACGAGCTCACCTTTGAGCGTGAGGTAACACTGAGCGGGACACACCCCGCTGGACGTAGGGCCCGTTGGCTGAACCAGGATAAACTCGCCGTGTCCGTGTCCATCTTGCGCTACGCCATCGAGGGAGGAGGCACACGGCATATAAATTCTTTATTGCCGGCACCGAGGCACCCCGGTTCTCGGAACGCCGGTTGCTTGGCGCCCGGGTAGGGAGCGCTGTGTGCAATCCACATCTCCATCAGCCCTCATGGCGTTTTCACCTTCGTTTCCACCGCCGCCGGAAAGCACGAGCTCCCCGCGCGGAACACCACTTGTTCTTGAACGCCGGCTTTCGTGGCGCTGCGGCCACAACTCACGGTGACCCTTCCGCCCGGCATGCCGGGTGAAAGGAGGGCGCGCCATCGCCGCGGCGTGCCCATCATCCGCGGTCGACGCGGGCGGGCGGCGGACCCACCTCGCCGCGGCGCATCCAAGCAACGGATTACGAATCCGTCGACGCGTCCCGGCGCCAACTCGCGGGAGGGCTCCCGAACCCTAGGCCGGGAAGATCCTTACCCGGCGCCCGCCCGTGGCGGGATACCCCGAAATCCTAATCGTCGGAAGACCCATCCACTTCGGTGGTGCCCGAAGGAATCCGGTGAATCCACGCCGGCGGGAGACTTCGTGGCAGCCGCGAGGAGAGCGCGGGCGAACCGTCGCCGCCCCACGGAACGCTATCCCGGGGACAATCACTCGGACGGCGTATCCTCCGAGGATGCCGCATGACCCGTCCGACCTCCTCGTCCGAACACGGTGGGGCTGGTCCCGAACTCACGGACTCGCTCTACGTCCGGAGAACGGGAACTTCCCTGCGCGTTCGGCGCTCCGGGTGCCGGCGACGGGGGACGACTACTATGACCCCACGCGGGAATGCTTCAACGTCGAAACCGCCGCCGCAGATGGCGGTTCAGGCGTCTCCGGCGAAGAGGATGCGGACATACCGGCGCGGCGAGCTCGGCACGGGCGGCTCCGCCCGATCCAGCGATGGCGGCGCCACCGCCGCCGGGCGGACGCCAGCGGCTACGGGATGCGGGACCGGATCCGAAAGCGAGTCCGCGCGGCTGCGATGGCGGAACGGAACATCCAACGGGGAGCAAGCTCGCGCGAGCAAGCAAGCCCGAGCACCTCGGGCTCATAACGGCGGCGAACGCGGCGGACCCGGCCGGAGTACCTCCACTCCCGGACATAGCGGCCCGTTTTGCGAGCCCGGCCTCAATGTGGTGGCGGCCGCCATGCTGATGCGCGAAATGCCCGAGCCCTCACCGCGCCGGGCGGGCACATTCGGGAGGGCCTTCGACAACTCCTTGACAAGGCGGCCGGTACAACAAAGGAGAGCTCCGCTTCCGGGATCGGGCCGTAACGTCACGACTACGAGAAGAGTCCGGGCGAAGTCGACGGGGCTCTGTCGACTGATCAAAGCCGAGCCTCGGCAAGGCCGGCTTGGGAACGCCTAGATGACAACCGCGACAACCGCCCCGGGGAGCGCATAGAAGACCCACGTCAAGACCGCAACCGGGCGCCCGACCTCGGGGATGAGATCGAGCGACAGCGGGCTCGCCGCGGGGTGGCTCACCTCGGGGGCGACCGGCGGGAAGAGACGCACAAGCACGCCGGGAGGACCGAGGGTACTCCCCGATCCACCCGGGCCTCGGGGCCTTCACAAGGGACATCAAGAGGGCACCGCTCCTCGCGCGCTTCGGGGCCACCCAGCCACCTCGAGAAATACACGGGAGAAACTCGTCCCGAGGTGTGGCTGGGACGACTATAGGCGGCATGCCGGTTTGCGAGGGCACACGATGACAAAGTAATAATCGAGAAATTTGCCCCCTCATCTCTCTCCGAGTCCGCTAGAGCTTGGCTGGAACATCTTCCACCCGACCTCATATCAAACGGGGCGGACTTGGTGAGAACCTTCCGAGGTAACTTCCGGGGCACGCATACCTACGCCCGGGTAACTCATGGGACCTCAACCGCGGCGAAATCCGACGAGTCCTCGCGGCGACTATATCCGGCGCTTCTCAAGCAACGGACCGAGCTTCCTAACGTGACGGATTCGGGCGTCATAGGGGCCTTCTTGGCCGGCACCACTTGCCGAGATCTCGTGAAGAAGTCGGGGCGACGGACTCCAACCGAGGTGAACGAGCTCATGGACATCGCCACCAAGTTCGCTAGCGAAGAGGAGGTTTGTCGGGGGCTCTGTTCAATCGGGGCTCGGGCAAAGGAAAGCGCAAGGAGGATGAGCCCGGGGGTTCCCGACCTCGGGAGAACAAGAAAAAGAAGAAGAAGGACAAGAGCCGCAAAGGCAAAGGCCAAGCCCTCAACGGCGATGATGAGGACATGGTGGTCGCCGCCGACCACAAGGGGCCCCGGCCCCGTCACAAGAGACCTTCGACAAATGCTCAAGAAGCCATGCCAAAATCACAGCTACCCGGTCAAGCACACCCTCGAGGAGTGCAAAACGGTGCGCAAGCACTTCGCCAAACTCAAGGCCATTCCTGAAGAAGAAGAGGAAGGAGCGCCTGAGGGTAGTGCCGAGGGCAACAAGGGTTTCCCGAAGGTGAACAACTGCTTCATGATCTTCGGCGGCAACACCAGCAACATGTCGGTGCGGCAGCGCAAGAAGGAGCGACGGGAGGTATACGCAACCGAGCCGGCGATCCCGAAGCTGCGCAAATGGTCAGATCAGGCCATCACCTTTGACCAATCGGATCACCCTCGGCACATTCCAAACCCGGGGGCTTATCCATTGGTGGTGGATCCCATCATTGCCAATACCCGGCTCACCAAGGTCCTCATGGATGGTGGGAGCAGCCTCAACCTCATTTACGAAGAAACACTCGACCTCCTTGGGGTGGACAAGTCCAAGATCCGACCAGGAGGGCCGGCATTCAACGGCGTCGTCCCCGGCAAGCAACTAAAGCCCCTCGGGCAGATTGACCTGCCGGTCTGTTTCGGGGACCCCTCGAACTTCAGACAAGAGACCCTCACTTTTGAGATCCTCGGGGTCCGGGGTACATACCACGCACTCCTCGGGCGGCCCTGCTACGCCAAATTCATGGCAGTCCCGAATTACACCTACCTCAAGCTCAAGATGCCAGGGCCGAAGGGCGTCATCACGACTGGCCCCTCGCACCATCATGCATATGAGTGCGACGTAGAGAGCGTGGAGTACGCCGAGGCGCTCGCCATTGCCGAGGCACTCATTGCCGACGCAAAAAGAGCTTCGACGAGATCACGATCGAGCACGAGGCCAAGCGCCGCGCTGGGAGCTTCGAGCCCTCCTCGGGCACCAAGAAGATCCCGCTTGATCCCAAACAACCGAAGGAGAAGCTGCTGACCATAAGCTCGGAGCTGGATCCGAAATAGGAAGCAGTGCTCGTCGACTTCCTCCGTGCGAACGCCAAGACGTTTGCATGGGGACCCTCGGACATGCCGGGCATACCGAGGGATGTTGCCGAGCACTCCCTAGACATCCGGCCGGGCTCAAAGCCAGTCATGCAGCGCTTGCGCCGTTTCGATAACGCCAAGCGGAAGATCATCGGCGAGGAGATCCACAAGCTACAGGAGGCCGGATTTATAAAAGAAGTATTCCACCCCGAGTGGTTAGCTAATCCTGTATTAGTAGAGAAAAAGAATGGGAAATGGCGGATGTGTGTCGACTACACTAGTCTCAACAAAGCATGCCTGAAAGTTCCATTTCCTTTGCCTCGAATCGACCAAGTTGTCGACTCCACCGCTGGGTGCGAAACTTTGTCCTTTCTCGACGCATATTCCGGTTACCATCAAATCAAAATGAAAGAGTCCGACCAGCTCGCGACTTCATTCATAACCCCCTTCGGGATGTATTGCTACCTCACAATGCCCTTCGGGTTGAGGAACGCTGGGCAACATACCGGCGGTGCATGCAAATCATCTTCGGGAACTCATCGGGAGGACCGTGGAAGCCTATGTCGACGATATAGTGGTCAAGTCCAAGAAAACTACAAACCTCGTGGGTGACCTCGGGAAACCTTCGAGTGCCTAAACAAGAAGGGAGTCAAACTCAATCCCCGAAAAATGCGTGTTCGGGGTCCCCGGAGGGATGTTTGCTGGGCTTCATCGTCTCACAACGAGGCATCGAGGCAAACCCAACCAAGATTGACGCAATCACCAAGATAGGTCCAATCCAAGATCTCAAGAGAGTTCGAAAGGTCATGGGCTGCTGGGCTTCATTAAGCGAGGTTCATCTCACGCCTCGGGGAAAAGGGCCTACCCTCTATCGGCTCATTCATGAAGTCCGAGCGCTTTGCACGACCCCCCGAGGCCGAGGAAGCCCTCGGCAACCTCCGAAGCTCCTAACAAACCCCCACCGATCCTAGTGCCACCAAATCCGGGAGAAACCACGCTCTTATACGTCGCGGCCACTACTCGGGTGGTCGGCGCGGTCGTTATGTCGGCGTCGGGAAGAGGGGCACACGTTGCCGTTCAACGTCCCCGTTTACTTCATCGGTCGCGGTGCTTTCCGACACAAAGACTCGATACTCGCGGATGCGAAAGGCTGGCATACACCATCGTCTTGGCGAAGGAAACCGTCACTACTTCCTCGCGCACCCGATTCGCGTGGTATCCTCGTTCCCCTCGGGAAATCCTCGAACCGAAGCCACGGGAAGAGTGGCGAAGTGGGCGGTGGAACTTATGGGCGAAACTATATCATTCCTGCCTCGCAAGGCGATCAAGTCTCAAGTCTGGCCGACTTTGTGGGTGAGTGGGTCGACACGCGGGCTTCCCTAGGCGCCCATCCGGGCCGAGTCTTTGGACCATGTACTTTGACGGATCCATGATGAAGGCGGTGCGGGAGCCGGTTTTGCTCTTTATCTCGGCCCTCGGGGTACACACAAGGTACGCCATCCGGTTGCATTTCCCCGCCTCCAACAACGTCCGCGACGAGGCGCTGGTCAACGGTCTTCGGATCGCGGCGGACCTCGGAATCCGACGACTGGAAACCAGGGGGGATTCGCAACTGGTCATTGATCAAGTCATGAAGGCCTCGGCGTGCCACGACCCCAAGATGGAGGCATATTGCCGAGAAGTGCATAAGCGGAGGAAAAGTTCCACGGGCTTGAGCACAAGCACACACCAAGGCGTTACAACGAAGCCGCGGACGAACTTCGCCAAGGTCGCGGCGACCAGTACCGTTCCCGAACGTCCTCACCCGAGATCTCAACGAACCCTCGGTTAAGTACATTCCTTCGAAACACCCTCGGGGGCTCACGAAGGCGACTCGAGCAAAACCGCTACCGAAGCCATGGAGATTGACCAAGACCCCGACCGAGACGACCGGCTGCTAGAGTACCTCACCCGAGGGGAACTACCCGAGGATAAGACCGAGGCTCGCCAATTGGCCCGAAGGGCAAAATCCTTCGCGCTGATTGGAGACAAAAAAGAGCTCTACAAGAGAGGAGCCTCGGGAGTATACATGCGGTGCATACCCTCGGCTGAAGGCAAAGAATTGCTCGAGGATACCCACAGAGGGAGTGCGTCATCATGCCGCCCGAGGACTCTAGTCGGTGCAAAGTCTTCGGGCAAGGCTTCCTACGGCCCTCGGCGGTGTGAGACGCGAATCAAGTCGTGCGTACACCGCAGGAGTGCCAATTCTACGCCCGCGGGGACGCATCTCCCAAAGACAAGCCACCGCAAACCATACCTCGACATGGCCATTTACGGTGTGAGGACACGACATGATTGGACCCTGAAAAGGCGCTGGAAGGACACACTCATGTCCTAGTCGCCATCGACAAGTTCTCCAAATGGATTGAAGCCCGAGCCGTGGTGAACCCTCGCCGGAGGAAGCGGTGAAATTCTTTACGAATATCATTTCCCGTTTTGGAGTCCCGAACTCCATCATCACGGACAACGGAACCAACTTCGTGGGGAAGAAATTCCTCGACTTTTGTGACGACTATGGCATCCGGGTCGACACCTCGGCCGTAGCTCACCCGAAGACCAACGGGCAAGTGGAGCGTGCCAACGGCATGATCCTACAAGGACTCAAGCCGAGGATCTTCAATCGGCTAAACCAAGATGGAAAAGATGGTACCGAGAACTGCCGCTCGGTTCTATGGAGCCTTCGAACGACGAAAAGTCGAGCCACGGATTCGACCCATTTTTTCTAGTCTATGGGGTCGAGGCGATCTTGCCCACGTACATTGAATACGGGTCCCCGAGGCCGCAAGCCTACACCGAGCAAGGCAACCAGCGGGCAAGGCAAGACTCCATTGACCAAGTCAATGAGGCCCGAGACGTCGCGCTTCTGAATTCGGCGAGATACCAACAAGCTCTACGCAAGTATCATGCCAAGCGACCGAAGCCTCGGGAGTTCCAAGTCAACGACCCCGTACTCAGGCTGAAGACAGACAACAAAGGGCGCCACAAGCTCACGCCACCACGGGAAGGGCCTTATTTCATCGCCCGAAATACTAAGGCCCGGGACCTACAAGTCAAGAACGAGAAGGGCGAAGTCTACTCCAACGCTTGGAACATAGAACGCCTACGTCGCTTCTACCCTTAAATTCCACACTAGAAGTCAAACACATGTGTTTTTTTCGCTCAATAAAAGATCTACATCTTTTATGAAAAAAAGTGCTTCTCATGTATACCTTAAGGGAGTCTTAGCCTCGTCCCAAAGACAAGACTAAAACTCCCTCGGGGGCTACATGGGGGACCCCCTGGGGACCCCCTCTCCTTTCTTTTTTCAAAACTTTTTTTTTTTCAAGGAAAAAGTTTTCTTTGCGCACACTCTAATTGATCGTTTGAGTGCGAAGGTCGCGCGCATGCACAAATCCTAAGTGAGATAGCCGAGGCAAACGGACCGCCCCTAGTGGCACCCGTATGGACCGCCCCCTGGCATCCATGTTCACTATCTCGCGAAATAAGAA
This sequence comes from Hyparrhenia diplandra, assembly GCA_015847255.1. NCBI lineage: Eukaryota > Viridiplantae > Streptophyta > Magnoliopsida > Poales > Poaceae > Hyparrhenia > Hyparrhenia diplandra. The sequence goes on along the minus strand of JADLZK010005259.1, from coordinate 214,596 downwards.
AGCAAGCGACGACCACACAATAAACGAGAAATTTAAGGAACGCAACTTAAGCATAAAATGCACCCGCCGAGGCCACGGACCTCGGGCAAAGATTGCCGTTTATGTACAACCTTCTCTCAAACTTAACTTTTTCGGTACAAGGAGAAGTCGGAGGGCGGCGTGGGCCTCGTCCCACTGCCTCGCGACCGCCGGCGTAGAAGCTACGGCGCGGGCAACATCCTCGGCGTGGCTTTCCCCGAGGGTGGCGTCGGACCGTCGTCGTGTCCTCGGAGATGGCATCCACCATTTCCGTATCCGCCTCATAGGTTGACCCTATGGGGGGAGTACGGAGGGCACACCTCGTCCTCGAAACGGGAGGCCAATCAATCGCGTCGCCGATCCACGAAGGTGTCGGCTCTACGGGTCTTGGCGGCGTCGGCGGCATCCCTCTCGGCGGGATCGACCACCTCCTCGTCGTCGAGCGAAGAAGAAGCCACCTGCAACGCCGTCCAACGTCTCCGGACTTCATCGGAAGTGAGAGCGGGAAGACGGCCATACACGTCCCGACGCCGGACCGAGGAAAGGCGTTCGGGCTCGGACTTTGAGGTAGCCACCCACGGCGCAAACGGCTGCGGCCGAGGGGCCAACCTCGGGTTGTCGCCCTAAAGCGGCGGATGAAGTCCGACAGGGGCTTCTTCCGGCTCTGATACGACTTACGCTCCGGCCTCCGCCTGGCCTTCAAGCGTGGCCGCGTGTTCACACGACCTCGGTCGGACCTTCTCCGGCGTCGGCGGCGGGCACACAAATCAAGTTAGCAAGAGGAGGCGATCAAGGCGACAAGGCTGCCAAGGGAAAGATATACCTTGACACTGCCCGGCAAAATTTCGAAGATCGTGTTAAAGCTCCTCATGGCGACCCCCTCCCTCGAGCCGCTCCTTCTCCTTCCTAAGGGTCTCACCCTCGGACACCGGCTTCGCCGTCTGGGGTATTCGAGGGCATCGCGCATCTCCGTGCTTCCTCGCCTCCTCTCGAGAACCGTCCCGCTCGTCCCCGAGCCTCCTTCGAGACTGGAGGCGCCGGGCCTCTCAAAGTCTCGGCTCATCGAGGCTGTGTCTCGGCTGCCGCCGTGGCAGCCTCGGACGACCTTGACTCGGCCTCCAAAGGTCCAAGGTCCGGGACTCCCTCTCCTCTCGGCAAGGGCGGTGAGCCGGAAGCTTCGCTCCGGGCTGGGTCGGCATCGCCCGAGTCTGCGGGGCATCCCGAGTTCGGGACGATTCGGCGGAGGAGCTCGCGCTTCTCCCGGCAAACCGCCGGAGATCTCTCGCGACAAAGACACGCCCAATTATGGCATATACGCAAAGAAAACGCGGGCGCGCGAGCGTTCAAGACACTTACGCGCCGGCCTCCGCGAGACGCCCGGGTTATGGTGTCGCCGATCTTCGCAAGGCCATCGGCGACCCACCGGCGGATCTGCTGCGTGAGTCCTCCACGCGCGGGACCTCGGGGCGATCATCGACCACCATGGTGGCGGACCCCGGGCACCTCACCCAAGGTCGAGGAGGACCGCCGCCCGGTGGGTCGGCTCGGAGAGGGAACATCTCCCCACCGGCTCCCTCGCGGCTCGGGGAACCCGGACCAATAAAGTCCGGGGGCCCCTTCGACCGACCACGTGCACGACCTCTCCATCGCCCGAAGACGACGCCGCCGAGGGTCTGCGTCGACCCAGCGCATGAAGCACCTGGGAAGTCGGGGTTGTACGCCTCGTGAACCCCGAATCGGCGAGAGTCGGCGCAAGCGGGGACTTTCATGTCTCCGCCGCCTCGAAGAGCTCCTCTTGAGAAACCTCCCGAACAAAGGGGCCCGGCTCCTCGGGAGGGCGGCGGCGTCACGGCTCCCTCGAATGGCACCATCCGCTCCCGGACCGAGCTGGCGTCATGCGGCGCGGCCGAGCTCTCCGGTCGACCACCATTGGTCAAGGGCGGGCGACCCGCCATCGCCACCATGGGCTTGCACCACCTCGGGAGGCCTCGGCCGGCGGCTCGGGTCCGACCCTCCCCCTGGGTTCGGGGCTAACACCACGGGAGAGCCCGACACGGGTGCGGCACGACGTCTTGGTCGACGACCCCGGCTGCTGGCCCCAGACCGAGGTCGATGCGGCCTTCCTTCAGGCCTCCTTGGGGTGTAGGTACAACGCGAGGGCCCCCGCTTCCCGGAGACAAGCACACGTCGAAAGAAGCCGGAAAACATCGTAAAGGAAGCCAACTCCGGAGGCACGAAGAAACTTACGAGGCCCGAGGAATCGCCCTGGTGGGGCCGAGGCGCGAGAAGACTGCGACCTGGGCGTCGCACTTGACGCGCGGGCCGTCTCCCCACGGCTCCCGTGACGCGACGGAGCCGGTTCGACGGGGGTCGCCGGCTCTTCATCCCGAACAGCGTCTTGCGGCACCGAGGTTCCCACAACGGGGCATCGCTCCTCCCGCCGAGCTTCATCGTCTGGCGTCAAGGCACCCACATCAGGTGCAACCCCGAGCCGCCACTTGTGGATCGGGGACCTCGGCTGAGGAACTCGGGCGGCTGGTCCCGACCCCGACGCGATCGGGCTCGGGCTCGTAACGAAGCCCGATTGGGTGGGAACCCCATGGCTCGGTCTATCCGAGCCGCCATGTCGCCATCCGGCGAGTTCACGACGAACTCATCCTCTCGATTCTCGTCCTCCCTCGGTGGTCGAGGTATCGGGTGACTTCGCCCGCCTTTCTTTGCGACCCGACGGTTGGCGCGAGCCACGTTTTCTCTTCTTCTTCTCCTCCTTCTTCAACGCCCGGGTGCCCTCCTCGCTACTGCGTTCGAGCACGGTTCGCCGCCCGTCGGCGCCCAAATCTGAGTACGGTGGAGGGGAGTCGTGGTAGTTCAGACGACCACGCAAGAAGAAAAAATGAGAACCGCCATGGCGGCGACAACAAGGACAATGCGAGAACACCGAGGCCGAGCGGCACTTACCAAGGAGATGTATCCGCGGGTGGGACGTATCGGGATGTCCGGGATGTTGGACGGGGTATTGGACCCCAATACCTCCCTCACCCTCTTGGCCGGGCCATCGGTGGAAAGCGAAGACGCGACATCCGGGACTCCTCAAGACCAACGGCCGAGGGGGTCATCCGGTTCATGAGCAAAGGGCGAGCCATCGGTGGCGCACCGGACGCCGATGGAAGCGGCGACCACGGCCCGCGGCGTTCACTTTATTTTCTCGGAGCTGAAGACCGCCGCCTCGAGCCCTCCAACCGGGAATGATCCGCCAGGCGGGACCCCAGATTCCACTTAACCGGACGCTTGAGGGACACGCCCGGTGTATGCGGGAAGCGCGTTCCGTCGTTGAGGTAGAACCACCGATCTTGCCACCCCTTATTAGAGGTGGTGAGCTTGGAGACGATGTACCCATTAGCTCGGTTCGGCCTCGTCGGCCCCGACGGACTTGAGCACGCAACCGCCGACGCGCAATGCCCTCCGTGGCTTGCCCCTGCGCTATCGGCGATGGTGAGATCCGCCTTGAAGAACCACAACCGGGAGGTCCCAATGCGGCTCGATCCCGTGAATCCCTCACGAGAGGGTGACAAAGATGGCGGCCCGGAGATCGAGTTCGGGGCGGTGGGTGAAGCTCGACGTCGTAGTGGTGGAGGATCGCCCGAATGAATCGGCCCGCCGGCATCCCGAACCCACGCCGATGAAGATCCATCGGGCTCACCACATAGCCGTCGGGAAGGTTAGGCTCCTCCTCCGCCCAATGTGGAGCAATCCCACTCGGCCGTAGCGGCATCGGTCTTGGGACGAAGAAGCCCTTCCTCGACCGCGCTGAAGCTTCTCCTCCGTCGCCGTCGTCCCCGGCCCGCGGCTCGGCATCGAGCACCTCCTTCGCGCCATCGCCGCTACCGGGCGCACCATGGACAAGCGGGGAGACAAGGAACGAAAGAATCACCGGCAACACCGTTCACACGAGCCTAAGGCAAGTGAATCTCTCCTTAATCTCTCCTACTCTTTCTTTCTATCTCCCGATTGCCGCAAAGAAGAAGGCAAGAAGGCGATGGCAAGAACAAAGGAGCAACTATCCGCCCGCCGCCGGCGACCCCCGTATTTATAGGAAAGCGAAGGCAAACCGCGGCACTGGGCAACGAACCGACTCACGGGTGGACGGCCCACGATGGAAACGGCGCCCGCTCATCCAGCGGCTCGGCCGCGCGGTGGGGAGCCGTCAGGGGAGCATTAATGCACCTTGACGGTGCTCTCGATTACCACCCCGACAAGAAGCCACGAGGCCCGCGCCCCATCGGACTAGAATGGGCACGCCACTCGGGAGCGGTGAGGAGACGCCGCCTTCCAGCCGGGGGGTAAAACCATCCGGCCATCCATATCCAAAGAGGCGCCCGACCCTAAGGGGCAAAAAAAGTCGATCCGATGATCTGTTCCCGCCTGGCGGAAACCAAACGAGCCTCGGGGCGACGCCGCGTCAACGTGCACTTTACGTTCCGTGAGGTTACCGTGGCTGGGCCCACATGGGCTTCTATGGTCGCCTCGGGATAACCCGAACCAGGGACGGGATGGAAATGCACAACCGGCTACCCGAGCCCTCCGGGGGCTCGGGATTTCTGAACGTGTTTAAGACCCGCGGGTCTTTGCTATAGAGATGTCCCATCCGTGGGAGGCCTACAGGCCCTCGGGGATTGACCCGTCAAACCCCGGGATCCGCTAAGCGGTCCGTGAGGTTCTCATGGGGTGAATCCTAGATCACACAGCCGACCCTTGCTCCGGCAAGGGCACGGGCACCCCACTTAAACCGACCCGTTACAACGTTCAAGCGGAGCACACCATGGTTGGCTTTGGGGCACCAAGGTGTGTCTCCCCTCCTCCTCCCTTTCGGGGGCGGCGGAGGAGCGTACAACCAAAGTCGAGGAAGCCCGGGTCGACCTTGCGCACATAAGCGGGGCCTCGGGCTGCCCACGCAAAAAAAAAATGCACTCGCACAAACAAGCAATTTAAGAGTCGTTTCGGCCTTTCTTGGCGTGCAAGGTAAAAAGACCTCGAAGGAATCCGCCATTCCATTCGAGGCCTCGAGGGCTACACCCAACGGGTGCGCTCGCGCGCACCCATTGTAGACGAACCACCCTGAGAAGAAATAAGGCGACGGGAACGGCACAAACCCCCGGGCGAATCCACATTCGCTCGGGGGCTCGGGGGCTACTGTCGGGGACCTAAATATTGGGCCCCGAGACATTCTCAAACAACGAGAATCCGCCCGCCCTGTCAAGGCCCAAGTAAAACCTAGCCTTTGCTATCATCCCGCATAAAAGGGCGGCCCGACGGACGATGGACCAGAGCCAAAGAGCCACAACGTATACATGACGACGGAGTCGGCCCATGGACGGCTCACAAACGGCCCACAAGCGGCCCAAACGGAGTCACCACAACGAAAAGAGCCCGCTACGCTCACGAAGGACAAGGTCATGAACCTTTACAAAGACGACGACCCGGACGCTCCACGTAATCTACAAATAACCAAGGCACGGGCTAAGCCCAGAATCTCCGTTTCGCGAGGGCGGCCTAGCTCACCGGTCCCCGAGAGAAATCTCCGCCTCGTCCGAGGGTGGCCTAGCTCACCACCCTCGGGCGCAAAAATCTCCACCTCGCTGGGGGGAGACCCAGCTCTCCATCCTCGGGTGAGGTAGCCCCACCGACTCACCCGGGTCGCATACCTTCGGGCATGGGAGGTTCCGTCTGGAGGAAGGGAAACCGCCGCATTCAATGCGGTTGCCGCAGCCGACGGGCGCCCGGCGCCATCGATTACGCCGATCAAATCGGCCTGCGAATCGCTTCCCCAATCCAGTTGATGGGACACAAAGCTGAGCCGGTGGCGTATTCGCCGCCCGGCCGCGGAAAACCAGAATGACACCTTTGTTCATTTCCCGAAGCACCGCCAAGACGCCACGTTGGGCTAGGACCCTCGGGCTCCCGACACGCATAGCCGCAGAACCACTGGGACCGGCCCTCGCCATGCGGACTGTGAGGGACGCCTCCACGCATCCTCGGGGCGCACCGGGGGGCGGCACGTCCCACCATCGGCTCGGGGCGCGTGTCTTCATCAGCGGCAACCAAGCCAACCAACCCTCGGCCGCGCACATGCAACCAGTATAGCCTCGGGAATTAGCCACCTAGGCGTCCACCTATGTAAACATTACTTCTCTCTTCCCTCTATAAAAGGGGAGAGTAATGCCCCATTAGAGGGGGCCGAGGGAGGGGATTTTCCGATCCGCGCGGAGAAACGCCCACCACCACCACCACAACCACGATCGTGGGGCTTGAGACCAGCGTCTCTCCCTCACACCGCTTGTAACCCCTACTACGAGCTCACCTTTGAGCCGAGGTAACACGAAAGCGGGACACACCCCGCTGGGCGTAGGGCCCCGTTGGCCCGAACCCAGGATAAACTTCGCCCGTGTCCGTGTCCATCTTGCGCTACGCCATCGAGGGGAGGAGGAACACGGCATATAAATTCTTTATTGCCGCACCGAGGCACCCCCGGTTCTCGGACGCCGACAATAGGGGATATGAATGACATCATGCATGCTAGTGAAAAAAACTAGGTCCCTACATTTCTGACCATGCACGCATTTTCTAAACTGTGGTTATGTGAAGAACAGTGGTTTCTTTGATCTTGACTATAGTGGTCCTAGCGTATACATGGACCAACAAACGTTTTTCTTACGCCCGACTTATGAAAGGCATGATCGGTTTGTAGCTAATGCTAAATGGTGCTTGATGTTTCCAAATACTTCTATTTATCACCTGCCTATGATGTATAGTGATCATGCGCCCATTCTAGCTGTTCTAAATTCACAACGTCCACGTGTTACAAAACCCTTTCGTTTCGAAAATTGGTGGCTTATATATGATGATTATCATGATGTTGCTAAATCTAGTTGGATGCGCTCAACTAACCGTGTTTTTTTCCACAAAAAGTTAAGTACCTTGTTGCATATTTAAAGAAATGGAGGAAGAAGAAGCCCAACAATAAGATCCTGTTAGAAAGAATAGAATCTCAAATACTAGATCAACAGAACTTACACCCCTCCCAACAAGATCACAACCTACGACAATGCCTCCACAAACAAAGACCAAGAAATTCTTGACAAAGAAGAAAAAATACCATATCCAACGGGCCAAAAAAATCAAGCAAGAGAGGGAGACGAAAAAACACTTCCTACTTCTACAAGGCTATCATAAAGAGGAATAGGAAAAATAGAATCACCTATCTAACCAACCGTGATGGCACTAGCTCCACCACCCCCAGAACAACTAGCACATACCTTGGTTACATTCTTTATAGATATCTTTTCCTCACAAATCAGCGACACTACTCCCCGCCCATTCTCGTTTCCATCTTCCTACCACCGATGACCACCGGTTCAGCCATCGCCTCGAGGTGACACCTTCAAGCCACCAACACAACCCGGACCCATCCGAACACTCATCTACACCAGGGCTGCTCCCGATTACCAAACCCATTAGCAAGACACGGAGATCGAGGCGATGGAAAGAACTTCGGATTTAGGTACACTTATTTTGTCCCCACTATGCAAGAAACTTCGGGACATTATCAAGGACATGAGAAGCAATCTTTGCCGGGCCTTGATGGACTTAACGCTGCCTTCTTCAAGTTGGCATGGCCTTGGGAAAAGGATGATATCTACAAAATGGTAACAAACTTTTATACTAATGCACACTTGCCTCGATTACAGGACCTTTATAGCTCTCATCCCTAAGGTTACTCAACCTACGGTTCCAAAAAGATTTTAGACCTATTAGTCTTTGCAATGTCATTTACAAAATTCTAACTAAATCCCTTGCCAATCGTCTTAAACACCATCTTCTAGGGTACATTGACCAAGCCCGGTCGACTTTCATTGCTCACGGGCACATCTCCTCCAATGTTATCATCACTCAAGAGATTATTCACTCTTTCAATTTAAAAAACTGGAAAACTCATGCTTTTCTTTTTAAAATTGATCGGCTAAAGCTTTTGAGAGGCCCTCCAAAGGTTGGGGCTAAATGACAGTTTGTCAATCTCATACATTCTGTATCTCCTCCCCAAGGTTTGCGGTACTAGTCAATGATACTCCTACCCACAACTTCACCTCTCAAAGAGGACTTCGTTAGGGTTGCCCCCTCTCTCCTTATTTATTTGGAATAGCTATTAATGAACTTTCTATCGATTTGTAGGAGAGTCTACACAACAATAACCTTGCGGGGGTTACTTTAGGAGCAGTGGTCTGCCATACACTCACTTTTTTTTTTGCAGATGACCTAATGCTCGTGGGCGGGCAACGATTCGGGAGGCTCAACCGATCAAAACCATTCTTTATGATTTCTTCAACCAATCAGGTTAGACACCAAACCTCCAAAATATTCTATTTACTTAAGCAAGAATGTGCCTTCCAATAAAAAAAAAATGATATAAAAGCTATTTTCCCTGTTCAAAATCTACAACCTAGAACCATGCACCTAGGTCATCCTTTGATCTTCGACCACAAGGACAAAAACAAAGCTTATGACTTCATCTATGGTAAGTTTCTTGCTAAATTTGGAACTATTAAGGCTAACAAGCTCAACCATCTTTGGTAGGTTGCAATATATTAAATTTGTTCTGTCCTCTATTCCTATCTATTATATGTTCACGGTTCTTTTCTCCAAAACCTTTATACAAAAAAATTAACACCATCATTAGAAGGTTTTGATGGGCGTATTCAGGACAAACAAGACACTAACCCAATTGCTTACAGGTCTTTAGATGACATGTGCGAGGTCAAAGGAACAAGGGGGCTCGGTATAAGAAATATGGAGACCATCAACCAAAGTTTAATTATTCATTCAGCTGGAATGTTGCAACCCTTAAAACCCCTTTCATGTCCTCCATCCTCAATGCCAAAAATTTGTCTTTGGCAGATCGGAAAATCAATCCGAATATAATATTGGATTCCTTTGTTTTTTTTTTTTTTCTCTACTAGTTATATTGGCTCCCATGTATATGTGTCCTCCTTTTACTTGGTTATAAAAAAAGATCGACCGAAAGTCAAATACTTCGCATTCCAAATTGTAAGTTATATTTTAAGGATCTTAGAGAATCATAGCATCTCAAATTTGACCGAAATCATAGAAAGAATTGCAAAAGTTATACTATGACAATATAATTAATGATGAATCCAATAAGACTTATTTGACATCTAAAAATTATTATGTTATTATTATATATATTTGGTTAAACTTGAGATGTTTTGACTCAAATGACTTACAATTTAAGACGGAGGAAGAAGAAAACATTCAAATGATGCGTACAAGTGGCTGCACGTCATTTGGCTGTTTATTAAGTGTCTACACTGCCATTTTTTTTTTTTTTTGGCAGACTACCAAAAATTATTATGACGTGTGCTATGTGCTATGCTACAGGAGACTGAAGAGTGAAGCCCCAATCCGATGCTAAGCAGGGTTTCTGGCTGAAGAGGCAGACCACCGGTCCACCACTGATCCTGTGTGAGGCAGAGGGAGCAACGGGCCGGAGCCGAGCTCGCCATGGCGCCACCGCCGCTGCCGCTCTTCTCCCCGTCCCCAAAGGCCCCGCCTCCGCCGCCATGGCTCCACGGTCCCTCCACCCAAAGCCGCGACTCCGCACCCGCGGTGCCTCCACCCCCGCCGAGGCAACTCCTCCCAAGCCCCGCACCCACAGCACCAAACCGGCACCGGCAAGGAGAAACACCAAAACAACAGCCAAGCCCCTCACTGCCGGAGTCCCCGGGGGCGCACCCACCGAGCGGTCCTCGGAATCATCCGGCGCGTCCGCTCCCTCGAGCTCTCCGATGCTCCGAGTCCGACCTCCGTCCACTCCAGCGACGCCGGTGCTGCCGCCGCCGCATTCCACCTTCCAATCGAGCCGTCCCCGCCTCGTGAACCAGGCCAAGAAGTGGTGGAGAAGGCGAGGCTGCGGGCGGTTCCGTGGGCGGCTGCTAGGGACGAGGGCCTCAAGGTCGCGCTGCGGCGGGAGAAGAAGCTGCAGGAGCCGACGCGCGCCGAGACCGAGCTGGAGGCCGACGAGCTGGACCGGCTGCGGCGGTTGGCGCGCGGGATGCGCAGGTGGGCGCGGGCCAAGAAGGCCGGGGTCACCGACGAGGTGGTCAAGGAGATGCGAAGGGAATGGGCCAGCGGTGAGGAGCTCGCCGCCGTGCGCATCGTCGAGCCACTCTGCCGGAACATGGACCGCGCCAGGGAAATTCTTGAGGTGAGTCAGACTATGAGGCTATTCTCGCTCAATGTATTTTGTTCCTTGGGGTCTGATTCCCTGATAATTGTATGCTCTCGACAATCCGCATGATGGTTTTGACCTTAGCAGTTAGAGATTTGAATGTGAGCTTCAATTAAACCAACGTAGCTAGTAAGTTGCAGTTTTGATGCAATCTTTCAGGGGTTCTTTTTGGGCAAATTGATTTTGATGCAAAGGAACATTGGCGGTGCAAGATTGTAGTCATGGTCATTCTTGCGGTCTTGCCAGTTGCCACCATCTAAAACTTCAGATTTCCGATGCAGATTTAGTTAGTAGTTAGTAAGGAAATGGTGGGTGGAGGGTGTTTGCAACTGCTGCAAAGGAGAATGTGCATCTCAACAATTGTGGTAACTAATGTAGTGTCACAGTGGATTGTGACATTGGGTTGTAGTGCACTTGACAGTCATTATGCCAATACTTGCAGAGAAAGATTGTTTTTATACCAACTGTATTTGTTCTTAGTGTAACTGCGGTGGTTACAAAAACAAATATTATTCTTTTCATTCCAAGCATATTTGTTTTGACCTTTTTTAGTTGTATTATTACTCAATTACTAATGTTGAATACTTAACCTTACAATTTTCTTTGATGGATTATATTTTCTCAGATAAAAACAGGAGGCTTAGTTGTGTGGACAAAAGGAGACATACATTTTGTCTACAGAGGAAGTAAATATCAACAAAACACAAAGCATAGTCACACTTTTGTAACTAATGTTCATAAAGGTTCTCTAGTAAAACATAATGTTCCTACAACCCTACTTAAGTATGGGAGCATAGATCCAGCGTTAATCAACGGTTATGGTGAAGCAGATGATTCTTTTCAAGAAAATGATCAGAGCATTTGTGGCCAGAAGGATGAAAAACCTGTCAAGGGAACACTATATGAGAGAGAAGTGAATAGGCTATTGGACTCTCTGGGCCCTCGATTTGTTGATTGGTGGTGGGACACACCATTACCTGTGGATGCTGATCTCCTTCCAGAGTTTGTTCCAGGCTTTAAGACTCCATTTAGGCAGTGCCCTCCTGGTGTGAGACCAACATTAGCTGATGACGAGCTGACATACTTGCGCAAGCTTGCACGCCCTTTGCCAACACATTTTGCCCTTGGTGAGTATGCATTAGTTATCAGACGCACTTTCTGTTAAGTATATACATGTAAATTGTTCCCTGTGTTTGTGATTTTATATGCACATTGAGTGATAAGCATTTTTGTTGTCTATATCCTTTCTGTCTTGTACATACATCACCTCCTTGGTAATTTTGTGTGTCATTGACAGGTAGAAATACAAGACTGCAGGGTTTGGCTGCTGCTATACTGAAGCTTTGGGAGAAAAGCCTTATAGCAAAAATTGCAGTGAAAGTTGGTATCCAAAATACGAACAATGAACAAATGGCATGGAACCTGAAGGCAAGTATTATTCCTGATGAAGTACCTTCTGGGATTTATTTTATTAAAGTGCATGTAGTTGATTCCTTTGACTAGCAAAACCTAAAATGTTGTCCGTCACCTCCTTGGTAATGGCAATTCTTGGTTTATCTTGCAGTACTACATTTTAAAGTGATCTGCTAATTCCTGTTTTTGTTCTATCATAGGTAAACTAGTGGCCTAGGGTGTGTTTAGTTCCCCATGGAATACAAAATACAAAATGCCAAGTACTTTGGAATGATAAATTGCAAAATGCCAAAAATTTTAGGGTGTGTTTAGTTCCATCCAAAATGCCAAATTTTTCATGGTGCTGGTGGGGGTGGGAAGCTTTTTGGCTTTTTTTTGGCCTCTTGAGACCAAAATGTAAAATGGAGAATAGCCACCTTTTTGCCCAAAATTTTGCATGGTGTTTAGTTCCATTATGTAAAATGATGGACCAAAACCCAAAATTTTTTGGGTTGAAAGGGGAACTAAACGCCCCCTAATGCTTTTCTGTTTATATTGGTCCTTTATTTGTATTTTCTTATGTAACACTGAAGCTCCTCAGTGCAGCATCTCACAGGAGGCACTGTGATATTGAGAAACAAGGATTTTATTATTCTGTATAGAGGCAAAGATTTTCTTCCTGATGGAGTTGCTCAAACTGTCATTCAACGAGAAGCTCAGGTACATGATGAACAGGTGAAGGAAGAGGAAGCTCGACTGAAAGCATTTGAGTCACTTCAGATGGTTGTTGAAATATCATCTGAAGAAAGTTCTGTAGGAACTTTCAAGGAGTATCAGGATTTCCATGCTGACTTTGTCCATGAAAACACTGAAAACTCAATACAATGATTGAACTAGAAGCCGAGAAGTATAGATTGGAAAAGGAACTGAAAAACCATGAATGGAAGCTTTCCGTTGTATGTGTTCATGTGAAACATCTCATATTCTGATTGGAAGCCACTGATTTGAAATGTTAGTTGCTGTCTAACGCTGTTACTTTTGCAGCTCAACAAGAAAATTGGAAGATCTAACCAGGCATTGGCAAAGCTTCGCAGTTCTTGGAGCCCTTCAGAGCAGTCTGCTGATCAAGAACTCTTGACAGAAGAGGAAAAGATGATGTTCCGTCGGATTGGGCGCAAAATGGATGGGCTTGTTCTCCTAGGTAAAGGCGTAAAGCTATACATGCATGCTTTTATTTACTGTACCAATGACCCACAATATCCATTTTATCTTTCTATGATCATTGAATCTGCGTACCATTTGTTTCCCCATACAGGAAGGCGTGGTATCTTTGATGGTGTAATTGAAGAGATTCATCAGCACTGGAAACATAAAGAGGTTGTGAAAGTAATTACAAAGCAGAATCAAGCCCGACAGATCATGTACACAGCGAATCTGCTTGAGGTTGAGACAGGTGGAATATTAATAGCAGTAGAAAGGCTCACAACCAGCCATGCCATAATACTTTACCGTGGAAAAAACTATCGCCGCCCAGCAAAATCATCATTTAGTAATCTCCTAACGAAAAGAGAAGCGCTACGAAGATCAATTGAGGTCCAACGACGAGGGGTAAGAATCAGCATATAACATTCATCCACTAAAACTTCCATTTTGTTCGTTTGCTGGCAATCTCATCCCCTTGAATTGAATATGCAGTCGATGAAATATTTTGTTCGGGAGAGACAAAAATCCATTTTGGAATTGAAAAGGAGACTGGTCAGTAACTCAGTAATATATGTACTTGGTATACTTTTTGTAGCTAGAAATTTTTGCCCTAATCTTATTTTATTTTATATCTACAGAGATATGTAACAAGGCAAATCAGGTATCGAACCCCATGATCATGAAGAGGTTGGATACTTTGATAGCATGGTCAGTGGATGATATTTGGAAATTACAATGACGAAGTGTGTCCAGATTTTTTTCCCCTCTTAATATGGGATAGCGTGGAAAACTGTAAAGCCAAAATGAACAATTCTGAAGTGTACAGCTTATATAATTGTCCATTGTACATATGTGCCACTTTACCCATATTTCATGAAAATATGTGAATTTCTTCTGTTTTGGTGCAATTCAGCATTCCCTGTTATTGGGGTGGCAGAACAAGCTTGGCCCACTTCTTTACATTTTGTTTGAGAACATTCAACCATTTCGCTGCATATCTTGGTTGCGCGCTAGACAGACTGATTAGCCCCAAAAGCACCATTGATGATGGAAAACGGTGAAGGCACACAATCATGCAACTTTATAAACAGTGATTACGTGTTTGCACAGAACAATAGCCATAACAAGCTTAAATTCACGTCGACAAATTCAGCATTTGTTTCCATGCTGAACATTATGCCAGGACAGCAGAAAGAAACAAGTGCAGAGAGCACAGAATTGCGATGTCTCGTCACGGCTGTTTATTACTAGAAGAAGGGAAAGTGGGGACCTTCTCCGTTTTGGCCTTGAGCTCCGGCGGGCCTCTGCGGCGCGTTCCTAGGGTTGGTGAACCAGGTGGTGTAGAGGAACTGCTTGTGCGGGCCGTCGTGGTCGCAGATGAGCCTTAGCTTCTGGCGCTCCCTCATCCACCGAAGCATAATCTTCATCTGCCTCTTACTTGTCAGACCTCGAAGCCCGACGTCCTGAGGATGAAAGCAAAGATCAATCTCAGCTGCTTGTTCGAGGACGCATGCAGTTAAGCAAGGATGCGCCGTCGGAGTCAATCCGAGATGGCATACTTGAACGAGGATTTGTACGCTTTCGAAAAAAGAACAAGGATTTGTCGCGGTATTTAGAGAAGCATTCTGTCGAACAGCTTCCATTCATAGGTGTGACCGTGCTGGGCGATGGGCAGGGTGGATGCTTACCTTGACATGGTCCCAGACGTCGGAGATGGTGAGGGGCCGTGCTCCCGGACGACGTCGAAGATGGCGCGCGTGATGGACTGCGCCTGCTCCGGCGGCACCGTCAGCTCGATCGGCGCCATCTTGGGCTTCCCCTTCTTGGCCGCCCACCGCGCCGCCGTCGCGAACATCGCCGATCGCTCTCGCTGCGCACGCGGCCCTCCGGAATCCTGATCTCACCAGCACCCGCACGCACTTTCCACCGAGATCAGCAGCCCAACGCACGATCGAGAAGAGTAGCTATCTCAGTATCCGCCTCTGTTTCTGGAATTGTGGTCAGGCTGAACTGAGTTGAGCTCTCCTCTGCTGAAATGAGAAATACTGAGTTGAGCTCCATTCGATGGCATGTGGTGCTATTTGGTACATCGGGTCTTGCTGTCTCTGGCTGCAACTGTGTACTCTTCGTTTCCCTGCGGCTCCGGCGTTCGGTTGCGAACTTGCGACACTCGCCGTTCTCGCTGGCCTCTGCCGAGACGTTAAAACGGACCTAATTTTAAGCTAATCGAGGCGGATTATGATCGGATCGTAAAAACTATACAAATTTTAAATTTAAAAATTAGAGTAAATTGCACCCACCATGCAACAACTTGTTAGATGGGTGCAAATTAGTCAAAAAACTTATAAAATGCTCGATCTAGTACAATAACTTTACAGGTGGGTGCGAGATTAGTCCAAAACCTTGTAAAATGATCAAATTAGTACAATAACTTGATCAATGGGTGCATCCGTAGTTGAATGTTATAATAATAACCATATTTGCTAATGTGAGTAAATTCAAGTCAAAATTAATAAACTATTAAGCATTATTCTTATATATTCACATTCACTACTTTCACATATTTGATTATATACATTGTTTAACATGTTAATAGATACTAAAAATACCTTTTAGAAGCTAAGTATAAATATTTTTTTAATGACTCATGTACTTATTTAGAAAAGAAAAAAATGAGCTAAAATAATAGAAACAAACAGGATTACGGAGAAAACCTAAGGTCACAGTCTCTTTTATGGACTTGAGTGTTTCGGTAATGACAATACCAATATAGTAAATATATTTTTTATTCAGTTTAACTAATGAACAAATAAACTATATACATAGTTGAGAAGAAACAACCTAACCATGATCAATAACTCTTGTTAACAAGAAGAAATAAAAATTATTGCCTAAAAGAAAATTCATATGTGTATCCTTGCTAAAATATTATTGTTCTAATATTTTGGACTATAGGTGCACCAATTTAGAAAGTTATTGTATTAATTTGATCATTTCACAAGTTGTTCGATCAATCGGCACTCATTTATAAAGTTATTATATTAAATTAAGTAGTTTACTAGTTGTTGGACCAATTTGCACCCACCTAACTAGTTGTTGTATGATGGGTGCAATTTACTCTAAAAATTATTAGGGAAATTTTGAACATAAAAATAATTAGGGTCAAGTGAAATTGTTAAGGAGAAATAAGGGCCGGGATCTATTACCACCCACGTTAGGCCTTCTCCCTCCACCTCCGGCGCCCCTGGCCGGCCGGCCGCCCGATGCCTCGCCTGCTCCTCCGCCCGGCGACACCCCTAGCCACCCCTATGCCAGGCCGCCTTCATTCCCTCGCGACTTCTCAAGACCGCCCCTACGCTGCTCCCTCGGCCGCCACCCCTAGGTCGGTGGGGTCGTCGCCCCCTAGCCCCATGGCGGACCATCGTCGATCTTGTGGCCATGACAAACCTTGTGCTTCGTCTACGTGTTGTGGTGTCTTTGTGTTGTCTCTATTGTAGTCGCCGATTCGCCGTGGGTGTAGCTCGGGCCGTGTTGTGCTGTTGTCGTTGCGATGATTGTGGGCCGTGTTGTGCTATTGTCATCGCCGTGGTCGCGCCCGGCGATGGGGAGGAGCCACCATGGCCGCCGTTGGGGTGGGCGAATTTGAGGAGGGAAGAGGAAGACGAGGCCAGGAGCAAGAGGTTCAAGATGCCGACTAATGCTTATGGGAAAATCTGGTTATTTGTTGGGGCTAAAATAACTGGTTGATTGATACTTCAAAGAAAAAAAAAAGCTAGGACTCATCCAACTTTTTATTTATCAATAGTTTTGCAAACGAGGTTGTCATTCTTGAAATTTCGAATACCTTAAAAAGATGTCTCCAACAGTTTTGCATATGAGTTGACATTTTTGGCAAACTTAGCAAATTCCTCCTCAGGACTCCCCAAATCTGCCAAGCCGTTTCCACTTTGCATCATGGCCTCGCGGTGTGAAAATCCTCCCCGACGGTGTCGAAATTGTCCCAGCGGTCGCGAACCCCGTCAGCGCCCGGCTCAAGTCTAGCGGCTTCTCGGCGGCCGGCTCCCACGAGGAGAAGCTCGCCCACAACCTCTCCCGCGGAGCCCAGCCTCGCCCCGTACTTCGGCGAGATCGATCGTTCCTTGTGGCCCCCTGAGGGCCCGGCCCAGCGTACCGCCCGGCCGTCTCGAGGTGGCGGTGGAGAAGTTTGCCGCGGGCCACGACCTGGACCGCAGCGGGCGAGGTCGCGACGGGCTACTACGGGGCGTGCCTAAGGCTAGGCGCCTTCGTGGCTGACCACGTCCAGGTGAAAGGTCCTAATGGCTAGAGGGGGGGTGAATAACCTATTAAAAATTCTTGCAACAACACTAAACAAGGCGGTTAGTAAATAAGATGGCGAAGCAAATATAGCGGTGCTGCGAACTAGCTATGCAAGCCACAAGTCAATTCTATTGTCTCTAAACACAAGCAATAGCTAGGTTGCTAATTTACTCCTAGGTGAACAATATATGCTAACAAGATCAACCACTAAGAGCTAAGCAAGGCTAATCAACTCTAGCACACTACAAACTACACAAGATAGCTAGTGGAAGTAATACAAGTGGACTAGGATACAATACCACCGTTGTAGTGTCGAGGTTGTCACCAATCACCGTGTAATGCGAAGAGAAATCTCCAACGAGCACAACACAAGTGACACGATGATTTTTCACCGAGGTTCACGTGCTTGCCGGCACGCTAGTCCCCATTGTGACGATACACTCACTTGATGGTTGCTAAGCAATGTGATCACACTCTATAGTGTCTTGATCACCGAAAAAAAAAACCCTATCAAGTATACCTTTGCCTTGATCTCCGGGTTCCTCTCAAACCGAACAACCGAAGCTTGACGATCCATCATGTCCACCATCATCGTCCATGTTCATGATCATCATGCTCCACATCATCCATGCAATCCTATCTCTCAAGTCACACTTAGAGCAAAGGATTAGCATAACAAAGTGTCATCAATTTCCAAAACCAAACATGAGATTTCACGGGGGCTAGGTGCCCTTCTCGCCATCGCCCGTTAGCGGGTCGGTCGGAACCGCCGGTCCCCCTCCGTCTTCTACTTTCACCTACGATCTACGATGGTTCAAGAAGAAGATAGACAAAAATGTATTTTTATTTCTCTTGTAGGGTTTCTTATGCTTATTTGCCCGAGTGAGAGATGTATAGATCTAGACTTTGTTAATTAGTTGGAAGTCCAAGGGTCCCGATGCAAACCGCTATGAGTTTCATTTTTTATTTATACATGTTTATGCAAAGTCTAATTTGCAAAACTCTTAGAGATGACCATATTTTTTTTTTTTTTGATTTCCATTCTATTTTGAGACTTGATAAACTACCACAAATGTGTCACAAACGGATTCTCAATCAACGCGGGAGGGAGGGCGGTGGCGTGATGTGGCGATCGGCGACGGCCGGCGTGGCGGCGGCACGGTGATGCGTGGCGGCTAGAGGGTTGGAAGTAGAAGGGTAAAACCCTAAAATTATTCTTGATTGATGCGTCTCACGATAGTTGCCCTCATATTTATATGAAGGGTTTACAATTGCTAACGGGTTAGGCCCATTAGTCTTTTCGAGCTCACTTTAATTTAACGAAATAAATAAAAGTTACTTCCTCCGTTTTCAAATTGTAGTTCACTTTTAGCTTTTCTAGATACATTGATTTTGCTATGCACCTAGTTATACACTATATCTAGATACATAGTAAAATAAATGAATCTAGAAAAAGCCAAAAGTGAACTACAATTTGAAACGGAGGGAAAGATATGATGATTAAATATTCAGCCACTTTGCTTATTCCGGACGAATCATTGACTGAGTGTGACAAAATGCCAACCCAATTATGCAAAAACTGTTAGTTGTCAAAAAAAAAAAAAATATGCAAAACTGTTGTTGCTCTCGGTGTATCCTCTACTTCTTTGATGGTGATCGTTGTTGCCTGAATGTGCAATCAGAAAGCAAACATTATATAAGAGTTTGGATTTGGAAACAGGATGTAATTTGTTTGCACTACACTTCAATACCAGCACTGTCGTCCCCATTAAAATTATTTTAACAGCATATATTTCTCGAATACAAAAAATTAATTTAACAGCATTCAGAGGAACCCCTTTGCCGATTCCAGTTGGTATTCAAAGGTGTGCTTGTGCATGGATGGTTTGGTACCAGCAACCAAACAACAGCCTAGATGGACAACGAGCGAACTGGCCGGTGTTTTCACAGACTATCGGATTGTACGGATGAATATTGCTTATATATCATATTTGTTTACATTTTCTTTTTTACTTAACTGAATGCAGATAATGTCGCACGCGAACATATGAATGCGAATCTGTTTAGGTTAGAATACGAATAAATATGCAATGACTAGTATGGATATTTTCCTAAAGACACTAACTGCGTACTCCTATATCACATATTTTGAATTCTCAAAGATATTTTAACATGCCAAAAAGAAAAGGTAGAATTTCTCTCATATTAAGAGCAAGAGCACGTATTTAATTTTTTGTCAAATGGTTCAAACTACTCTCATTGTCTTTTCTTTTTACAAAATAATAATCGCACTAAGTGATCACTCGTATTTTATCAATTTACTTTGATTTCATCTGAATGTTTTAGAGAAGTTTTTTTTTTTTTTTTTTTTTTTTTTTGACAACAATGTTTTAGAGAAGTTAAATCTGAACTTAGTTAACCCATACTTTTGATTGCTTTAGAAATGATAACCAACTACACTTCAATTATCCTTTTCTTTACATGAAATTTAGCTCTTACAATCCATCAACTTCTATTGAAAATCCTATAGGACTATCGAAATACAATATCCGAAATAGCTATCTGGATTATCCGACTCTGACATTTCCGATTCGTACAGTTATTGCCCTTCCTATATTAAACTATCCGATATCTGAAACAACTATCTGCATATGAATTTCATATCCGATAAAATCCACATATATCTGGAAAATATACAATGTTCTTGGAGTAATCCTGATGGCGTAGTACTCCTCCGAGCGTACTCCGTACAAAGGCTAGGAGTCGAGTCAAAAGGGACCGTCTGGGACGGGGACGCATACAAAGGCCGACGGTCGGTATCAACATCGTAACTCGAGCCGCCGTTGGCATGCCGTGCCGTGCCACTCTGCAGCTTGCTCGCCGTGTGGTCCTGACCTCCTCCACATTGAATGCTCATGGAGTCATGGCCTCCGAAGTCCGAACACGCGCATTTCAATTTCAACCTCCCCATTGATGGCTGTTTGGCTGACCCCGGACCCCGAGCTGGAGTTGGAGTCAGCACTCGGCAGCCAGCCCGTACAAGGTCTTGCTAACCTGACGGGTGACGGACGGCCGGACGGGCATCCATCTCGCGGCTGTCGGCTGCCGGCCGTCGCAGAAGCAGTGTGCAGCAACTCGCTGCTGCATCTGCACATGGCTGGCTTCTGCAAGGTCCAAAGGTAGAAGACGACTATACGAGCAATGTCCCAATGTAAACCTGCAACTGAAGTATAGCCATTTTTGGAGTGCCTCAGAATTGTAACCCAACCCAAGCCATAAATTGTTTCTTGCAACCTGCAAGTTTTCATTGCATCGTACGTATTCACAGGGGCAAATCACCTACAGGAAGGCAAAGCCAACAAAAAAAAACGAAGACGAAAAACGGAGGAAGAAGAACAGAGCTACTGTACGACGGAAAGAAGACGGCGCAAGAACAATTCCCCCAGGCCCAGCAGTTTCCACTCTTCTTTCTACTGTATTTATTTATTCCTCGATGACGCCGAGCTCGATCTTGCCGCCGTCCCCTTCCGGGATAGCCACCAGCACGGGCCGCCAGCTGCGGCGCATCAGCAGGCTCCGCAGCCCACCAGAACCGAACCTGCGCCCCCTCGCCAGTTCGCGCCCGCGCCCGCGGCGGCGGGATCCGAGCTGGTACCGCGCGCCCTTCCGTCGTCGTCGTCATCCTCCTCATCGCCGCCGCAGTCACAGCTGCACCCGCCTTTGCGGCGCCCGGCCTCTGGGGACGCGACGAACAGATCCCGCAGCGTGCGGCCCCGCCGTCGCCGCCGCCCGGCCGGCCGCCGAAGAGCGGCTTCCTGTCGTCCTCCTGCCGCGCGGCGGCCGCCAGCGTCTCTGCCCCGGCCCCGCCACCGCGGCACAGGAAGCGACGCAGGCGGCCGCGGCGCCTGGTGGTGGCCCCGGCGGCGCCCCCGGACCCCCCTGCCGGCGAAGGCGGTACCCCGGGCTGGCGGCCCCCGCGTAGCCCGGCGCGGGCTGCGCGACGGGCTCGGCGCCCCCCCCGCGCACCGCGTCGCCAGCAGCGAACCGCTGCGGCAGCGTCGCCATTGCGGTTGCGGCCGCCTCCCTTCACTGTCTGTCCTCCTTTGTGCGTGTCAGTCAGTGGTGTGTGCGATTTGGACGGACGGGCCTTGCTTGGAGTCCGTGCGATCGTTTTGTCTTGGCGAGGGCCTCGTGATCGGCGACGAGGGGAGTGAACGGACGGCCGAGATGGAACGGGGCTTGATGCTGTTGGAGTGTTGGGTCATGGGGTGGCCTGCGCTTTTTGATGGGAGGAGGATGGGAGGGTGAGGCAGGAATGATGGCTCAACCGTGAAGGACCAAAGGTGTGGTCTACAAAGGGTGGCATATGATTCTCCCTCCCCTGTCCCGTAGCATAGCTTGATGATTGGATAGTGAGTTTTGAGAGCGCTTTATCACTAGTATGCTATTCCATTGTGCTTTTTTTCAAATGATTCCACACTTTCATCCTAGTGCCGCAAAAATGTTGGGATCTAGTTTCCTCCTAGATGCTATCATGTGTTTTTTTGTTTATTTTTAATAAAATCTAATTGTCCTTATTTTGCTTTATTTCTTTATAGACAGCACAATCAGAATGTTGATTTTTCAATCAAAAAAGACTCTCTGGGTCATCTTCTTTCTCACCCCTCAGTGCTTAAGTACGCTTTGCATGTCTTCTTTCTATCTATGTCTAGAACCCTCTTCTTGTCGACCAACCCCATCCTCGATGGCCTCTCCGTCAGTCATTTTGTCTTGCCATGTTGAGGCACTATTCTCTACGTGTTAACCTTGCATCGTTATCTCCTTGTTGCCCCTTCCCAATCCGATATTGTCTAACCGCCTTTTCACACGTGGACAATGGCTAGTGCCTAATGGCAACCTCACTGCCTCGTAGATCCATGCCTCACTGCTTGCATCTTTCACCGAGTCACTAGAGTGTGGAGAGAGTCTCGCTCAAATCGATCTTGACTTTAAACATTATGTGTATAGGAGACGTGTAGTCTTCTTCTTTATATAGTACTCCATCGGTTCGAAATAATAAGTCCTGTTAGCTTTTTAAGTATATATTGGTTTTCGTTACGCACATAGATACATGGTATATATGTATAGAAGATGTGTAGTCTTAATGGTACTCCATTGTTAAGTCCTTGTAGCTTTTCTAAGTGTATTTTATTTTTTCTATGCACATAAATATATAATAAAAACTATGTACAGAGGGAGAGTATTATTATTTAAATTTGTTGTGTAGACACTCTTTAAGAGATGTAGGATTGTGGTTGTCTAACTCAATGTCCCATCTCAAGATTGAGGTGTGGTTGGCGAAGCGTAATTAAGCCGTGGAATAGGCTTCTATGTACGCTCATGTCGGTGGTTGCCATGCAAGAGGCCGTGCAATAGACCCCGCATGTGCATGATTAAAGCGTTCAAACTAACCGTCCCAACTATGAAATCCTCCGCTGCTTGTTAGGACATCAGTTATTCCGTAACTCTAGCCCGATCGTCGACGATCACCTCTCTACTGCACCTGCGCGGACACCAATGCTATGTTTTATTATGCACAAATTAAAGGCAGAAAAAGAAAGAGAGGAAGAAACAATGCTCGATTTTGCTATAGGGCAGGAGTGACTATGCATGGACAGACGTAGATGCCGGATCCAGCAAGACGAAACACTGTGTGCAAGGGAGATCTCGCTCGTTCTCGGACAAGGCCGGGCAGGGGCAGTAGCCAGTAGCCGCTAGGAGCTAGCAAAAGAAACAAAAGGGCGGACAAGGACCCGTACGTCGGCACGAGAGAAAGCGAGGCTGGTCGACCGCGTCCACTCGCGGTTTGGGCTGCCGCGCGACGCCGCAACGTGCATGAGCATGACGGCATCATGTGCCATTGTTGCTTGCCTCTTGCGTGATTGCGTCGGCCCTTTGTACCCTGACCTACGCGGCTACGCCACAGCCACCGCAGGGACGGGCGACCAGTGAACAGGACAGCCAGCGAGAGTAGTGCAAGAGGTGTGTGCGCCGTGGCGTGGCTCGCACGTGGTTGCCGGGTCGATTCGTCAGTTGTCTCGTCGTCTCCCCAGGCCAGCCTCCCTCCCCGCCCCGACGGATTGGATGGCCAGACGGCGACCTGCCGCCTTTCCTTGGCCAAATCAAAGGGTGGTAGTGCTTGGCCCTTGGCTAGCACGCGCGCGTCGTGGCACCGATCGACCGACGTGCCATCGTCTTCTGACTGATGCCTGGTGGTCCCGCTCGAACCGGATCAGCTAGACATGCCGTCCGATGGAAGATGCGCACGCCGTGCGGAGGCTTTTGGATGGACTTGTGTATCTTTGTCACCAGGTTCGTTCAGCGACGACACAGGTCTTCGCTTTTTGGAACGAACGTGCGTTCTTCTGGGATAACTAAATTTTATATAAAAACCTATAGATCACATGATAAGATAACAATATTATTAAATTAAAGTGATATTTAATCCAAATAAGTTTTTGTGAAAGTAACACAATCAATCACAAATGAGAGTAACAAACTCTGTTTTATATGTTTTTTTAATTCGCCTAAGATAATGTTTTATATCGGCCGGAATAAATCTTCGATCTATTTATTTCATGTGTTAATAAATCCACGAGTAAGTTCGACATCTTCATAACTTCTTATACACATGAAAGTGTATGCCGATATTAGTGCCTATCACATAGGCAATAGATCTTGTGTGTCTTAAAAAAATCTCATAAAACCTAAAAACAAATTATGTTATCCTCACCGTACAAATACTTGCGGGTTTATGACTATTCCACTTGTGACATATACTATAGAATAAGTAATAGTTTGTACAATATAAATTGAATTAAAAATATAACTAAATAATAGTTTGTATAATATAAATTGAATTAAAAATACACTGTATGTGTTAGTAATCTTTAACTAAATGCCACTCACTGCTGTATATAAAAAAGTATATCCACATATGTATGGATGTATACTTAACATACACCCTATATCTAGAGATATACACCCTATATTTCATCCACGTAAACTTTGTTCGATCATATACACCCTATATCTAGAGATATACACATAGGAGTAACTATTCCCTGACAGTAGAAAATAATTTCCCTATAATATAAATAAATGTGTACAAAAATAAAAAAGGACTATTTTCTTTTAGCTCTCTTTACGAAAATAGTGGCTATTAAATCAAAACAAATCCTTAAGTTTGTTCAGTAGAATCAAATAATCAAACCTAAATCACTATAATTATTTAGCTTATTTTATAGCAAATCAAATTATGATGCAAGTATTTTTTTGTATCTGTACATGAATAACCATAGTTGCTCCATGTGGGACCCACTCGCTACTATGCTACAGTGCTCTTCCCTTCCACTTCCTTTATACTGCTACAACGCTCTTCTCTCCTTCCTCCTCCCGCCGTGGGCTAGCCTCACCGGGCCGGTAGCTCCAGCGCATCCGAGGAGGCGAGCGGGCTTGAGGGTGAGCGGTGGCTAAGGCGGTGCGACATCTCTGAGGCGAGCAGCCGCTGCTCCGGTGGCGCGGCGTCTCCGAGTCGAGCGGCTGCTGCTCCGGTAGCGCGGCGCATCTGAACCGCAGCACATGCAGCTGGAGAGGAGGGACGCGTCCGGGGCGAAGTGGTGCCGCTGGAGCTGCTCCACCAGGTGCGCCACCTCCGGGTGATAGCCGAGGCTGCCTCTTCTCCCTTCATCTCTCTTCCTCTCCCTGCTCTGCTCGCCCCCTCTTCTCCCTGCATATCATAAAAGGTGATACTGACAACCCTGTTTTTCTGGTTACATATCATAGTTTTCTCAATAGAAATTACCAAATTCATGTTGGTTGCTGCCCTTTTTAAGAACCTTTTTGGGCGTTGCTTGCATGCATATACATCACATGATCAAAGCAACTTAAGTTACCTACTATTTCAAAATTTTAGTAATCCTACCCTTGAAACTTTCAGTACTATTTCAACTGTTTCATTGATGGTTTAGGCATGCCTTTGCTGTCTTTATTACTATGATTTCTTTTCCTTTATAAGTGCATAAGTGCATAAGTGCATCTATACTACTGGTTTGGCTTGAGTGCTCAGTTCACACCTATCTGTTCAGTTGAGTTGCACTGCAATAGTTTGCACATGGTCCTTGTGCCAAAGCAAAAAAAAACTGTTGTATGCCTGGCAACTTGTAAGTTCAGAAACATAAGAACTTAGTCCATGTGTGCTACAAGCCTACAAAATAGCAGAAATACTAAATTTGGATTGCAAAAATACTTATGTGTAGATGATGGGTCGATGACCCAAGGTTTTCGACAGGTATATTCAGGCTGCTGCAAATAATTTTATCTTTGTGAACATTAGCTGAAATCTGAGGAGTAGAAAAGATACCACAATTTTATCACTTGTGAAAGGTTTTCTCTCAACTTGTGGACAAAATCAGCACATCCCAGTCCCAGGTCCACTCGATGTGGAACAAGAGCCTTATAATGAATTTATTTATGGTATAGTCTTTGAGCAACCCCAACATATCAATAGTTGTTTCACGAATTGCAGTATTTTGAAGTGGTAAATGGCCATAACTTGATCCAGAGCCTAGAAATCTGTAGCAAAAGCCCCTGAATATCTATAGGACCTGAAGGTTTGCAGTTCAGCTTTGAAAAAAATTGCATCTTGAATGAAACAATGTGTAAGCCAGTTGAGTTACCTCCTAGCTTTGGAAATTAAGAGTTTTCCTATTGAAACTATTTAAGCATATAGGAGGGCTCTTATTACTTTATAAGTAATTTGAACCTTGATGCAAACACCACTGCTAAAATACAGAGGGAATTTGCTATTTTTCTACTATGCAGTGGCTACTGGCTGTGAAGGTAGCTCTCCCAAAGTTTGATTTCAGTTGGAGATTGAATTCATGGACATTCCAAGAGGAGCAGAATTTCTTGATCAAAGTTTCAAATACTTAAGCAAACACTAAATCTTCTGAATCCATTGTGTACTTTTGATTCAGGAGAACAAATAAGTTTCGAATTTCATTGGGTCCATCCTTTGCTGGCCTCACCATTGCTTGATATACATTGCAACATGTTGAACCTTGACCAAAACTTTTTTGAACCAAACTCACAAATACAATAAAGAAGAGGTAGGAATTAGAAATACAAAGAAATGCAAATCAAACTTTTTAGTCAAAACTCACAAATACAAATAGAATTGGTGAACCTTTTTTAGCATACATAAGACATAACCTGACAGATGCTAGCTGCAGCTAGCAGTTCATAGTCGAAAACTCCTCAACTTGGAGGACCAGTCAGGAGTTAGGACCAAGCTCGGCATCAAGGACTGAATTTAGTTACTTCCTTAGCATAACATCAACACCTTGACGAACAATACCAAGAGCTGCCAAAACCTACATTAAGTTGGCCAAAGATCAGTTTAAATACACTTGGACATCACAAGGCTATGAAAAATGAAGCATCAAATAAAAGGATGGACCAAGACTGGCAAATAATATTACAAAAAGAAATAATTAGCAATCTTCATTGTCACAATCTGAACAAAGGATGTCATCTGTGATAACCACGTGCTTGCGACACTTGCTTATGATGATTGTTTGTCGGTTAAAGTGCAAATAAATTTCATTCATAAAACCAATGTGAAGTATTTTAATTTGTTCATCTAATTTAACTAAATAAAAAAGAACACAAATGAGTACTAATGTGCCCTGCATATTCTATCCCAAACAAGCATAAAGGAACACAGAACGGTTTGCAAACATCCAAAACTCCAAATTCATATGCAGCTGAGAACAAAGCAGATCTGCAGATGAGTTACCTAGGACAGGCAAGATTTGCTTGCAAACATCAAGAAATAGCTTGGTAAGAATGACTTTGTTCTCTGCCTTGACATGCTCCATCCCTTCTAAAGAGAGAATGAACACCATCTTTTCCATTTATGAACCTGAAAGAATTAACAAATATATGAACCCAACAATTAGTTTTAGGCAAGATTAACTCGAGCTTGAAAACTCCTCCTGAGAACAGTCCAATCGAACTTATTAGAGACCATATTAGAAACTCCAAAATGTATACACTGTAATTTTTAGCTTACATGGAAACTTGACATAACTATATATAATTTAAAGAAGTGATTGGGTATGATATATCTCTACTATAATGCAAGAAACACTAATTTGTAAGCATGCATGCTACACTGGAAGGAGTAACTTCAATTAGAAAACTGGAAGGGCGCATCACACGATCTGGCAAAACGTGCTCTTTAAATCTCCAATATCAGCAATGCTAACCATACTATCAGGTTTGACCTAAGCAGATTTGAACACATACAGGTAGCGAATTGGAGCAGCATAGTTGAACTATGGTGAGCTGTAAATGCTTTCATCATGGCTGATCTGTTAATTTCATGGTAGCTTAAAGTAGTCTTATTCACATCCTTAATACACTACCATAGTGGCTGGTTTTGCAACACGGCTGCAACTGCTATCCATATAGGCTAGCCCAAAGGATCAACTGGACTGCGATTGGACAGCAGGCAGAATCTTTTGAACAAACATAAAACAAGATTTTAGGTATGAAAGAGGAACAGCATGTGAGAACGTTATCCTTGAATCCTTGTATATTCACGGGTACCTATATTCACAGTGAGAAAAATAGAAACCAAGGCCTCCGTAAAAATTCAAGAACGGGTCCAAAGAAACTACACACTGCAACATGCCAAAAGGATCTCAACCATAATTTTCACAATGTAGTCATACATCTGAATACCGGCCATGTAAACATCTGATTCTCGACTGCAAACTTAAATCGATCAATATATCAGTGCAGTTGCAGTGTGATTTGTAACCAAGCAAAATCCCTCAATTAAAATCTCTTTGACCAAAAGGAGAAGATGACTGGCCATGGGTTTTTGCCGTCCGTTGGTTGTCTGCAGTCAGCCGCAGTCGGCCAGGGCCGGCTCCGAATCGCCACCAGCGGGCCGGCGGATTGGTTTGATGACGGCAAGGAACAGTTAGAGCGTAAGAGCAAAACCTGGACGAAGCTGATGATCAGTCCGCGGCGATCTTGAACGGCTCGGACGTCCAACACCCACCAGCGACCCCAGCACCGGATTCCTCCGCGATCAACGTCCAGGCGTGCAGCGTGGGTGGACTCCTTCAAAACGGCAGTGCGAGGAGGGATGGGGGATTTCACCGGTGGGAAAGGAACGAGAGGAGATCGCATGGTGGACTGGAAATCTCTATGGCCATGGTTTTACCGCATGAGGAGGAGGGTGTCACGCCGTGATCACCGGCGTCCTTATTTGGCGCTGTTTCCGTATAATAATGAGATTTACCGGTGCATGGTGTTTCCTTTTTTTTTTCTTTCCTTTTACAGATCGGGGCCTTCGTCGCACGGGGCGAGGCGACGGTGATTCATTTTTACCGCACGAAAAAAACAGTATCCCTTCCATCCTTTTTATCTTTGCTACCTAAAAAGCATGAAAGTAAGACTTTTTCGTGCGGTAAAAATCTTTCACCATCGCCTCGCTCGTGCGACGAAAGTCCCGTCGCTCGCTCCCTCCTCCCCCGTGCGATCTGTGAAAAAGGAAACAACATGCACCGGTTATCCCTCTCCGTGCCTTCCTTGCCATCTAAAAAGAAAGTTTCATGCAAAGGAAACTGCCAGACGCACGCGATCAGCCCTCAATCATCGCGGCCCTCATCGTCGTGAGATCCTCCTTCGTCTCCACCCCCATGCCTGGCTCATCGTGGGCATAGATCAAATGCGCGGGCAGTGATCGCGGCATCCCTCATCCTCGCTCATTGCCATCGCGTGTGGCCAAGCAGTGATCACGATCGCAGGAAGTCGTCGACGGCGGTTTCCTCCTCGCAGCCCTGATCTTCGTCGATCCACGGTGCCCGCCATATTCATCGATCCAAGGCACCGCCGTCTTCATCGATCCAAGGCGCCCGCCGTCTTCGTCGATCCAAGAAGCCGTCGTCTTCGTCAAGCCAAGGCGCTCTGGGAAAAGGATCGCCATAATAAGATGAGAAAGGTGTCGTCGTCCATGTCGTCATCAATGCCGTTGCCGTGTGAGGGTGCCATCTTGGTCCATTCTGCACAAGAAATCAATACATGAAGGTTTGATTTCTCGATCGTGATGTGATTTTTGCAACATTCTTGCCACTTCAATTTCTCCTTGCATTGATCTGTAGTATGAAATCTTAATTCTTTAGATGCTTCTTCTGAGTATAGTTCATGTTCCGAGAAATAGCATCCATTAGGTTCAGGACAGAGAAAACAACAAGATCATATTCCGAGAAATCAAGGCACTCATCACCAATACACATCACCACAGGTTTCAAGGTTAGACCTCTTTGTCGTCATGTGATTAATGGGTTTAATCTGACTTTAAAACAGTGGTCAATGGTTTAAGCTAACTTCAAAAGCTAAGGCAAGATTAATATTCAAATTCAGGAAATTCAGGTGAGACAAAAGAAAACGAGTAAAGTTCAGGATTTTAATTTTTGCAGTAAATATATTCGATTCTAGGATCTTAAGAGCTTTCATCTGGTGCATGCAGTTTTTACATCATGGTGCTTCCAAAAATTATTTGCAGTGAGGATACAGTCCCTACCATTTATTTTGCTGATAATCTAGATAGTGTGGTGCTTTGATATGTACTCAGAAAGGACAATAATTAGAACAATGATGCATATGTGTGTTACTTGACAACTGGTCAAATTAAGTGCATCATTCTATTTACGTAGATGGTTGTATACCAAAAACTGATGTGGCAAGAAAAGTACAGATCAAGCATCTAATAAATATCCGGCACCAGCAAATTAAAAGCATCACTCATCACACTTACAGGTGAAGAAGAAAACAACTCACCAGATGTCGCTAGCCTACCACTGAGTCGCTGCTGCTGAAGACTCCATAGACAAACAATCTTCAGGAGCACCAACTTTCCTGTCGCAAAGACACGGTACCCTTATATTTTCCATAGAGATCATTCATGTCCAAACGCGTCACCACTGATGATATCTTTACTACCTAAAAAGGATGAAAGTAAGACTTTTTTCGTGCGGTAAAAAAATCTTTCACCATCGCCTCGCTCGTGCGACGAAAGTCCCGTCGCTCGGCTCCCTCCTCCCCGTGCGATCTGTGAAAAAGGAAACAACATGCACCGGTTATCCCTCTCCGTGCCTTCCTTGCCATCTAAAAAAGAAAGTTTCATGCAAAAGGAAACTGCCAGACGCACGCGATCAGCCCTCAATCATGGCGGCCCTCATCGTCGTGAGATCCTCCTTCGTCTCCACCCCCATGCCTGGCTCATCGTGGGCATAGATCAAATGCGCGGGCAGTGATCGCGGCATCCCTCATCCTCGCTCATTGCCATCGCGTGTGGCCAAGCAGTGATCACGATCGCAGGAAGTCGTCGGCGGCGGTTTCCTCCTCGCAGGCCTGATCTTCGTCGATCCACGGTGCCCGCCATATTCATCGATCCAAGGCACCGCCGTCTTCATCGATCCAAGCCCGCCCGTCTTCGTCGATCCAAGAAGCCGTCGTCTTCGTCAAGCCAAGGCGCTCTGGGAAAAGGATCGCCATAATAAGATGAGAAAAGGTGTCGTCGTCCATGTCGTCATCAATGCCGTTGCCGTGTGAGGGTGCCATCTTGGTCCATTCTGCACAAGAAATCAATACATGAAGGTTTGATTTCTCGATCGTGATGTGATTTTTGCAACATTCTTGCCACTTCAATTTCTCCTTGCATTGATCTGTAGTATGAAATCTTAATTCTTTAGATGCTTCTTCTGAGTATAGTTCATGTTCCGAGAAATAGCATCCATTAGATTCAGGACAGAGAAAACAACAAGATCATATTCCGAGAAATCAAGGCACTCATCACCAATACACATCACCACAGGTTTCAAGGTTAGACCTCTTTGTCGTCATGTGATTAATGGGTTTAATCTGACTTTAAAAACAGTGGTCAATGGTTTAAGCTAACTTCAAAAGCTAAGGCAAGATTAATATTCAAATTCAGGAAATTCAGGTGAGACAAAAGAAAACGAGTAAAGTTCAGGATTTTAATTTTTGCAGTAAATATATTTCGATTCTAGGATCTTAAGAGCTTTCATCTGGTGCATGCAGTTTTTACATCATGGTGCTTCCAAAAATTATTTGCAATGAGGATACAGTCCCTACCATTTATTTTGCTAATAATCTAGATAGTGTGGTGCTTTGATATGTACTCAGAAAGGACAATAATTAGAACAATGATGGATATGTGTGTTACTTGACAACTGGTCAAATTAAGTGCATCATTCTATTTACGTAGATGGTTGTATACCAAAAACTGATGTGGCAAGAAAAGTACAGATCAAGCATCTAATAAATATCCCGCACCAGCAAATTAAAAAGCATCACTCATCACACTTACAGGTGAAGAAGAAAACAACTCACCAGATGTCGCTAGCCTACCACTGAGTCGCTGCTGCTGAAGACTCCATAGACAAACAATCTTCAGGAGCACCAACTTTCCTGTCGCAAAGACACGGTACCCTTATATTTTCCATAGAGATCATTGATGTCCTTTTTCTCAGAATTTGAGTCTCTGTAATTTGCTTCAATTATTTTAGTGTGAGCCCCAGTGACATAAGAAACGTGATTAAAAAGATTGATTTGTATACCATTGCAAATGCATAGATAACATTGTTCTGTACTCTTCAATTAATGGAAAGGTATGTTGAATTGAAGTGCATTGCCTGTTGCCACCATTAATACTGAAGGTGTCAATTCAGCATCAGATCAAAATCTCTACAACATAAAAAACAAAAGAGGAGACAATTTTTTTT
This sequence comes from Hyparrhenia diplandra, assembly GCA_015847255.1. Lineage (NCBI taxonomy): Eukaryota > Viridiplantae > Streptophyta > Magnoliopsida > Poales > Poaceae > Hyparrhenia > Hyparrhenia diplandra. Next base: position 182,502 of record JADLZK010005259.1, on the reverse strand, counting down.
GTGCGACATTTGTTTTAGTCACGCCCATCTGCCACCCCATGCGACGAGAGAAAAGGAAAGAACCATCCACCATGCATGCGATCGCTATTTTTGGAAACCTGTGGTCCATCCGCCATGCATCGCGATCACTATTTTTGAAAAAAAAAGGAAAGAACCATCCGGTGATCCATGCATGCGATCACTATTGAATTGGCTAACCACAAAAGAATGCGGCGGTGCACAGGTGTGCACCTCCTCCAGATTCCATTCGATTTGCTTTAAGATTCGTGCAACGAGTTTAGGATTTAAGCTTAATATATAGGGTTTAGGGTATATGGCTTAATATAGAGATTAGGGTTTAGGGCTTGATATAGAGATTAGGGTTCAAGCTTAATATAGGGTTTAGGGTATATGACTTAATATAGTGATTACGGTTTAGGGGCTTGATATAGAGATTAGGGTTCAAGCTTAATATAGAGATTAAGATTTATGGCTTAAAATCTCTACAACATAAAAAGAACAAAGAGGAGACAATTTTTTTGTGCGACATTTGTTTTGGTCACTGCCCATCTGCCACCCCATGCGGCGAGAGAAAAGGAAAGAACCATCCACCATGCATCGCGATCGCTATTTTTGGAAACCTGTGGTCCATCCGCCATGCATGCGATCACTATTTTTGAAAAAAAAAAAAAAAGGAAAGAACCATCCGGTGATCCATGCATGCGATCACTATTGAATTGGCTAACCACAAAAAAGAAACAAATTGCCAATCTATCATTCAATACACGCAAGCATGCAATCACTATTTTTTTGAAAGCAATGGTCACGGACAAAAATTGTGTTTTTCCTTCAGCAATCCCGTTCTCCGTGCGTTGTGTATTCCTTCTCCCCTTCCTATTCTCCGTGCCTTCTCCACTCCCGATTCTCCCTTCCGCCGCCGCTGCCGTCGTGCCGCCACCTTGGCGCGGCCCCATCCATCCTCGGCTGCCAGCGCCCCCGCCCGGTCTTAGGTGCCAAAGAAACGCCGCCGCCGGTCTTGGCCGCCGCCTCCACGACACCGGATGGTGCTTTGCCGCCTCCCTTCCGTGCGGCGCCCTCAGGTATCCTCCTCAAACGTGAGGTTTGGTTGTTCTTGGCGTGTTTAGAGAGTTCGTGGTGTTTTGAGAGCCAAGAATAAATGAAGAAATTGTTTTGACAGTCGAGAATAAATGAAGAAATCGTTTTACGTAACTTAAAAAGGACTCCATGACACACGTTATTAGGAATAGTTACTAAATAATCCAATGTTCTATTGAAAGGAGATCATTGGTAGTATCTAACAGATTTACTTATGTGGTGGTTGCTACTTGAGCGTTGTTTTTCTTATTCTTGAGCAATTGGAGCGCAGTGGAAATATGTTTGCTGATACTTGAGCACTAAAATTTGATATGTTATATATGAAGGCCCTTCTTATTCTTGAGCACTTGAGCTATATGCTAAGAAGGTCCAGCACCTTGATGATGGCATTAAAAGTTGATCGAATGATAGATCCTCTGGACACGACACCTGTTATCTGAAACAATAATAAGTTAAGTGTGTTTTACTCAATGTCGATCGTAGCTGATGGCTGGTGACCAATTGTTTCTTCCGTTGAGAATTGCTATCCAATTTAAGTATTTGCCAATTTTGGTTTTCATCAATTACTTAGATTTTGGATTATGGAGGCTGCAAGAGTTCATCACGTGTAAGTTCAGTCATTGCAAATAAGAAGAAAGAATTTTTTTGGTGCCATCTTGGATTGCAAATTTCTTAAATGGATGCCTTAAAGAAATCTATAACAAATGACAGTAACTTGGTTGTTGTCAAATTTTTTTATCCTGCAAATCAATGAGTACTCAAGTTCCAAGATCATGAATTACTACATAGTTCTTGCCCATTACAGCAACTATAGGGCATTATTAGGCATTTAGATATCAGTAGTGTTATTTACTGTCATTAGTGATAAAGGAATGGGGAATTTGGCTGTAGGACATTGCAAAAAACGCATATTTTCTTTGGAACACACATAAGCGAAATATCTTTGGGTACCATTATAATTTTGTGCTTCTTTCTTTGAAACACACCGTATCGATTATTTTATCAATATCTCACATTTCAGGAGAGAAGGCCGGTGAAATGTCGGTTTTGCTCTCATCTTCAACCTCCGGCCCATCAGCATATTTGTCGTAACACACCGCCACCGCCAATTTGGTTGTTCGTGGGTCGGCGAGCCCCGACTTGCCGCCCGGGCCGCCTCCTCCTCCTATCTACTCCTCTAGCGAGCTCCTCCGTGTGCGCATGGGCTTGCTCGGCCGCTTCCTCCCTAGGCCAAGCCCGGCTCGTCCATGATGGACTGTTGTTGGCGGAGGAGGAGCATCTTGGCGGCTGGTTACGGTGGTGAAGGGCTCGGCGCGCCGTCGTCGGCGGCGATGGGTGTGAAGCACGTGCTGAAGCTTAGCATGATGGACATGGCCCAAAGCTACTACATGGTGGGGTGGTAGTGTGAATGCGGCGATGCGGCGAAGTGTGCGGGAATTTTTGTGTGCGACGGTGCACGGGTGTGCACCCTCCGTTTCCATTCGATTTGCTTTAAGATTCGTGCAACGAGTTTAGGATTTAAGCAATATAGGGTTTAGGGTATATGGCTTAATATAGAGATTAGGGTTTAGGGCTTGATATAGAGATTAGGGTTCAAGCTTAATATAGGGTTTAGGGTATATGACTTAATATAGTGATTACGGTTTAGGGCTTGATATAGAGATTAGGGTTCAGAGCTTAATATAGAGATTAGGGTTTATGGCTTAATATAGAGATTAGGGTTCAATTTAGTGCTTGAGGTATAGAGTTGGGGTGGTATTTGCATGAACCTTGAAGAAAATCGAATGGAAACTGAGAGGGTGCACACCTGTGCACCGTCGCACACAAATCGCGTTGGGCCGGACTGCGGGAGGTAGCTTTGCCTATGCCGTAACACAGTCTGCGAGCGCCGGAGGCATGAACAAGTCATCGGCGTCGTGGGGTCGTTTCTTGACGTAGAGGTTGCGTGCGCTCAAGGTCCTCGATCTCGCGGCGGTCTAGGTGGCAAGTCGGGCGCTCGGCGACCCACGAACAACAAATCAGCGGTGGCGGTGTGTTACGGCAAAATATCAATGATGGGCTGGAGGTTGAAGACGAGGGTACAAAAGACATTTTATCGGGCTTCTCTATCCTGAAATCTGAGATATTAATAAAATAATCAAGGCGGTGTGTTTCAGCAAAAGAACCACAAATTTTGTTATCATGCTATCCATGTTTTTCCTATAAAATTTTTGTTATCCCGTAGCAACGCATTGGCATTTAACTAGTGTAGTAGTAATAGTAAAAGATTCAAAGTTGGGTTTGTACGGGTGGAAGATCCGTGCTCTTAAGCCTTAATTTGTGTATTAGTTAAATGCCCGTGCGTTGCTTCACGGGATAACTAAATTTTATATAAAAACACATGGATCACATGATAAAGATCAATACTGTGAAATTAATGATATTACATTGATATATAATCCAAACAAGTAAGTTAAAGTAATACAATCACAAATATCGCTTCATTGCAGGATTCATTGCCGGGTTGCTCTGTTGCGCAAGAATATTGTGGACTCCGCCACCACTGAGATTTGCAAGAGGGCCAATGAATCTGTTTATCATATCTTCTCACAATGCCCCTTTGTGCACTCCTTCTGGGCAGGGCTGGGTGGACTCCGGGCAATGTGGCGCCCATCATCGAGCTCTGGAACAGCATCCCCACCCCCAATAGGTAGCCGAAAAGGTTCTCCACCCCCTGCTCTCCTTCTCCTATATGCTAAAAATTTGAAAGCACAGGAACAAACATGATCTTCCGGGGACTCCCACCCGACGCTCGTCGCTCCCACCCGAGGCTCGTCGCCTCAAAGCTGCGTGCAAAGCAGCAAGCAAAGATTGGAAATGTCAGATCCTGGTCAACACGATAGACCTTTGTAAAACTGTGCAAGGCTCTAGCCATCCATCACCTGGGTTCCTGGAATGAAAATGCAAGTGGAGATCGGTTCTAAGCTCCCCGAAGTTGACCTCTAAAAAATCCACTGGAATCTTAGGGTGTTTGGGAGAGATACTGCATTCTAGATTTTTTTAGGCGAATCCAAACAGAAGAAATAACCCTGCGGTTTTCAACTACCTTGAAATTCATATTGATTTAGCGAACCAAATTTAGTATTTGAATACTCCACGATAAACAACTGAAACAATCTAAAGTGATCTATACTGCATAGTAATTCCTTACTGTTCAAAAACAGCAGATATTCAGTTTCAGTATTTTTTTTTAGTGTGGTTGGCACCTCACGAAATCTATTTATTCAAGCAACTACTAATTACCCAAATTGTCCTATATTTTCACAATCTGTTAAACTCTAGGTATTTTTTTTTTTTGAGAATGACACAAGATCTGTATGAGACGCTCACAACATGCACGTACACTCACCCCTATGAACACACGTACGGAAATCCTACCCCTATAAGCACCTCCGAAGGACTGAGCACCCGGCAGATCTGGAGATTCTCGAAGTCACCATTGGCGCCTCGTCGTCGAACACGGGAACATCGCTTACCACTTAATGCATAACGCCGGAAATCCTTGGAAAATCCCAAGAAAAAGGTGCGAGCACCAGGATTTGAACCCTAGTGGTGGCGTCCCCACCGGACCGTCCTACCATTGGACTACAAGCCAATTCGCAAAACTCTAGGTATTTTTATATCAAATGAATGATCATTAATGACATAATTCATCTTTCTGTTTCCCATAGTACCTCCATGAGAGGAGAGGCTGCTGGCGTCGCCTGGCAATGGTCACTTAAACTGCAAACTGTCAGACTCTAATTTGCAAGCAAAAGTCTAATCATATTATAGAATATTACCCCACTGAAGATCAACAACACACGAATCGAGCAAAAAACGCCATCAAGAAAGACAACATACAAAGTAGTTTTAACTTGCCGCTGTAAACTTATAGCTTGCTTCTTCTCTCTCCCTCCACATCGGCATTTAAATTTAACTTACAACCCGCTATTATACTTGCTCCAAGTAGTATTAACTTTGTTCTTTTAAAAAAATTTAGAAAACAATATATTTAACACGTACAGTTGGAAGGCCTGTATGCCTAATCTACGCAGGGTAGGTGCTCTGTTCAACAGTACAGGATGTCCCCACATAAATTCTTGAAGTATTTCCCATACAATGGGTTCCTTTTCCCAAATTTTCCTTTTAGCAATCCTGACATTAGAAGTAGCACGTTTCGTGTTTAAATCGCGAATTACAAATAGCTGAAAAAATTTTATTGCTATCTCTAGAGGTAATCCTTATTGATGTAATGAAAGCGAAGGACCCACAACAATGACCCGTTAGGCCATTCAACAAGTGACTTTACTCCAGCGCTGGCTAACATCGTCCTGCTGCCCCAGGAATGCGTGACACGAGCAAAGGGAGGGATGTCTTTTAGTCAGAAGCTTTTGGCAGTGCATGCATCAACCTTTTTTAGTTTCTTTGCTCCCGAAGAACCTACTTTCTCTTCCCAACGCGGTTTTCACCAGTGACTTCAATTTTTCTCAGTTGGCTCCTCTGCATGAGACTATGAAAGGCTACGAGAGACCATCACTCTTGGCGACATGGGCTTGAACGCCTAGGTGGATGTTGGGGGCGGCACATCGGTATTGAGGAAGCCCTAAATCAACATTTGTGACTTGGCCAACAACATCACGGATGAATGCAACCAGTCCCGTTCGTTATCACCATCATAGGTTTGTGTACGTTGCAGAAGCACGTAATCAAGCACGAAGGTAACTTTGCTCGTGATGAAGTCTCCAAAAGACACTGTCAAGGGAGGATGTTGAAAGCTACTCCTTTCACATATCAAAACTATATCAATTCTTTGTTGGTTGATTAGAAAAGATATCTGAACTATTGTTCGACAAACACCTCTTTTTGGTCTAGAGGATGGGTGCGTCAACTTGACAGCACATATGCTTTCGTATTGGGAAACTAGAAAGAACTACTAAATTAGTCCCCAAATTGTAGTTCGTTTGACTTTTTCAACCTCAACTTTAACCACTTTCGTCTTATTTAAAATTTTGTGTGAAATATCACTTCTTTTTGTTGTGGCTTGCTTTATTAACAAATGGTATTTAAGAATCACTTAAATTTGACTGTTTTTTTTTGCAAATTTTTTGAATAGGACAAGTGGTCAAACTTAGGTTAAAAAGTCAAAACGAACTATAATTTAAAACAGAAGGATTCAAATCAGCTAGCGCTTACACCATTCTTGGTTGAATGGATTCTGGCGCATGACGACCTTCGTGAGTTCTTTAATAAATTTATTCTCTACATTAAAGTGCCTAGCTCATAGAAATATAGAACACGATTTTAGAAAATTTATGAAACTAGCTTAATTTTTAGTTGAACAAAATTTGTACGTTTTCAATAGATTTTAGTATTTTAAAATTCATATTTATTATGAAAAGTATTTGAATATTTTTTGAAATTTAATTTTAGTTTTTTATAAATTTTAATTGACCTCTTTGAACTATCACAAAAATCTGATTTACATCCTCTATAGTTAGCGGATGCCATACCATATAGGATGGTTGACATGGTGCCACATAAGTTAAAATCATTTCAAAACCGCTCAGAAAAATAAGTATCGGTTGATTTCAAGAGTTTTAAGGAATCTGAAAATGCGGATTTATTTGAACCGTTAGAAGGAGTTTTTAGATTAGTTTATTTCTTTTCTTATATAGGGAAAAAAGTGGTTAAATAGACATTTTCTTCTTGGCCCATCATATATGTAAATATCCTCCAGCCCATTTCGGCCTGCTACGGCGCCCCGTGCCCTCCCACCGCCGCCTACTTGAGTCGTCCGAAACTTCGATATCTCTCCTCTGCCCTCTCAGTCCACCCCCGAAAACCTCACAAAACCCTCGCTCCCCACCACCCGCCGCCGCTCACGCCGCCGCCTGTACCAGCCGCGTCAAGATGAGGTGAGCCAAAATCCACCGGACGCTCTCGATCCGGCATGTACTCTTCTCTCTAGATTTGGCGGTGTCGCTCCGCGGGTCGGTGGGAACAAGATCATTCGCAGCGGCCGCCTATGGCCGCGCGAGCGGATCTTGGGGGCGGGGATGCACGTGGTCATGCTCTGCCGTGTCCATGCCTCAGCGCGAGCCCTAGGGGTTTCCCCGCCGAGATGTGGCTGGGCTGGATGGAACCGTTGGGTTTCCCGTAGTTAATTCGAGTTACGATGTGCCCCTAGGGTTTGTGCGGGCGCGTTTCTGTACGGCTTTGTTATGGTTCTTTTCGCGGTGTCGCGGCTTTGAATGGTTCTGTTGGTTGGGTGTGGATGGGTTGTTGGGGGCAAAGCTTTATATGGTTATGCTGGTAGCTGCAGATTATGACTGTGTTGGCCATGGTTTTGTGGGTTGGTTTGGCGTCCATGTGTTCATAGTTCTGCGATTGCAGTTATTTTTCAGTGCTGGTGATGCTTTAACTAATTAGCCATGCCTAGATTGATATGGACGGGTTTTGGATATATATACATGGCACTCATCTGGCATTTTTGGCACCTAAGTTTTGGCTTCACAGTCTACAATTCTGGTTTGCTTCAGGTGTTCTAGTAACGTGCAATATGTGGGCAAATTTATGGTTTAGTTATTTGAATCAGGACATAAAGTTGACTGACATGCCTAGAGTGGCAGTATAATTTCTGTTGTCCCATGTGGTTTTCATAGCTACTTTCGCAACCACAAACATTGCCTAGAGTGACATAGTTCTTTGTTTTTCATAAGAAAGTGATGGTACCTCTCGTCCGTACAAACTTCTGTTCATTTATACTTTGCTGTATGTTCTGTTTCCAATCACCACTTCTACTCCTTCCAATCAAGTCTTGTTTGGACATGGCATGCTAGTTAAAAGTTACTTTGATCACTGCTTCTCTATTATCTTATGACATTTTCTAAAATCATAATACTGAAGTGATCTTTTCCATGACATGTTATATGTTACGTTTTTATGTATTCCTTTATTTTGGAGGTGGGTCTCAGATTGCATTTCTTATTTCTTAACACAGTTTGTCTGTATTTTGACTGTTTGACACTTGGGATTCTGTTTCGCCAATTCATTATGTGACAATTATTTGGACTGTGTTCCAACCTTGAAAACGAGTACAGATTTGGTGCCTGGCACTGCTTTCCTTGAAGGTGCCTGCCAACTGTCATCTAACAAGCATTACTGCATGCAAAAGTTCAAAATGTAGACTAATAATTTTATTTTGGAAAAAGTCCAAATTACTACCCTGTGTTTTCACTCAAGTCTAGATAACCCCCAAAGTATTGTTTAGTTTATTTTACTCCGGTGGTTTTGTAAACCGGTGCACTTAACACCTTTTGGCACTAATCCAATCCGGTTTTGGTGGCGTGGAGGTGGTTTTGCAATTAGTCATGCCACATAAGCTGCTGACGTGGGCATAGATTGTCGAGTACATCTCCGGGATCCATTGCCTGAAATCCAACACAAGAAAAGGTCATGCGAGCATATACATATGCATATATGCGGATGGTGCAGGAACTGAAATCAGAAACACGCATGGCCGTGAAGCTGGAGATACTACCTACGTGCGTACTGAAATCCATCTACGCACATACCGCATGACTTCATGAGATACTACCCAAGGTGCTAGTAAATAGGTACAAGTCGATCGATGTGCGTTACTATGCATATATCGCGGTACTGAAATCCATCTACGTTGGTGCTGCATATATGTGGATAGTGGATACGCACCTTGGAGCCGTCGGTCCTGCGTGCGATCGCCGCCCGGTTGCCTGAATTTTTGTGGTCCCACGGTCCTCTCGTGTACGCGATCGCCCGATGGATGGATGAATGATGGCGGCGCGATGTATAGAACTTCCGCGTCTCGGCGGATGGATGGATGGATGGATGGTGGCGGCGCAGCGTGAGGGAGACCGGGGGCGCGATGGCGTCGCGTGAGAGACATCAGTGACCGCGATGGCCGACGCGACGACCTGAGACCTGGCGGGCGGCGCGGTAGTCACGTCACGCAGTCGCAATGGAGTCACGCTAGGGTAAATAATTTTCTGCCCATGTCAGCAGCTTATGTGGCATGGCTAATTGCAAAAACCACCTCCACGTCATCAAAACCGGATTGGATTAGTGCCAAAAGGTGTTAAGTGCACCAGTTTACAAAACCACCGGAGTAAAATAAACTAAACAATACTTTAGGGGTTATCTAGACTTGAGTGAAAACACAGGGGCAGTAATTTGGACTTTTTCCTTTTATTTTTAACATGAGATGCTAAATTCTGCTTTCTGATAGTGATAGTTCGTAATTTTGTTCTGTCATGCATGATTTCTGTGATGATTCTCAACTTCATTTTTGTTGAGTGGTGGCGATGAAAGTATGCACATGCTGGCTGCTCAGAACTTGGAGCTATGATTACTCTTGTTACAGCAAGTGTTAAGTTACCCAATTCTGTTTGAGTTTATGGTTATCTTTTCCTTAATAAATATCTAGGCTTGGCGAGCTAATGTCAGACTTAGCTACTCATTGGAGATGAAACCCAAGTCAACCCTGTTGGGTCGTTGCCCCCTTTAGTGACATGCCATATTGGAACCTGGGTATGGTTTTAAATGGGCAAGCGCCAGGTTATCAGTTCGTCACCCTGTAACGCAGCTGTGTGTTGTGATTTGGGCACGTTTTGAAGTGAACAAGGATCGGGCTTTGGCATCCCCAACTTGCTCTGTTGTACGTTTATTCTGATATATCTATAAACCAAATTTGATGGTAAAATATTCATTTAGTTGGATAGTTTGTCTAGGCATGCATTCACACTGATATGCTATTGACAATTGTTTCTTGATTCTCTGTTTTTCTTTCAAATCACTCCTCTTTGCTCGTGTATGATCGCTAATACCCCTACACCATGTGTCTGTATTTGCACTAGGCCCACTTGTGGATTTATGCAAATGATCTCATCAAGGTTGTAGAGAGGTGAATTCCTGTTTATATGTTGGTTTCTTGACAAGTGGCATTGTCTTCTGTAGTCGGCACCCTGAAGTGAAGTGGGCTCAGAGGATCGACAAGGTTTACATCACTGTACAGTTACCTGGCGCCAAGGATGCTAAGGTCAATCTGGAACCAGATGGTGTCTTCACATTCTCTGGCAGTGCTGGTGCAAACTTGTATGAATTGAAACTAGATCTGAATGACAAAGTAAATGTTGAGGTAATGCATTTTCATGTGACATAACTGCGTATAGGTTTATATTAAATCCTTGATTTTTAAAGTTGTTCCTCCTTACCCAACGTTACTTCTTAATATAACAGGCTAGCAAAATAAGTGTGGGGAAGAGGTCCATAGTCTGTATTGTAGAAAAAGCTGAGGCCAAATGGTGGAAGAAACTTGTTCGATGATCAAAGGGCACCTCACTTTGTGAAAGTTGATTGGGACAAATGGGTTGACGAAGATGATGATGGTATGCTATGTACTTTCTTGGATACTGAAGGAAATTAACTAGGGTGATACATAAATTGATACATGCATATGACTAGGTGTCGAGTAAGCAAAGATTTGGTTCAATTGATTAACATCCCCAAGTTTAATGAACAATGATGAATCATGATCATAAACCAGACACAACAAGAACCTTGCTACTTGATACATGTACACTTGAGTAGTGGATCATTACATGTAACTGCTTCTACTTGAAAAATGTCAATGGCAACACCTCTGCCTTGTATTATACCCAAACACCGCCTCTTAGGCATAAGAACAGTGTGCCCAACTTCCCCGGATGCTTCACACTTGTCTTAGATTTCACCGCATTTTTCTCTAAAATGATAGCCATACTGACTTCAGAAAACCATTCTGTATGTACAAACTTCATAGTGCAACATTGTCATAGATTTGAACTAGATTTTTTTTTAACACTTTATGAAAGAAGATTGCTGATTACATTGTTGTTGGAATGTAAAGTTTCTTACATTCATCTATTCCCTTTTTAGGCACTGATGTGAACTTGGATGGGATGGACTTCTCGGTAAATAATTTTTTTTTTTAATTCAGTTTTCTTCTAATGGACTACTTGACATTGTGTCACATTGGGTTGATATTTTTCTTTTTGTATTTTTGGTAGAATTTCGGGCATGGGCGGCATGGGTGGTATGGGTGATATGGCTGGTTTGGGTGGTCTTGGTGGCATGGGGGTCTTGGTGGCATGGGTGGTCTTGGTGGCATGGGTGGTCTTGGTGGCATGGGCGGCATGGGTGGTCTTGGTGGCATGGATGATTTTGAGGATGAGAGTGATGATGAAGGTTTGTATTTCTTCTGCTGTTATACCTCCTACTTGTTTCTACTTGTTAGTTTTCTTTTTGCTTCTTTTTAGCTATGAGATAACAAAAACTTAGTTTTATTTTTTTGCTTCTTTTTTTTAGCTTTAAGAAGCCAAAAAAATCACATTTAATCAACTTTGGTTTGTCTTGTTTATGTAATGTAGGTTGACATTATGCAAAGGTTCAATTGCTGAAAGGCTGTAAATTTCCCATGTAGTAGTGAATTATGTAGTGCTAATTAAATGTTTACATGCGCCATACTAATCAGGTTTCAATGCATGAATCAAGAAAATCCATTGTCCTTTTCCACAAGGTGATTATATATTCAAAAATTATAATAACATGGTGATATTAATGATTACTCCATTCTATCATTATACATCTAGTGCTATGTAATAAGCTTACAAAAATTAAAGGCCAGAGCAATAGTATTGGTCCTCGTTGCTGAATAAACTCCACAGTTTGTTATAGACCAAATCAAAATTTGGCAATTTGGTTTCAGCTCAGTGTATGCAGTATTGAGATCCTTAATTATGTTTACATTTATGCGACCTATGCTGTAATGCTTATTTACAGAAAAAAAACATGTGGCGTTGTATCAACTCAGATATCCTAACATTATAATTTTGCCCCCCTTTTTAGAAGAAGTGTCAAAACCTCAAGCTGAGGGCAAGGCTGTTGAGGCCGAGAAGACGGACTCGGCAGAAGCCAAGACTGAGGCGGCTCAGAGCAGTTGAAGATGCTTCCAACATGATCTAAACTAGATTGTATCCTCGTGTTAATTCTGCTGAATCGGAGGACACCTTTACGTTGTGGCACTGGCCGGTCCCAGTGACTTGCCATGAAAATTTACGTTCCAGTCTTTAACTGGGCAACCGAGTGTCGTGCTCAGCATATTATGGATATTGTTTCCGTGATGCTTCCTTTGGTCGCCAATCATGTGCTGGAGTTTGGTTTACTGGATTGCTTTTTATTCTGTTGTGTTTTTGGCTTTATAATATTGATATGGAAAGCTGGGGGTGTTCACTTGTTTTGAAAGGTCTGAGCGTCTTTAGCGTCGTTGATGTCGATACCCACCCTGTGGTTCCCATGTTGCTGCCCACCCTTGGCAGAGGCCACATTCGCACGACCCACCGTTTTGTTGTGTGACAACTGATGAGTATTTGTACTCTTATGGATACATATAAACCTGGACATGTTCTGTGTAAGATCGAATTGGAATGGTGGCAAAAAAAAGGTACTACTCTTTAGGTTAGCATACCTAAAAAATAACTAAAATTATCTGGTGTATATAAACAAGAGGGTTAATAGGTGCGTTAATTTATTAGTTTTTTGACTAGTTATTAGTAAACTATAGTTAGACAATTCCTCTTAATTTAGTCTCAATTATTAGTAACTAAACATGTGTATCAATGAGATAAGAGCACGATCAATGCAGGCATACAGTAGTGTTGGTCTCAGCTTCTCAGCTGGCCATCTACTGCTAAACCTCCATCCAAGTACTAATCCTACAATGCATACCACTAAAAGAAAATCAAAAGCTATTGTTGTGCAGAGGAAAAGAAAAGAAAGATTCTGACAAAACAACTTTATCCCACCATCTCTGCGCTCCTACAAGCCACTACTTTTTACTTCCCTCCATAACAGCATGAGTTCGATGTGGCATCATGGAAGTGCTGGAGCGTTGGGCCTGGCCTAACGAGGTGTTTCGTCTGATAAAATGTAATTTCACGTGTTACGTTTCATTTGATGAAATGTAATACAACCAGTTTACGTGAGGGAGCGAGGGACTGGATAACGAAGGTGTTTCGTCTGATAAAATGTAATTTCACGTGTTACGTTTCATTTGATGAAATGTAATACAACCAGTTCACGTGAGGGAGCGAGGGACTGGATAACGATGCAGTCATGCAGACGTTTGTTCTGTCCGTTGTGCAATATTACGTAATCAGCCTCCCGTATTGTCGTTACAACGCCGAATCCAACAAAGTCTGCAAAACATGATGTCAGTTCTAGGAACTAAAAGTTTCATGGAAACCAAATAGTGGGTTTTTTTTTTAAAAGTTTTCTTTAAAAAAATCCAAGTCCCTCAAATTGGAAACAAACCAGCCTAAACCCACGTCGCAGATTTCATTTGCGGTCATATTCTGGGAGGATGAACCAAACATCTTGTACTAAGACTGTCCCAATGTTCACGGGTGCTCAAGCGATAACCTGCGTGACACCCATATGTGCTTTTGTGCGTATGAACCCCCACAGCGGAACCATCCACCCTTTTCCCCTTAGTCTCTGCGTGGCCACCCGTGGCCCGGCACCCAAATCTCTCGTGGTCTCCCGGGCGGTGCCAGCGACCCGCCCGACCGCATGCAACTTTTTTGGCATGGTAGAATCTGGCGCCTAGCGGCTGCGTGTCGCGCGAAGCCCGCACTACGCCCACGTGACGGCGAGGCTCCAACTAGAGGCTGCGGCGGTGGTGTCATCCCCTCCGCGTTGGCGGCGGTTTGCTGCCCTGGCGACCACTCCCTCTCCCTCTCCCATCGGCGATTGGCGGGCACCCTCCCCTCGCCCAGATCTACCGCACCCTTCCCCTCTGGTGGTGGTGGCCCGGGCTCCTAACACCACCAACAACCCATGGCGGCTCCTTCCCCGGTGAGGGCCGTCACTTAAGGCACATCGGGAGGGCCGCCACTAGTTGGGTCCTTGACGGCGTGGGTCAACCTCGGCGAGCTAGGTGAAAGAGAAAGAGGTTTGAAAGAGAGACATGGTGCCAAAAGTTTCTAGGAACTTCGACATCACTTTCGCAATAGTAGGCACCGATGCTTGTACCTTGTCTCTCCCCTCGAGCACAACAAAAACATGAGATGTAAATTCGAGGGGTGTTGGTGTTGAGAAGGAAGAAGATCTTGACAAATGGGACCCACTGTGAGGTAAGGGTATTTTAGACTTTTTTACCATAGTTTGACATCGTCGACCAATGGTGGAGCTAGAGGAAATTCGAGGGGGTGCCACTTGTGTCTTATGGGTGCGATAATCTTTAAACTATGAGTGTAAATATGGTGAAAATTTACCTTTTTCTATAAGTTTTTAAAATTTTCGCCGCTATTCGACCGCTCAAGTGGACGGAGTGGTATAGGAAACAAGAAAGTTTAGATCGATGGTACTAGTATACAGGTACGGCCAAACTTATCGGTTTTCCAACGACAGGTAAAAGTCTAGCCCAAGTAAAAATCTCCATTGGCATTATGCCCGTCTAGCCGAGACAATGGTCATTCCGATCGGTTTCCTTGCACGAACATATGCACAGGGGAATTTTGGGTCCGCCAGCCATGGCCATCTCTATCTCCCGCAGCCACAGGTGTTTCGGAGGAGAGTAAAACACGTGCACATTGGAGATGGCGCTGGCGCGGTTGGCTTCATCCGATTCCGCGTGGGCCACAACCACACGCTTCTCCCGTCGCTGTCCTTCGGCAACCTTCCAACGACCAACCATCTGACCATGAAGGCCATAAATGACGTGGCGTCCCCTCCCAATCCCATTTGTTGGCGAACTTGGAACATCGTAGTGGTAGTAGATAGCCCAAACGGCCAACCTGTAGCCGCAGGTCGCAGGAGGTAAGAAGTTGTCCACAGTGGTAAGTAACAAATCATAATTCAAAATTTCAAATTCCATTTTTCATACCCAAATAAAAATCAAACTCTAACTTTGACTCCATTTTCTGTTACCAGCGTAGACTTCTTTCTTCTGGTCTCAGTTTGGTCATCTGCCAAACAAAAAAATGCTCAAATTTGTAATTAATACTCCATCAATTTCACATAATTTTTTTTTTAGGCGGGGCACTTTAATAATATCCTTGACACCGGGAAGCAGAATCACATTGACCGACGGGACTACGGGACGGCCCCCGCAAGCCCGGAACGGCAGCCAGCCATGCTTCTCCAGCCGATCTCCACCGTCACCCTCGCCTCTCGACGGAGCTCCGGCGAAGCTCCCTTCCCCTCTCGCCACCGCCGCAGCGTGCTCCTCCCAATCCGTGCCGACTCGACCCCGATCTCCCTCTCGGCCTCCGCCCCTCGCGGCCGGCCAAGCCGGCCGCTTGCACCGCCGACGAGCTCCACTACGCCCCGTCGACGGCGCCGGGTGGCGACTCGCGCTCTGGCGGTACAGGCCACCGCGCAATGTATGTGTGCTTCCGCTTCGGTTGTTTGGTATCTTCGTTCGCAGCGAAAATGGTGTTTCCGTGTTTGATTTGATTTGATTTGGTTTGGTTTGCGTACGTGCAGGCTCCCGTCAGGAATCACCCACTGATGCTGCTGTCGGGGAGTGGGGACGAACGCCGTCGGATTCGACCTCTCACCTGGGGTGAGTTTGGTGTTCCTCTTGTTATTAGCTTCGAATCAAATCAAATTAAACATGTCAAAAAAAAAAAAAAAAAAAAGAGAAGATGATGGTTGTTATGAACCTGAACTATGATCCGCATGTTTTGTTTAGCTAAATGTTGGAATATGATTGCTACTGATTGCTTTGTTGGCGTTTAATCAAGTGTTCATTTAGTTTTAGTTTGGAGGTCTGAGGGGCTAGGGACTTCCGGACCTATTTGTTTGTCAACTGGAGCAAAGAAAGCCATGATTCAAATTTCATTTCTTTGTGGTTCCTTGGGTCTTTCTTTATCCTAAATTGAGTCAGCAAATGCAATATTATAACTGGCTGGTGGGTCTGTCTGGTAATGTCTTCTAAATTTTCATCAATTCACGATAAAAACCATCAAGCCGCAACTGGAAAAATTACCCATCACTCTTCTTTTTTTTTCCACTTGTCCCATCAGTTGCCAAATTAACCACTCCTTTACCTTCTACTTTCAATGGATGAGAGAAATGCTATGTTTTTATTTGCCTGTATCACCGTGTCCTGCTTTGTTTGGCTTGAGTTATTATCGTTGATACTCATAAATAAGAGCTCAAGGAAATAATGTAGGGATAGGATTTAAGAAGCTAAAAATTGTTCTTTTCCCCATTATTTCTGTACCTTGTTTAATTTTGACAAGTGTGCACACAGTGGCACTGTATTCTTCTAACAAGTTATTTAGACTAGTCTTGTCTAGCTTACCTTTTATCTGGTCTTTTTAATTTTGCCTTCAGGCTTCGTTTGCCCGTCACATGTCTAGCCAAGGATTTGATACGTGGATAGTTGAAGTAAGAGGTGCTGGTCTGAGCACACGTGAATATGACGATTCTGCTCCATCTGGCTCAGTCACTGTTGAGGATGTCTCTGGTGGTATTCAACCTCTTAGTAAACAGACTATATTCGAGGCTACTTCCCTTCAGAGTTCTGGTGGCTATGCTAGTGATTGTGATGACCTTGGATTAGTTGCTTTGGATGAACCACCTTTACTTGCTGAGCTTTCTAATTTTTTTGATCGGGATCTCAAAGCTCATGGAAGAGGCTGTAGTTAATGGGAATTTTCATGAGATCACACAAAAAAGTTTCTGTTCTCTCAGAAATGGTAGAGAGCTCTACCATTATCGGTCCAGTGAGAGAAGAAAGTCTACGTCTTTTGAAGAATTTTCAGGACCAGTTGGATTAGGTGGGGCGTTTTTGTAACAACACAGATCGATCTGACTTCTGAATATAATTGGGATTTTGACCATTACCTAGAGGAGGATATACCTGCTGCGGTGAGTGGAAGTGCTCTTTTCTAAATTGTGACTTGCCAAATTGCAGGCAGATTTCATTGCTATTAGTGTAATCATGATTCTTTTTAATGGAATATTGTCAAGTTTACCATTTATTTGTACAGGTGGAGTATATTAGACAGCACAGTAAAGCAAAAGATGGGAAGTTGCTTGCCATTGGACACTCAATGGGGGAATTTTTGTTATATGCAATGCTGTCAAGATCTGGTGAGGCACTGATACTGCTCTTTATCTGAGCTTTCATGTAGCCTCCTGTCTCCTTCACATTTTATCCCTTTTGTTCTGAAGCACACATTAAATGTATATATTTTTATTTAATTTACTGAGCCAGCAAGCATATTTTGTGTATATCAGTTCCATTTTTTTTTTTTTTTTGGGAAATATCATAATTCTTTAGAGTTTATGTGTTATGGACGTGGTTGGCTGAGGGGATTGAGGAGGAAGAAAGGGGCGGCGGCTGCTGTGCTACAGTACCCGCAGTGCTACAGTACCCGCGGGTACTGTTCACAGATTGGCGGCGACTAGGGTTTCGGGGGGTAGGGGGCACTAGGAACGCCCATGAGACTGGGGCTCGGCGGCGGCAAGGGGAAGGGATTTCCTTCTAATCTCTTTGCTTGATTTTAGATTGATACATCTCCTCTCATTATATAGAGAGGTTTGACTTGGCCCCTAAGTAAGGCACTAATTAACCCTAATAGGCTAAGGCCCAATAGGCTATTGACTCCTCTAACATTATGCTTTTCTATGTATCACCATATCTTATTTATTTTTCTCCAAACTTCAAGGTTTTGAAGGAGTTTAAGACAAATTTAGCGCCATTGTCACTTTGGCTTCATCTGTTGACTACACAACATCCAATTCTTCACTGAAGCTGTTACTGCCTCTTGTGAGTAAACAAACTGGCAGCTTGAGATGATTTCAATGAGCATTGCTATTTAATTTAATTGATTCAATATTTTCATAATTTAAACTATGCTGATGTGTTTGTTATCAGGCTCATCCTGCACAAGCTCTTAATGTCCCTGCTGTACCATTGGGCATGTTGTTGGCAGCAGCATATCCATGGGCATCTGGTCCACCATATCTTTTTTCCTGGCTTAATCCTCAAATATCAGCTCAGGACATGATGCATCCGGAGTTGCTGTCTAAGCTTGTTTCCAACAACTTTTGTAAGTATTTCATAATGCACTGTCTTATCTTCATGTAATAGGATTTCTCATCTGCATTTGTGCATTTGTACAAATCTCATATAATTAGTCATGTGCTACTTCTGATAGTTATGATCCATATGTTTATGGAGGCTGATATAATATAATCGTACGGTTTGCAGGTACAGTGCCTGCAAAGGTTGTACTGCAACTTACAACCGCATTCAGGGAAGGCGGACTGTGCAACCGAAATGGAACTTTCACGTATAAGGATCATTTGCAAGAGTGTCAGACTCCTGTCCTTGCATTGGCTGGAGATAAAGACCTAATCTGCCCTCCCGAGGCTGTTTATGGTAGGTAGAGCATGGCTTTTGCCTTCTGCTAGCTTAATTACTTCGCTGTGCAGATTGCTAATTTCAGTTTGGTCTGAATTCCCATTTGTTAGAAACTGTGAAACTCATTCCGAAGCACAAGGTGAACTATAAGGTGTTCGGAAAGCCACAAGGCCCACACTATGCACATTATGACTTGGTTGGAGGTCGACTGGTATGTACTGTCTGATGGCTACTAGCATGAGGAGTTCAAATTGAATTTTGGCATGTTTCATGGGACCTATCTTTGCACATCACTGATACGATTTCTGTCTTCCTGCACTGATATGCTTTCTGTTTTATGCAGGCGATCAATGATGTGTATCCATGTATCATAGAGTTCCTCTCTCACCATGATAGTTGTTGATTTGATTAAATGATGATGCTAACACCAAGTAACTTGACAACATGTTCGTCTCAAAGGTTTTTAAGTTGAGCTGAACAATCTTTTCCATGGTCTCCTCAATCAATGGCCAGAAAATAGGTGAATGCATGAGCTCTCGTGCGTATTGGAGAAAACAAATACACGAGCTCATCTGATGTATCCTTGTAACAAGCCTCGGTTAGTGTTTCTCTCTTTCCCTTTTTGAGGAAATGTTAGTAGTAATCTTGTTGTGGAAAAAAGGTTGAAAAAATTACAGTAGGTTTGCATGTACTCCCAGGAACAAGAAGCCGAGGTCAAAGAAGTTGTACCATGGATTTCCTACTATGATGTAACCTTTCTAATTAACGATACAATGCTCTCCTCCATGTTCGATGAAAAAAATGATGTAATATTTGATGTGTTGTTTTTTAAACCATACTAAGTTGACATGCACGTTTTTGTAAAATTGTAGATTTCTGTGGTATCATTCTGGAAGTAAATATAAGTAAACAGAGGAACATCCGAACATTGCAATGTGCCTTTGATTACAGCAGTCTGTTAGAGGCTCAATAGACTTTATGGATGTTTAACAAAGCATTGTGCATAGTGTCTCTGTGTCTGTGCACATGGTGAGTGACTCCGCATAGACTTTTGTTTCTAGTAGTGTCCTTTTTTTTTTTGAAGAAGAATGAATGATGATGCCCAGCAAGGCAACAAAGACAGCAAAGACAGCAAGAGGTTTGGAAAGTCGGGATATGGTGGATTTGATCCCTGTTTGTTTCGCTTTGATATTCCATTGTGAGCTGAGATCCACATTGTTTTGCCAGTTGGCATCTATAGTAGACAAAAAAGAAAGGTGGCAACAGGAAACGTGATGGTGCCTTGTCATGTGCGCTGTTGCCATGACCATTGCCGACGGTGCTATGCACATCTATCTATAGCTATAGCCCCTTTGGAACACATGGATTGAACCAGAATTATACATGAATTTTGAAGAAATCAGTTTATTTTTATAGGAAAAAATGCAGAAAACTGGATCCCCCCCCCACATCCCAAAGGGGGCTAAGATGGTAGTTGTGGTTGGTGCTTAAGGGCACACTTCGATTCTTTTGCCCACGACCATAACTATGTATTTTGCCACAATATTTAGGCCATAAGCTGGGTCCCACCTAGAATAAAAAATATTGAAAACAATCATCCCTTCAGCTACGTCGGACTCCTTGCTCCTCACGTGCACCGCGATGGACTTGTGGCGGCCTCACGTGAAATCGGCGTCCTCGTGCACGGAGCTCGGGCCAGTGACGTCCTTGCATGCGGAGCTTGGGGCCGTGGCCTCGCCCTTTGCTGGGGCATGCGGATGGTCGTGGCGGCGGCCTCGCCGGCGGTAGCCTCGCTGGGGCGCACAAATGGCTGTGGCAGTGGTCTCGCCTAGGTGCTGGTGTGGCGACGTTCATTGTCTCTATATGGCAAGCTGAACCGAGGGAGAGAGATGGAGGAAGCTGCTGGAACGAGGGAGAGAGAGAATTTACTAATTCTTTATTCTTTATGAGTGGTTTATAGGCCGACGTGTCACAATTTTCTAGTTATATAGACTAATTCTATATTTTTAGTACTTATGGACTGCCTTATGGACACATTGGGGTTGCTCTAAGTGAGCAAAGTGTTCAAATGTGTAGCTAGATTTTCCTTAGCTTGCTTAGGTGAGTCACATTAGCTCTCCTATAGCCTGCAAGGGTCTTGTTGCTTGTGCTAGGTGAGGCAACACGCAAGACACTAAAGATGCCATGCAGATGTCGTCATAATTTCAAACATGTTGACTCTAAATCAAAAGGCGTGTTTAGATCCCTAAAAACTGGTACTGTTCCGAACTGAAACTCACTGTAGCGCTTTTTTCGTTATTTGTGGTAAATATTATCCTATCATGGGTTAACTAGGTTCAAAAGAATCGTCTCTCAATGTAGATCTAAACTGTGCAATTTAGTTATTTTGTTTTTTTTACATTTAAATCTTTCCGAACACGTGTCTTTTTTGGTGCATTTAATGTTTCAATGTGATGGGAATTTTGAAAATTTTAAAGAAAAGTTGAAGAACTAAACACACCCAAAACTCAAAACCTGATATATCTAAAATAAATTCAGTTTTTCTTGAGCCATGAACTCTGGTCACATTCAGCTTTTGTTTTTCAACATGGCTTGAATGGTTACGAGGATACCCACTCACATTCAACATGTTCTCCCCCCTCTCTCTCTCTCCCTCCCTCTCTTCTTCCCCATCTTGAGTGGTCTTAGAGAAAGCTTTGAGAAGACATATAGGCCAATCACGTGCATATAGAAGAGACAATAGTGAGGCAGAGGCAGTGATGACGACGGAAGAGGCGGCTGGGCCAGATCAGTGCGGGGGTGACCATAGCCATGGCAACGGCTGTGGGAGGGGAACAAGGAGGCCAGTGCGGGCATGGTAGGTCTCGTTGGAGCTTTGCGGTCAGGCGCCCATGGTCAGCGTGGTGGGCGATGGCTCGTGTGCTCACTTTACTTATAATAATGGTAAAATTATCGTGTCCATGTGGAGCCTTTTTATGAAACAACAATCTTTTCCTCTCCCCTCCTTTTCTCTGTATTACGTGATAATGCATACAAGACGGTTTGTGTAGCGGCATATATTTACACAAAGAGCGGGTCGTTGTAGCGTAAATGGCCAGCCAAGGACGTGTGGCAGGGAGCACTGCATCTCTGGACCTATGGCATCAATCTTTTCCAACGTCAATACAACCAGCTGTGCAGTCTAAAACCTAATCAACCCACGATGAACGCGGAAGAGGTTTTCCGGCTCCCTTATCTCTTCAGTGTTCACAAACACAGTCCCACCGCCTAATCCATGCTGCCGGTTCCGAGTGGAAACCAACGCAGATCAGAGCCGGAATATCCATCTCCTGCCGAGTCTAGTACTTCTTGCTGCTCCTGTCTCCACTCAGTCTTCGTCTCTTTCTCTCCCATCTCCATTCCGCTGTGAGCCAAGCCGAGCCCAGCTCCGGCGACTGACAGATGTTTCAGAGCCCCGTTCCGTTCCGCTGCAGGTCCACCCCTAATTCCTTCTCTTTTCTTTTACTTTTTACATAAAAAGGGGTTTCTCTTTATTATTTACAAGATTCTTATGCCGATTACCCGATGGGATTCTTTTTATTTTATTAACGAAGTACAGGTTCCCTGATATCGGTGGCCAGCTGCCGACTTTGTTCTTCGTCCCTTCACTTCCGGCGGAATCCGTTGCGGACCACCTCGCCCAGCTGCTCGCGACGGCGGCTGATACCCAGATTTGGGTGGTAAGTGTGTCACGTCCGAGAGGGCTCCAAGCGTTCCCGCACATTCGTTGCGGCGAAATTCGGCGCGGTTCCGTTCCTTCTGCTGATTAAATGTCTTCGTTCCGAGTGCTTCTTGTAGAGCGGCGGCGGCCTCCGTGCATCGATCTGAACCAGCACAATTTATCAGGGAAGGAGCAGTAAGTTGGTAAGCCCTCTCGGCTCAGAGAAACCCTACCTTTTTTTCTAATCTTCTTTGTATTCATTCATTCTGGGAGTACGGGCTGAAATGTCAATCAGTAGCAAATCTTTGCCTAGTTTAATGGGAATCGGCACCTATTGTTTTTGCTGCTAGTGTTGATGTTTTTTTTGTTGCTGAACTTTTCTGCAGTTTGAATGGAAATTACTCCCATCTTTTATGGAGTCATTAGTCGCTAGTGTCAATTTTTATGATTACAGTGGCAGAATTAGCAGTGCTCAGCTTCTGCATAATGGGACCTGTGCATTATCCAACTCAAACCTTTTTCTGTTCATTCAATTTTTTGGGCATTTTTTTGTTCTTTAAAGCAACACGATAGTTTATTCCTGCAATGCTTCAGTTGAGCTGCTGTTAAATGTAGTCCTATGTGGGTTATATTATTTCGAATCACTTTATATTTGCAACACCTTTTACATTTGGCTGAAGCCATCATCATTTTTGTTCCGGTTAAACAGTTAAATGGATTACTTTGTTCTGAGTAGGGCTATGCTGCTTATTCTGTTGATGGGGATCTTACCAATGTTTGAGCCATGGAAATGTTGCTGTCCCACTTGCCATTACCTGGCCGAGACATAGTCCTTTTCTAATAAACTGAAAATGGACATTACCACTAGATTCTTTGTTCTTTTTTAATAGCTTGGTCTTTCTTGACCCTGCTGCCTGTTTAGGACTGTTTTGGACTTCATATTGATTTCACTGCTTACATGATTGTTTTTTGAAATCTAATTGTTGTTATTTACTCTCTGTGTCTTTTCAGTTCATGTAGATGTTTAGAGAGTTTCTGTTTTATGCACAATTCAAGCTTTATGGGATATTTTTTTTTTCTTTCTTAACACTGAAGTAACAAATTTTAGACTGCATGATAGTACATTCTGCTTGAAATATTTCATGGCCCCTTTATTTTTTCCTGCTAACTACGAAGTTTTCTTTCTTTTTGCTTTTCAATTCTAGGGGACAATGCCTGATATCCAGCTAGGATGCCACACTATAAGGTCCCATGGTACCAAAGTGGCAAGATTACACATGTATGACTGGATTATACTTTTATGTCTTGCTGTACTTGATGGACTGTTAAACTTAATTGAGCCCTTTCACCGCTTTGTTGGACGCGACATGATGACCGACTTGAGTTATCCCCTTAAGGGCAACACAATCCCATTTTGGGCTGTTCCAGTATGTTCTTGCTCTGGTTTCAAATATTGATTTTACTGTGTTCTTTGCACAATATGTCCTTAGGCATGTCATTGTTTTCTTGATTACAGCTGATTGCCATCGTGCTACCCTGGGTCATCTTTGGTGTCATTTACTTCAAAAAGAAAAATGTCTATGATTTACATCATGGCATACTAGGTACCTGACATTCTTGAGATGTTGTTTATTTGTCAATGGACAGGCTTCATTTATGCTGAACTTTAAAAATTATGCAGGGATCTTATATTCAGTTCTTATAACTGCTGTGATCACTGATGCAATTAAGGATGGTGTTGGCCGCCCTCGGCCAGATTTCTTTTGGCGATGTTTTCCTGATGGCATACCAGTAAATCCTTCCATCAGTGCCATTTTTTCTTATGCAAGTTCATGCCTGCTGACATGCTCTAAGCTCAAAGTTTAAACCTCCTGTAGTTACTAAATCTGATATTTGTTATCCAGAATTATGATAATATAACCACCGATGTGATTTGCCATGGAGACAAAAAGTGTCATCAAGGAAGGTCATAAGAGCTTCCCAAGTGGGCATTCTTCATGTAAGAAACGAAATTACTTATGTCCATTTTGCTTCTTGTGGTTATTTTGATATGTTGTAGTGGTTGATTGATCAACTATCTTGGGATGTAGTTGTGAGAACTTTATGAGCTTTGACAATGCTTGCTTCTGTACATGAAACACTTGTTACTTTGAATGCTTTATGATGTACTAGTCGAGTTCAGTCACTGTCTATCTTTTGTATTCTATTGCTGGTTAATGGTTTTGTTTGAGCACTCTCCTATATAAGAACTTTGCAGAGTGAGTTCCTTCTAAGAGGAAAAAGTTAGGAAATTTGTTGGTGCAATCTCAAATCTTCAATCAAACTAGTACATTAGTTATTTCTTTTGTGTCATGTACTTGTTATTTGCTTTGTCAATGGTTCAACTTTTTTTTTTTCATTGAGAGGTACGGCTCTAATATTGCAACTTCATTAATAAGAAAAGAGAGAACATTGACAAACAATGAATAAACAAATATCTGTGATTTGGTTGCAGTGCTGATGCAATTTTTTCTCCAAATGAATACCTCTACACTGAAAACACTGTTGGACTGTGATTGTAACTCTCCTTTTGTCTGGGCATATCCTGTATTTCCTTTCCTTTCATGTTATATATGTATTCAGAATTACTATAGCTACTGCCCTGTGCCCTCTTGGAATAGCTGTTTTTGCTTCCTATACAGTTCTCTAAAATCAAAAGGATAGCTATCTCTGACAATCAGAGATTATCCTTCTGATAATTCTTGTCATGCTAAGTTACCATGATATTCATGAATTCTCTTGGCATTGATTACTTGTTACATATCCTTTTTGATCTATATATCCTTTTGATAATTCTTGTCACACAGTACACAGTTTCCATGATATTAATTAACGGACTCTCTTGGCATTGGTTACTTTTTTATTCTTTTGGCATTGATTACTTTTTATATATTCTTGAGCCATTTAGTTTCAGCATATAATTTTGAAGCATGCATCACCTGCGAGCAGGTTGTTTATGCTTTATCAGTCTCAATATGGCTTTGAGGGGGTTTTAGTGCTGGTTTTTACCATAATATGCTATTTTTTTTTTCCCTTCTCAGAAGGCAAATTGATGAATCTGTTTCTGTTCTTTGTCACCTACTGCAGGGTCTTTTGCTGGTCTAGGTTTTCTTGCGTGGTACTTGGCTGGAAAACTTAAAGCTTTTGATCGCAAAGGTCATATTGCAAAACTGTGCTTAGTTTTTCTGCCTCTACTTGTGGCGTCACTTGTGGCGGTTTCTCGAGTTGATGATTACTGGCATCACTGGCAAGATGTCTTTGCAGGCGGCATCTTAGGTTTGCTACTACTTGATGTCCTTTGGTATTTAACATTTAGAACACCCCTAATCAGAAGTCATACATGGACTGTCATTCTCCTATTTTTCTTTTCAGGTCTTACAGTTGCTTCATTCTGTTACCTGCAGTTCTTCCCATACCCCTTTGACAATGATGGTACCTTTTTCGCCCTTCTCTATAATATATATATGCTATTGAAGTCATACATTTTACTACATGTTCCTTCTCCTATTCATTTGCAGCTCTATGGCCACACGCATACTTCCAACAGCTAGCTGAGACGCACAGCAATGGTAATGCAAACTCAATCAACATAAGACCTACAGAGTCTGAAGATGAACAAGAAGACCATGGTGGCATTGCCCTGAGGGACACCAGCCCTATCTTGGAGTCAATGGAGTCTGGCCGGAGACCATGAAGAAGCATGCCATGAGTTTGTCCAATGTGCTAATTCTTCCATTCCTTCAAATCTGGAAGCACAATGAGTTGTGTGGTTTCATCATGTGGCCGTCAATGTAAAGAGTATGTTGGTATATCTACCAGACTACCACCTGATGATCTGATGATCCACAGTTTCTTTTAACTTCCCAGCAGGCCTTAGTACCATGACATAACATCTGTTGTGGTTAGCTGTAAATGACAGTGAATGTTTATGTTTCCAGTGACAATGTGAATAGTTAGTTTTGCACTGCTGTGGTATGGAAGTGTGTTTCAAGGTTGCCCGTTGGCTTTATTGAACTGGTAGTTACTGGGTTTGGTCAAGGTGCTTAGGCCCTTGGGTTTTTCATTAATCAGGTAATGACTGTGTGGTGTAATAATGAAGAAAGCTTTTTTCTTTCAATAAATAAATAAATAATAATAATGATGAAAGCTTTGGGAATGAATAAAAAGCTTTTTTCTTTCACCATTCAATTTCGTGTCATGGTGAAGTTCTTGGATTTAAAGACCACGACTTTTGGCTGCTACTCATCAGCATGTATCGTTTTTATTTGTAACCGAAAAAAACGAAAACTTTCTGTTGGCATGCAAGCTATTACATTTAGGGAATGAATAATTTAAATTTGAACTGAACCACAAACAATTTCGTCTTTTGTAGCCTTGGGGCCCCAAAGATTGTGCAGTGCCAACAACAGTCACATTTGTTATGCTGGTCTTTAAATCCAAGAACTTCACCATGACACGAAATTGAATGTGCAATTGTAATGTTGTAAACAGGCCCCAAATAAAGTTGTTGCTAGTTGCAACACATGAATGCATGAACCATGTGAGGTTTAAATGTATAATAACAAAGCCTTCTGAGATTTCACAGCAAAAGAAGAATCCACTAAAAGTGTTACCATCAATATCCTGTCATCTAATGTGAATAAGCATATACTACATAGATCTAGACATCGATTTTGCTTCAAAACGTACATACATATGCCAAGCTAGCTTTGCCCCAAAATGTACATACTGGTGCCTATCCTGATCTAAATGGACCAGCTGAAGTGATCCACGACTACAAGAAGAACAAAAGTAGAGAAGCCAGGGTGAGAAGAACACTGAAAAACAAGCTAGGCTAACTCAAACACTGCTAACCACACAGGGGAGGCCTAATTGTGCGATGGATTGGATCTGCTCTTGGGCATCTTCTTCAAGCTCTCGAACACTGTCGCTGGTGCCTTGAAGAACCGACTGAACCCGCTGACAGGCGTCGAGCAAGAGTTGGCATCACGGCATTGTGTCGACAGAAGCCTTCTGCTCCTCACAATAGACGGTTCCGATTGCAACCACGGCGACGGCGGCGAAGAAGAGCCACAGAGCAGGACAAAGAAGAGAAGGATCAGCAGAGCTGAGAGGGTGGCCACAGCAAGTGCCTTGGCAGTGGGACGAGACTTCATGGTCCTGCTTTGTGAGAAGCTGAAGAGAATGGAGGCTGGAATATTGTGTGCTGTGGACATTACTTATAGCTTCTGATTTGAGGAGGCATCTTCTCGATCAGGCAGCACTGATATTGTCATGTGAATGTCATATGTATGTGTGTGTGCCTTGACTATCAAGTACTACTACTACCATACCAATAACTAAAAAGAAAGTTGCAGCTTAGCTCCTGATATGCATGATTGGGATCGTGTATAATTACAGCTTTGTGTCCTGATGGTTTTGTCAAAAGCTAAAAGAGTTAACTAGCTTTAGTTCTTAGGCTGCAGGCTAGTGTGATAGATCAAAAAGTGCATCAAGGACAACTAGAGGGTTGTTGTAAAGGCTAATGAGACAGTTAAGAGGAATAAGCTAGGGATCGGAGAGAAGACTGGTCATGCTTCCACATGAGAGCTATACTCTTAGCGAACAGCACGGCAAGTGTACCACATGCATACCTGCAGCGAGAGGGCTCGATCGCCGCAGCGGCACCGCAACCAAACCGGCCCAGGGAAGATCTGGGAGAGCTGCACGCCACGCCACGCCACACCACGCCACGGCGCGCCGTGCACGCATTACCATGCACGTGACGGCGAGGAGCAAGAACATGCGTTCACTCACTGCACAGTCAAGGCACAACTGGAATACTACGGTTGGGCCCGGGTACGATCTTGTCGAATTATGTTTAAACTTTGGCTTATTAATGTCAAAAACAGGATGGGGTCTCTGAATTATATGTTAACATTTTAGCCTTTTTTTGTATTGAACATTGACGTTGTTTGGTGGCATTATTTCTTCATCCCCTTAACAAACGTTTCCTTCTATTTGTAGAATTTTGTGCTTGTTATTTGGTTGTTTCAATTTTGGATCAGCTGTTCTTGGAAAACCTTGGCATGGACCTCCTATGCTACATCAGTGCTACAAATTAAACGCCATTCGGATCAAATCGAGCTCCCCCAGATCCCGAGTCGTGAAGCTGCTAGCAATTCGGCAAGGACAAGGGAGCAGATGTGGCTGACTGGTCATGAGATTCCTCATTTGACCATCATATGTAGATGTAGTAGTCATCAGTCTAAATCTCCCTTTATTTCTAGTGTAGCCACACACTACACTCATCATGGATGCATGTGGGGCTTGGAGTCATACATGTGTGAGTGGAAGCTGCAGGACAACTGCAGCCACTGCTCACATGACCCATTGGTTTGTACCACCAGAAAGTATCACGCCTTCTGCATGTGGGGGGTTCTTGTTCTCAGACTCTCAGTCTCAGTGTGCATCAGTAGATGCACTGCTACTAACTTACTGTAATGTTTTCCAGTGAGCAAACCATGCCAGGGTCCTTGACTGACTTCCTGTAAACCTACTGCAGATTCACCAGGATGTTCTGCTTCTGGAGTTGGGAACCAGAATCATGGGTTCTAGATGCAATACGGCAAACATTCACTTGATTGCAAATCTTTTCATCTGCTCTTTGTCAGTAATCTGGTCTACCAGAAGAAGGATCTACTATTGTCAGTGCTCAGTGTTACCTAGATCCAGATCCTGGTCCTGGTCCTGGAATGAATTAATTACTCGAGGCTTTCGTGATCCTCAGATCTGTTGCAGCAATTCTCTATTCTCCACAGTTCACAGCTTTGTCGATCCCGCTTAAACGTTTCACTCTGCATGTGGATGCAGGAGAGGAGTGATCTACAACACATGCCAAAAGTACAGAATTGTGTATGCTACACCAGTGAAGAACTTTTACAAAGTACACTGTCAAGAAACAATGTCTGAACTATATGCATGTATATATACAAATACTCTGCTGCTGCCTTCCCAAGAAGAAAATTATGTAGTAGTGGCACTACGTTTCTCATGTGGACAAAAGTTAACCAATGACATTAGAAGCTATGTTCTCACGGCGTTACCTAGGCGTCCAGGTGCTCCCCCATCGCCATGCAGAATGGGCACCTAGGCGAGCGAGCAAAGGCGGGTGCCTAGGCGTCCAGGCGCTCCCGATCACCGTGCCTGCGCCTTTACCGCCGTGAGAACATAGATTAGAAAGAAGGATTTTGTCAAAGCAACCACTATCCAACTCCATGAAAAAAAAAACATAGCTAAATAGCTTTCAACTATATGGACAGCGTTCAGAATCAAATCCATTAACATCTATATTCAATAGCTTTTTCTTTGTACACGTCCATGGAGTGTATGAAGGTGCCATGTTGCAGTCAAGAATCAACAACCAATGTATATCATAGCTCAGAGGCACAAGAAAAACAAGGGCAAAATCTGACACTATATTAACATCATATATGCAAAATCAGTGGATCAAAGAAAAAAAAAAGGAATAAGTTTAGTATTGTATTAGAGAAAATTCCCAAAGTTTGTTACTAAGTAGTCTCTGAGATGAGACGAACTTCATATAGATCATTGCCATCTTTTCCTGCATTGATAGAATAACGTTGCAATCATGGGTGAGACAGATTATATAGCCTTCATAGTATTATGGAGAAATACAAAAAATTAATAAAACCTACCAATTTCTGCCTTGATCCCAGGACCAAAAAAGGAGGTGAATTTAGCCTGCAGAAAAATATGTGCAAGGCATCAATACTCAAATACTCTATTAATCCTACATACTTAATTCTGCCATTATGGATTTTGGGTAAAAAGACAAAATGTGTTTCTTCGTGTAGCAGCTTAGCTATTCAAGATGAGTACACACCAACAGACAATGTAAGCAGTATCCCTAGTTCGATGAAGCATCTTCAGTGGTTGTGCTGTTAATTTTTGAGAGAAAATTTTAAGATCTTCGTTTGCCAGCAGGAATAATATTTAGAGCAGTTCGATTGTTTCTGCAACAAAATTTGTTCAACATCCTATAATTTGGCTTAAGTGGGTACCCATTGTCCAAAGCTGTGGAAATAGCTCCTTAGTTGAAAGGAACTAAGCTAAGCTTACTCAGTGGGAGGTGTGGGTGTACAAACCCACCACCCATGTTCAAGTCCTCTTCAAATTGAATTGGGATGCCTTGTGCCTTATTCTTATTATTTATAATGATACCTAGTCCCTCCAAGATTGTTTGTTTTTTCAAACCTATTTTTTTTTTAAGTCTGTTAAGAAAATCTCATCTATTTCAGACTCAAACTGCTTCTAATATTTCTATACTTATATAACACAATATTAGTATTGTTTCATGCTTCATACCTGTCTCTTCTCAAAATCAGATAGCTCCAATGCTTTTGCTTGAAATACGAGTACTAGACTGTATTTTCCATCCTCAGTTACCTACATTCAAAATATTACAGTGAATCTTGTAAGAGAGAAACACACCAAGGAAATTGAGCTGACCATTTAGTAACTCATGTAGACAATTTGTAGACTGAAAGAACAGAAGATGTCCATCATAAATTAATTTTATCATTAGTTTTGTTTGCAATAACAGCATAAATTGTTTCAGTAATATTCTTTAATGACAAATGTCAAATCCACAATGACTGCGAAAGGGTCTCAATAGCTCTTTTGACTTTGGAATAGTCTCTTTATCAATATATTGTTTAATTCATAATAACACTTTTCAATCCATAATCAAGAATAATCACGGATTTTTAACATTTCCTTGCATTAGGCTCTAATATATTTTTAATGTCTAATTAGATTAGTGAATCCTTCCAATTAACCAATTAAGAAGTTAAGCTGGTTGCAGAAAATCAGAATTTTCTCCCCGTGTGAGCGAATTTTTAGATTGGGGTTAGGTACGGTCCCAGACGTGGTCGTTCTCACATGGTCTACGGTGCTGCTGTGTATGGATGGGGCACAGGTTTGGGGGTTTTCTCGACCTACATGAGAAGATCTTCTTAATGCAGTGCCTAGGCGCTGTCTTACACCTGCAGGTCGATTTTAATCCACAATGACTCACACAAATTGTGTGGATTTTCTGAAGACTTCTTGGACCACCCAGCTGATTTCAGACTACTATGAATTTGACTCAACTCTTAAAAGTCAGTACATTATACAAAACCCAAAATGAAATGTAGTTACAATTTGCAATATATGAAGATTACTACTTCCAAGAATAAAACAAACAGACAAGAAACTTACTTCTTCTCGAATCTTTTTGTAATATAGGTGCACTACGTCTAGGAATGCCACCACCCTGCCATTTAGGGAAGAAAGAAGCCATAAGACAACAACAAAATCCTTACCATGGAAGAGAGACATTTTGTAAGAAATATATCGGTGACCATTTGCGTAGCTTGAAAATGGCCTTTGTGAATAAAGAAAAACAATGTTAATTTCATGAAAATAAACAGAATGAAAACGTTAATTTCATGAAAATAAACAGAATGAAGAATTACCAAACCATATTGGAAGATTCTCTGTAGTGCTTCATCCAGTGTTGCTCATCACCATATCTAAAACGTGTAACATCACTCCTGACCTAGAGATAAGCAATTATGTCAGATTAAACAAATGACACCGTAGAAATTTGCTGTTATTTGAATGCATGCTTCATCCTTCTATGCTATATTGTCAGTTCAGATCAAAACTTCAATTTTTCCTTGAAAATGCGTGAAAATATTAATAACCAAATAGGCCAAGTTCAGGCATGAAAGCAAGAGCTTAAACGAAAAACGAACTACTAGCTCTGAAAATTTCACCAATGATCTAAGCCACCAAGGTGTGCTTTGCAAAAGAATCAAATATATCATCAAGCTTTGTTGCATTCACTATCTGGGATTGTGGATGGAAATAGGTTTTAAATGATATTGTGATGCCAAAATTTATTGAATTTCTTATATCCATCTATCTATAGCATCATGATGTAACTAAATAAGTGATAGAAATTAATCAAGGAGTTACTTGTTTGCCTTAGTTAGATCCTCCATGTAGATTGTTGGTACATGGAGGATCTAACTAAGGCAAACAAGTA
The DNA here is from genome assembly GCA_015847255.1 of Hyparrhenia diplandra. NCBI lineage: Eukaryota > Viridiplantae > Streptophyta > Magnoliopsida > Poales > Poaceae > Hyparrhenia > Hyparrhenia diplandra. The sequence goes on along the minus strand of JADLZK010005259.1, from coordinate 150,102 downwards.
ACTCCTTTGATTAATTTCTATCACTTATTTAGCTACATCATGATGCGATAGATAGATTTGTGGAAATTAAAACAAATGACCACATTCTTTTTCAATGCCCAATTGTTGTATATTTGTGGACATTTCTGAAAACAAGTCTAGGGTGGCATAGATCACCTACAAGATGCAGTGATTTTCTTCTAGAGTTCTTAGATAACTGCCATGGAGTTAGGCAAAAGGTAACACTAGTTATATGTGCAAGTGCTACGTGGACTATCCGGAAGACAAGGAATGATATGGCCATCAATAAGAAGGTGCAAGTCGTCCCCAAAGAGGGATAGTCTACAAGACAATCATACTAATCAAGTCGTGGAAACCACTTCTCAAGACGAAGATGGAGCCGATGTAGCGGAGGAGATGCTACAACTGCTGTCAACAAGTGCCCACTAGAGAGTCCCAACTAAGCCTAGGAAATTAATCTTCAAATAATGTAATAGGCTAGCTTTGTGGGTTTGGATTTCTTTTGTTGAATTTCTTGAATTGCTGGGTTGATGCTTTGTTATGTCGTTTAGTTGCTTAGATTGTCTTTTAGAGTTATGGATGTCTTTCTTGTAGATGACTGGTGGCGGCACTTATGAGTGCGTAAACATGTAAACCTGGTTAAGTCCAGTGCACAGGTCTTTGGTGTTCGGTAAGCTTTCTAACAAAGCCGGGCAAAAGCGCCTTTGATCTAAATTGTTGGAAATTAACTAAGAATCTTAGTGTTAACACTTTTCCTTTTTGATCCTCAAGACTGAAACGTCTGACATCATGGCGTATTATCTGTGGTGTTGAAATAGTGTCAGTTTATTTTCCCATCTATGCACTACATGCAGGATACCTCTTTCAATACAAATTTCAAGTTCATCTCATTTGAAGTTCCACCTTGAAAAAACTGTTGGTAATATAGCCAAATTTTACTTACGGGAAAAATATAATAGAATATAAACAGTTCACCACATCATGCTAAGTAGTTATGTTTGATTGTATAAAATAAACATTACCTGCTTCAGAATAGGGGTAGCACACTTTTCTCTTAAAGCAAAGGCATCAGCATAGGTTATGCAGGGCACTGGTTTCAGCTCTGCATACTGCATTTAGAAAATTCAGAATGAACACATACAGCAGCAAAGAAACCGAGCAGCTTCAACCTAATAAATTACTAAATCACTAGCCACATAATTTAGGTAACTAATGACAGTCATAAGCACCCGTAGAGTTTGAAAGTAACAGGATCGTCTGTAATCCAGTAATATCTGTAAGTACTACGTAGGGAGAGTTCTTGCCTTCAAGGCCATGCCGATGATTGTAAGAGGAAACCCGTAGGTTAGCAGCAATGCTGACCACTCCGAACCAGGAAGCAGGTTGAAATACGACCCGAATCCGTACCTGAGATGCAAGAACACATGACCCCCGCAGCATAGCATTCTGAATCTCTTACACAGAAAAGACTGGAGAAATTCAGAACTCACGACAGGAGCGAGAGCCCAACCCCCAGCCCAATCACACCGAAGGACACCTGCAAACGACGGGTAGATTCAGCACTTGATTGCCCAGGGTGGCAACAACCAAGAAGCTGCAGCCATGTTCCAAGAAGAAGCAAGAGATAGCCGAGGCTGCCCACCTTGGCGAGGGAGAACTCGTCGTCCGGGACCACGGCCTTGCCGGCCGCGGAGGTGGGCACAGCGGGCGGGGAGGACGACTCCGCCGCGCGGACCGGCGCGACGGCGAGCCCTGGCCGCCGGCTCGGAAGGGATAGGGACACATGGCTTATCCGGCGGCGAGGGGAGACTGGCGCCGGAAGCACGGCCAGCGCTCGGACCGTGTGCACCACGCACTGCAGAGACATTTCCGCGCTCGCTCTCTTTCTCCGCCGCGCGTCACAGCAGAGGCGAGTGATTTTGAGTTTTTCCCCTGCTGGGGGGCAGCTTTTGGATGGGGACGAACGGGAGGAGGAGATGGTCGTGGCCCGTGGCTGGGGTTTTGGCGCGTCGAGAGATGAACGAGTGGATCACCCACAAACCAAGAGCAAGCCGAGGCTCCTCATATCTCTCAATAGCGACCCCTTTATTTGCCGGCGGGTCATTTCAGATAGTAGCACACGCGTCAATTCAAATAATAAAATCACATTAACAAAAGATAATAAATTTATAGTTTAGCAACATATAAATTCGTCAATCTCACTTAAATAGAGTTCACTTTAAAAATATACATTAGATCACAAATGATAATGTAGTTTTTGACTTAACAAAATATGTGATGCAAGTATGCCACATTTTTCTATATACTTGATGATCCACATAAGCCAGTAGGAAGAAAAAGAGGCTATACTCAAAAGCCTTTTGTAAGGATCCAATACAACCGATCTATGAACGATTTGGGAGTATCACTTGAGCAACTTAAGTTTTGTTTTTAAAACATCTCAAAAAACCTCGGGAGATGAAAGCATACTTGAGGACAAGAGAAGAGTGTTGTTTCATGCCATTCTATGTCTCAGGCCACTCAGGACAAAGAGAAGGCCAAAAGCACCATGCGTAAGAACTTAAAATGGGTTAGAGCAAACCTTTGGTAACTTATTCAAATTTTGGAAAAGGAAAGGTTTATTTGAGAAAAAGAACATCGTAGAACTCCTGATCCACCGAGCCTTAGTCGAATTCTTGCTTCAAGACAAACAAGAGTTTAGCTTGGAGGAGTCATTGACGGCCACTAAATACCAGTTTCAATGTTAACTACCTTGCAAATAAAACAAGGACTAGCATCGCTAACATGTAATTTGTTTCGAAATAACATAGTTTCACATTTATTTGGTGTCAGTGTTTGGACTTGATGTCTTGACAACCAACGAGTAATGTGTTGCGCCCTCCTTAATCTGGATGGTGATGCAAGAAGAACACAAAAAGATTTATACTTTGGTTCAAAGCCAAGGAATGCCCCTACGTCCAGTGAGTAGTGTGGATTGTATTATCTTGCATCAGGGTGCTCGTAGAAGGGGGTTCCAAGCTGGTGAGAGAGGGAGCGCATGCCAGGTCTCGAGGAGTGTGTGAGGTGGTGATTGAGGCAAGTTCCAATAGCTTATGAAGTCAGAGCTCGTGTTGCTAAGACTTGTCGTTCTATCCCGTGTCCTCCCCCTTTTATAGGCTTCAAGGGAGAGGGCCGGTTATGCTGTTTTCCTATGTGGAGGCGAGGACATGTCTGAGCCCTGTGGACTTTTGCTATGGCGACGTGGTAGATGATGTGGTTGGTACCTCGTACCCAGGGAAACTCGGCTCCGTCGGAGTCGTGCCCGTCAAGTCGGAGTCACTCCGTCCTTGTGCCTTACTGAGGGGTCGGTCGAGGCATCCCGAGGTGCTGATGACGTTACCGAGGGTGTCGCGGATGAAGCTGAGGTTGAGGTGACGTACGTCGAGGCCTGGTTTTCTTCGTGCTCATTTCCCAAGGGCCCTTGCGACAGTACCCCGAGGGCGCCGAGGTATAGTGCCGAGGGCATCCAGTTGAGGCTACAATTAAGCCCGAGGGTCATAGTTATGAGCAGGATGTCCGTCGTCGTGGAGGGGTTGCTGTCGTAGTGGTTGAAACAACGCGCAAAGAGATGTGGACAGTGCTAACTTGATCATTCTCGAGACAGACCTGCTATGTCGTGGGGGATTTGACCCCTGTCTGATCAGTCCCGGGCGAATCCTGTGGTCCCGGAGGGAATCGGGGATGTCAAGGCGCATTGAATGCACATGATGTCTTTGTCGGAGCAGTTGACGAGAGGTTCCGACCGAGGGGCCCTCGAGCGAGTTAGGAGTGGTCCTCGAAACTAGGGGGACTTAGTAGTAGCCACGGCTCTCCCATCGTTCGGCTGGGGGAGGTCTCGGGCGAGTTGTAGAATACATCAAGGACGAGAGACCCTCGGTATGGCGCGTATTGCGGACTTCTATACCTCGGTTGGGTTTTCGGAGTGGGTTTCTTTATAAGCAAGGCGTTCTTGTGTATCCCTAATTGTGATACCTGACACTTGGAGAATTTTAATTACAGGAAACTTCTCACAAATAAACACATTGAATAAGGCAAAGTAACCTACTTTCAATCCTCCGGCGCATCACCAACATTTGTATAAATAGCAAAAGGCCACTTCAACTCCAATTTGGCCCAAATGATAAGGTTTAGAGACTGGGTAGAGGAATTGTGGTGCTAATATTGTAGGGTTCGAATCTTTTCGATTTGAAGCCGGATCGGTGTGTCATGCTCCACCAAAACGATAGTTATATCAACCTAACGGAAGATCGGGAATCACGTTCCAATCACAATTGGGCCAAGTCCTTTTGTTTCAATAGCCTATGCATGCTTGCATGGAGCCAATGTGAATTGTTTCCTGATTTTATTGAAATTTCTATCTTTTTGTATATGTGAATAGATGAACATTGAAAGGATCAAGATGCCCAAGAGGGAGGGTTGAATTGGGGTAATCTAAAATTTTCTCGCAATAATTAAACCTCTTGGCCCATATTCACCCACTTGTGCCTAATTGTGTTTCTATGGACTACCACACAAAGTTCAAATTCCTACTCTAGCATGACAATTCTAGGAAAGTAAAGACTTGAATTGAATTGCTCAAAAGTAAATGCTCAAAGTAAAGAGAGAAAAGAGGAACACAACGATGTTTTCCCAAGGTATCGAGAGTCGTCACTCCCCACTAACCCTCGTTGGAGCACCCTCGCAAGGGTATTGCTCCCCCTTGATCCGCGCAAGGATCAAGTGCTCTCTACGGCTAATTGTTTGACAATCGTCGTGGTAAATCGCCCACAACCGCTTTCGGACCAAGGCTTGAGTCATCCACAAGCACCACCGGATGATCTTCAAGCTCCGAATCACCACCAAATCATCTAGGTGATGGCAATTACCAAGAGAAAAAAAAAGGATGAACTCTCACTTGATCCAAACAAGCCTAATGAAAAGAGTGGATGGACACTTGTACTCAAAGTTAAGGCCCGAGGTCCTTAGCCTTGATTATCAAATCTTAACCTCACTAGGCTCTTGCTCTCCCTTGCACTCAAAGTGTTTCTTTAGCTGAACAAATGGGCAAGAGAATCAACATGGACGGGGGTGGGGTTGTATTTATAGGCCAAGGCCAAAAGTCCAACCGTTACCCCAAATTCAGCTTCCTCCGTCGAAGGCGGGATCGTTAGACACAACGCCGGGATCGTCCTACATGTTCAAACATTCAAATCCCTAGCTAGCTATTGCGGGCGCCGGACACGTCCGAGGCCAACACGCCGGACGCTGGCGTCTAACGATTCGCCAGCTACGGGCTTACTAGAGAGCTTCCGAGGCGCGCCCGGATCCGCCGACGGCACGAGCGTGTTAGATGCAAACCCGACCCGGTGTTTGATGTGTAGTGTCTTTACGGTTGGCCACACCACCACAGGTTGGGCCGTCGACATCAGCGTCCAACGCTCTTCACACCAGCGTCCGATGCTATGTTTGAAGCCTGTTTCACCTCCAATTCAAACCTTTTCTGAATGGCTTCAATTTCAATCAAATTCACGATCATTTTGTAGCTACCTAGTGCTAAGTTTGACAAGTGTGCACCACACTACACATTAGACTCACATAGGTCAAGCTATCCGTCTGCACCCCCTTAATAGTACAACCAAAGGAAAAAACAAAGTCCTAACGACTAATCTAATGTCCCTCAAGAACTAACCGTCCCTTAACCTTGTCGTCCATCCTTTGAAAAACTGAACGAGCAGAGGGCATTATTGTGACCTAACTCAATTAGTTTCTACAAAACACACATTAGTCACAATAATCTTACATTGTCATTAATTACCGAAATCCATTAGAGGCCTAGATGCCTTCAAACATTATGTAAAAAACTTTAGAAAACTTCTCTTGTTTTAATTTTTTTGATACTTAAATAATTGACCAAAAGATTAAATAACATGGACTTAAAGGATAAAATATTGCAATGCTACATGTCCGGTTACATTTGTGGGATCGCATAAGAGGTTATGTCGCGAGGCCTCACATTGTAGGTTTGGCAAAAATATGAATGATAAGTTTGTGAGAAATCATATGCCTATGCATGAGAAAAACATGTGATCCTAGAGGTGTGGCTTGAGTCTAAAATATATATTCTAAACCAAGAATCTATAAGTATATATTTTAGTTTTTGAATAACAAATGTGGACTTTCTATCCAATAATTTGCGGTGGCTCAAAATACACTAGCATGAGCAGTTATCATTCTTGTTAGTTGTGATGCTCGTGGAGATACTTATAAGCAAAGTTATGAGTTAGCCATGATAAAGCATTCTATAGTAGAGTCATATGGGTAGAACTAGTGGAATCCTTCTTCCCTATAACAAAAACCGAGCCTTTCCTCATTATGTACACACAATAAAAAAACTATTGATAGGAAACCATCATATTATTTGCCAAAAATTAAACCAATTTCTCATGACAAGTCATGATATGACCCGTCATCATATTAACCTTATAAGATAGCATACATATGGATCTAAGATACACACAACTTTTTAGGAAAAAGCAAATTGTCTAATTGATAATGAATCAAATCACGAGAGAATTGAAGATGATGAAATGAAAGAAGACCATTCAAGGACTTCTTTGAATAATTCCTAGATAATTGAAAATAGAACCCTATAGTGAGTTACATTTGTTATGTTTTTTCTTTGTCCTCATCAGCTAATCAAACGTAGCTCAAAAATACGGGGCACATCAATAGCTTTGATAGGCTTTATGATATACTCCTTTGCCCCTGCATCCAAGCACCTGCATATGACATAAATTAAGTATATAAATAAATCTGGTGTATATAATGCAATAGCTTGATAGAGTTAAGGTTCACTCACTTTTGGATCCTTTCAGGTATGTTGTCACTAGACATAATCACCACAGGGGATGTCCTTTAGCTTTGGTGATTCCCGTGTGGGTGTAGCAATTCCAGTTAATAATTAATAAGGTTTCTATATATTCCAAGACAAACATAAAAAAATCAACACAACACATATCATGAAACTATGCAACCATGGTTTTTAGAAGTTTTTTTTAAGAAAAGTGTCTACCTTCACCTCCATCAGAAGATCATACCCGGTCATACCAGGCATACAATAATCAGTTAGAATTAGCTTCACATCATTTTCCTGTTTACAAATGTTATGTCAAAAATATGTCAAACATAGTATGAAACAAAATAAACTAAATTATGTGCGCTTCTATTAATATTAGTTATGTAAACTTTGATGTACCACATCTAGAAAATCAAGGGCTTCCTTTGGGCTCTCCACAATTGTCACTACAAAATAATAAGAATAATAATATTAAAAAGGTAAAAAAAATTAAACTAAAAAATGAGTGAAAGCATAGAAAACTCAATAATTTGCTATACCTTGAATGTTATAACTCTTTAGGACTCGTGATGCCACAAGGCGATCAATAAAGGTGTCATCAACTATGAGTACATGTGGAGCAATAGCGTCCATGATACTCTCTCACAACTCCGTATTCCTTTCTTTGGCGAAGACCTTGCAAACCTTTGATACTCGATTGTTTGTATTGCGATGTTTTGTGATGGATTAAAAGCCAATGTGGACCTCTTATATAGAAGTTTGTGGCTATACTAATGATATATTTATTATTGTATCAAATACTTGCTAGCTACAATCTATAGCCTTAAGATAGAGGATCATAAGGTAGAGAAAATAGTAAACAATAGTGAGATATGTTGTACCAATGAAATCTTTTAAGATATGTTATAAGTCAATAGATATAATGATACTATCCTTAAGGTAGATAAAATAGTAAATAATAGTGAGATATAACTATCAAATCTTTTTTTAACATGAGTGAGTACATCCTTTGAATATAGAATGTATCTGTAATGGATCCTAGATTTTATATCGATGATATTTTTAATATAAACAAAAATTTGGAAATTATACCAATGAAATCTTTAAGATATGGAATAAGCTAATAGGTATACTGATACTATCCTTAAGTTATATTAAAAATAGTAAAAAAATAGGGGGATATAATTATCATATCTTTTAACATGAGTGAGTACACCCTTCGTATATAGAACATATCTACTTGATGTTCCCTCGTATATATATTTTTAATCCTAATTGCATGTTTTGACTTTGCATGAACTAAGAATCAATTTGATTTTCCAATTTCGACTCCATTGAGACTCGAAAATATCATAAGCTTGAATTTTATTCGGACCATGCTTCAGGCATCCCACTTTGACTCCCACTTTCGGATTGAAGAATTCATATTCTATTTATCGAGGAGTTGTACTCACACGACAATCTATGCTAACATATTCCTCTGAAAGGTGCTCTCCAAGGCTTGGTATGCACAACTACTTTGGAAGGCAACATTGTGCATTGGTCTGCTTTAGGATATATCACTAGCCTCTTAGTAGTCAATATGATTTCCTAGCTACCGTTCTAAGTAGGTTCTCCGCTCCCAGTGTAGACGGTAATTAACATCCATTTTAAACCATCAACAAAACATGAAAAAGGACATAAAATGAATATCAACATAGACTTAGGGGTTATACCGATAGATTTTACGGTTTTTGGTGAATCTTTATTATTTTAGGGATTAAATAGGAAAAGAGACAAGAATATCCAAAGCATCGGCACCAAGATCGTATTCGAACGTTCACCAATGTGGGAAGGATCTAGAAGACACGAGAAGACACCATGCTCGGCTGACCGTGGGTCCCACCTATCGGTCTCCATCTTCTTACATTGGTTCTCCACCGCCTCAAGGATTGCATCTCTACTATTTATCAAGGTCGGTTTGATCTGGGGTCTCTCGTGCATCACTACCCCCTATATAACCTAACCCAAACCCCTAGGGGTAGAGGCATCCCGAAACCCTAATTCATATTCTCCCAGCCAATATCGAGGTAGTATCAAGAGGATATTAGTCTTGTACTCCCCACGAGAGAGATTAGGACTAGTCTTATTTAGAGATAGAGAGCTAGAGTGGAGGGAAGAGTTGGAGGAATGTCAGGTCTATCGGTGTCTCCTCTTCCACTTGTACCTATGGGATCAATCAAGATCCATCCGGAGCTTGCTTCGGAGACTCTCTAGTGATCAACTTCTTATTTGAGTAAGTAACATTGTTCTTATTATACTTAAGGTTTGCGACTCTCTTTTGAGTACTTCAATTCTTGTAATTATTGAGTTGAAGTAGTATTCATAGTGTAAGCGTGGTGCTTAAACTCGGTTATGCACCCTACCTTTCAGATAAGTGGTAACTACAGGGGTGACCTCTCACCTCGTTAAGCCTCTATAGTCCACCTCCCATGTGTAGGCCAAGTAAGTAACACTCATGTTTTTGCATCATGTTAACATCCACTAAAAATTTAAACTTTTTGAAATTTACAACATATTAAAACTTGACTCCTTGCCTTTTCACAAATCCATTTCGAAAATGTTTTCAAAAACTCCTGCATAAACATGTCACCATATAGAATAGGAATATGATGTGTGAGGATGTTATGCATACCTAGTTATAAAGTTTGAAATGCCATATTCATTGTATGCAAATTCTAGGAAATAAAAAAAGAGAGGAAATAGATAAAGAGCGCTTGGGCTCGTTTTTCTCTCATGTTTTCTGCAGGGTCGCTCTAATCTTGTCTTCAACGACAATGGGTCTAAATTAATTGCAGCCCCCCTACGCCTCACCGAGGGTAACAAATTTCTGTACTACCCGGTACACCTACTTGATACCATACTTTATCTACTTGATACCATACTTAAAACCTAACATGGTTTCTGAAACTTGAAAAACCGTTGTATCTAAGTATATAGTTTTCAAAATTAACCATCATATTTTCACAGAACAATGACACTTTTCTAAAACAACAAAAATACTTTGCATCCAGATAGAGCATATAGGTATTTGAGAACATCAACTTTGCAGTTTTAACATGCACATAAACCAATGGACAGTATATCTGAACTGAACATATATGCACAGAGCGTCAGAAAGTATACATAAAAACTGTGTAAACTGAAAAAGAGCACACAGAACACAGAAGAATGCGATCTAGAAGATGGACGTTTCCTGAAACAGTATACGAAGCAGCAGCAGCTGGATGATCTTTGTTACATCCCATGCTGCTGCCCAGTGTCGAGACTAGCTGCTACCTAACATGATGCTCTCCTACATTGCATTGCATAACATGTTGTGCTTCATTGGCATGGCTACTAAACACTTTCATTTGTTTATGGAAACATGGCAGACCACCGGACTGTTTTCTTAAGATCGAGGAGGTACCAGCAGGACTCGAACCTTGCGCGTCACTACGAGAGTTCTGGCACGAACTTGGCAGCTCTCTTCATCCTAAGATCATGATTTCACGTTGGTGGCGATGATGATGATGATGACATGCGAAATGGCTGGACAGAATAAGCATGGCGAACTCAGTGGATGAGAGTATCTCGCCTAGCTCAGTCATGGCAACACAAGAGCCTGACGAGGCACCACCGGATGATGTACAACCTCGCGCGGCATTCCTTGAGAGCTCTAACGGGCTTCCTGTTGTTCCTACACCCCCTTTCCTTCGCTGCCCTCATGCTTGATGTTCCTGAGTTACGGACTATACAAACACTTGAATAGTAGCAAGTAGACAGTGGATGGTGATGATGTGAACGTGGATGCTCGATCAGTTTATCACTGTGTTTCTCTGATGTGGATATGCTGCTATTTATATACAGGCAGGCTGCAGGTACGGATGGGGCTTGGTGATCACGGGATGTTGTGGGGATTTAGTATTAGGAGACATTGTCTTGATTCAAGATGCAGCCTGTTCTGAACAACCACAGATGCAGAACACCATCTCTTGAAAGGGGCGCGATATAATATCGATATGGATATTGATATGGCAACATAACAGATGCTGGCAGTTCAGTTAACATGCACAATGGCCATCTTGAAAGGAAGGAGCTCTGAAGAACGACCCGTACTTAACAGTACGGAGCATCGCATATTTATTTGCCCATGATACGATACGATTCTGTGTGTGCATGCGTCGACGGTTTTGGTCGCAACAGGGCAAAGATTCATCCGCACCCGACAGAAGCGACGGTTCATCTCGGATGATTAATGTAGATCTCGTACCAACCGAAGCGGCAGTGTCAGATTTTTCGACTTTTAGTTTGGGAAGCCACATGCAGTTACATCCGTCTTAGACTTCTGGGATGCTTTGGAGTGTGCAGCCTATGCCTGTGTTGTCGTTGCTGCGGTCCGTCGGCCAGCCTGCCGACTGCAGTGGTTTTGATCCTGTCGGTGGTTGACAGGGAAATGCTTCATCTCTCTTTGCTGAATGTCGCTTCTCCTTGGCTCCGTCTCTGCTCTGCTAGTTCTGCTCATGTGGACGCCCCATTACGGGAGCCAGCACGTGCTTAGTCCCCCTACATTTTTCCTCCCAGTTATTATAACGATGAGCAGGACATGCAATACAATGGCGCATATAAGAATCGCGGCACGTTTGAGATGACATAGCGACCCACATTTGCGTCCGTAGAGAAGTAGGCACATGGGTTTAAACATATTAATTCATAGCCTCGGTAGTTTAATTATTCTGTCTGGTACAGATTATAATTCCACAGCATGAAGGTGGTACCTTGTAGGCGTGCAGAATACATTCGTGCTTTGGGGATTGTAGTTTTTTTTTCAATGTAATTTTGATTCAGAAATTGCAAGATACGTCCACGGAAGAATAGAGGACTGTTTGAGACAGAGATCTGCTTCTTGATACGTTAGTGTTCCCCCATCCACTAAGCGCACGCAAATAAGGAGCTAGTACGGGCATTATATAAGTCGTCATGAAACCAACCATACGGAGACATTGCATCTGCACACTCCAGCAATTCTCTCCATCCATGTATGCGCCCACTGTTACTGCCGTGTACTGATGTGCCTGAAGATTTGTTTGTATGAATACGAACATTGTGATTTGTGAGGTTCTCTTTCTTTTCGGAATGCTCTCCATTGTTGGGACTAGCATGCAACCTTGCCGGTCCTGTCACTATCCCCAGACCATTGGATCCCCGTGTGCTTTGGTTTTATAGCGTGATCTGGCCTTGTACGTCTAGTGTCCTCTTTAGCTGGGCTTAAGCCGGCTTCGATCTCACCATTATACATGCACTGTTCAATATAGTGTAGAAGGCGATGGCATCTATGAAGGACCGAAAAGGTGACTAGAGAGGGGGTGAATGGGAGCCTCGAAAAATTCTTTTGAATTATCGACCTTGTAGCTCTCACGACCCTTCAAAAGCAAACCATGCAAACCACGCAAAAATCGGATCGTGGGTGTAATTTATACCTCTCATTGAATTCCAACCCAAGAGCTATCCTTCTTCGTCGGGGTTTTAATTGGAGAAGATGGATCCGGAGATTTTTACATGGAGACGAAAAGCTGACTTCGACGGCATGCATTGTGATCAGATTCATCATTGGATCTTGGATCATGGGCAAGTGAGTCTCCCCGGTCGTCCTGGTGGTCCTGGATTCTCCGGTGAAGAGGGACAAGCAGATTGCTCTCTACATGAGGGTGGCCTTTCCTCTGGTCATCTACACGGTGGGCACGGTAATCCTCCCGATGATGTTCGGGCTTCTTTGCTTCCTCAACAACAGCTCGGCGCCAGCCTTCAAAGGCGCCGATAGCGCCATGAGTCTGTTGGCATGGAACCTATCAAGGCTCGGGTGGGAGCCTTGATAGTCCTAAGATGCGTCATCTCGCCCGTTTGATAAGGTCAGCGAATGCTAAAATTTCTTTTATCTCTGAAATAAGAACTAATCGGTTCAATAGTAGTGCTATTAAAAAAAATAGATTTAGTGTTAATTTTGTGCATACTTGTTTCAGCTGAAGGCCAGTCGGGGGCTTGTGGTTGCTTGCCAATGATGAAGTTGATGTACTCGTTTTAGATTCCTGTTCGTCCTACATTTTCGCTAGATGTCATTGTAATATTAGTAACCTGAACTATGTCTTAGTCTGTGTGTATGGTGATCCCAATCACCAAAAGACCAACTGGATTTGGGGCAAAATCCGTAATTTTGTAACTGACCATTCGGATTTGCCTGCTATTTGTATGGGTGACATGAATGATATTATGGATGCATCTGAGAAGCTTGGACCTCGTCCAGCTAATCAGAATATTATAGCTAATTTCTGTTGTCTTGTGAAGGATTGTGGTTTTATTGATTTGGGGTATCATGGCCCTGCTTATACGTGGACCAATAAGCGTTTTAATTCTTCTCCTGTGTATGAGAGATTGGATCGATTTTTTTCTAATGCTGAATGGCTCACTTACTATCCTAATACTATTGTGTATCATTTACCCATGATGAAGAGTGACCATGCTCCTATTATTGCTGTCCTTGACTCCAAAAGGATAAAGAAGAACAGGTCCTTTAAATTTGAAAACTGGTGGCTCCTCACCAGTGACTATGAAGAAGTGGCAAAGGTAAGCTGGGGTAAGTCTAGCTCCCGTCCCTTTCATCATAAAGTTCATTTCCTAGCCAAAGACCTTCAAAGATGGAGTAAATCTAAACCCAACAACCAGCACCTTCTCCAATCCCTAGAGTATCAAATCCAATCTCTTCAGATACTTCCTCCTCATCTTCAGGATCACAACCTTCAAAAGCACCTCATCGATCAGTATGATCATATCCTTGAAAGAGAAGAAGCTTACCACAGACAGCGTTTCAAAAAGAACTGGTCTGTTGAGGGGGACAGAAATACCAGTTTCTTCAACAAATCCATAGTCAAGAGATCCAGAAGAAACACCATCACCCACTTCATTAACCCTGATGGTTCTATTTCTACCACAGAAGAGCAGCTTGCTTTATCTGCTAATAATTACTTTATTGACATTTTCTCAAGTAATTGCAGGAGAGATGATACGAACTATCAATTGGAGCATGCCTCTTCTTATCTATAGACTCTCCAGGAGGATGCATTCACAAGATCTACACCCGACAACAAAGAGGTACATGCCATTGTTAAAAGCATGAGGAATAATGCTGCTCCAGGGCCAGACGGTCTCCCTGCAGGTTTCTATAAAGCTTCCTGGAGTTGGACTGGTCAAGATGTTACTACTATGGTAAGAGATTTTTATTGCAATGCCTCTCTTAACCCTAACATTAATAAGACTCACATCACTCTCATCCCCAAAATCAAATCCCTACAATCCCCGAAAGACTACAGGCCCATCAGCTTATGCAATGTTTCTTATAAAATTATTGCTAAGACTCTTGCTGATAGAATCAAACATCATCTCCCTCACATCATTCACCCCTCCCAAGCTGCTTTCATTCAGGGCTAGACATATTGCCTCCAACATCATCATTGCCCAGGAGATTATCCATAGCTTCAATCTCAAAAGTTGGAGACAAAAGGCTTTCTTCCTTAAGGTTGACCTTGCTAAAGCCTTTGATAGAATTGAGTGGACCTTCATTGTGCAAGCTCTTGCCAGACAAGGTTTCAATGACCATTTCATTAATTTGGTCTATACCTGCATCTCCACCACCACCATGTCTGTCATGATCAATGGATCCCCTTCTCCTACCTTTAATCCTCAGAGGGGCATTCGTCAGGGATGTCCTCTCTCACCCTACCTCTTTATTATTTCTGTTAACGAACTCTCTATTAGGCTTCAACAGCATGCTGACAATGGTGATATTCAAGGTATAACGCTGGGTACAGGCTGCCCTAAGATCCACTCCCTTCTCTTTGCTGATGATCTGATCATCTGTGGTCAAGCTACTAAGGAGGAAGCGATGAAGGTAAAAGAATCTCTTCAGAATTTCTGTGCTGCCTCAGGTCAAACCCCTAATCTAGACAAGTCATCCATCTTATTCAGCAAAGGAGTGGACAACCATGCCAAGGCTGAGGTAACTAATATATTTCCAGTTTCTGAGATGCAACCAAATTCTATCTACTTAGGGCACCCTCTCATTTTCAATCACAATGACAGAAACAAGGCCTACAATTTTATTCTCAATAAATTTAAAGCCAAGCTTAACAATCTTAAGGCTTCCAAATTAAATCATGCTGGTAGACTTGCCTATATTAATTCTGTTTTATCCTCCATTCCCATTTACTATATGACCACTATTCTCTTCTCTAAGAAATTTATTGCCAGGATAACAACTATTATTAAAAACTTCTGGTGGAAAGGAGTGCAAGAGGAGAACAATTCCTCCTCCTTCAATTTTAGGAAATGGAAGGATATTTGTAGACCAAAGAAGGAGGGAGGCCTTGGGATCAGAGATCTTCAACTGGTCAACCGAAGCCTTCTTATAAATGCTGCTTGGAAGATTGCAACCGAAAAAGAATGAATTTCTTTCCAACATTCTCAAATCTAAGTACTATCCTAGCTCTAGCTTCTGGAGAGCTGAATCCACAAACTGTAAGTCTGCCTTTTGGGCTTCTATCCTTAAAATTAAAGACCTTTTAACATAACACTCCATCATTCAGCTTCATAATGGCAATTCTAGTATTTGGTCATCACCTTGGTGCAGCATCTGGAGACATATTCACGCTCACCTAAATTTACCAGTGACTGTGGACCATCTTCCCTCTTCTGTGGGGGAGTTGTGGGATCCTACGATCACTCTTGGAACGCCGATCTTATTAATCGATTTTTGATAATGAAGCTGCGGGAGTAATCACTAGTACTCCTATTGTACCCTCTTCTGAGACAGATGTCCTTAAATGGATCCCTTCATCCAGAGGAATCTGCTCTACCAAAGAGGCTTTTAGGTTTCTTAATAATCAAATGCAGGTGAGCCTCCCGAATGGCCCAAGGAGTATCGACCAAAGGTGCCTTGTGGGTGCTTCAAAAACACGGAAGCTCAAGACCATCCCTCCTAATTATAAAACCTTCATGTGGAGATTAATCGAAAATGCTCTAACCACGTGTAACGAGAGGAGGTACCTTCTCCAAACACATTGACAAAAATTGTTGTCGCTTGTGGTCAAGTGGAAACAAATTCACATCTGTTCTTTCACCTGCTTGAATTTGCTAGAGCTTTGTATGGTTCACGCAAATGGATCCTCCTCTGAAATCTTAGATTCTTGCCTTGTGAGCAAGATGGAGTACGGGAGGCTGTTGCTTATATTATTAATAATTTCATCGGTGACACCCACATTTGCGATTCATTGGCATCCTTTGGTTTCTCCTCGAAAGCGAGAAACAACCTCCGTTTCAACAAAAAAGGAATGGAGTGTGCAGCAGGTCCATCATCGAGTTCTTAGTGAACTACATAGCTTTGAGAAGGTCATCAAAAGATGCCTCCTCAATCTGGCAATGGATTTGATTCCACTGCCCCTCACACCTTGCCTCTGCAAAAACCCCTCTTCTATTTTCTCTGCAGGTAGCCAACGGGTAATCTTTAGTCCGAAATGCCCCATAGTGCTTCAGGGCGACCAAGGTACTTGCCAGGAGGTGCAGGAAATAGACAAGGCTCCCGGGCTCTTGTCCGATGCTACTAATCTGCATTGCCTTGAGGCCCCTATGCTGTGCTACCAAGAATTCAGATGTTATTCTGATGCCTCCCTGATGCCGGACGGGCAAAACCCACAGCCCAGGAACGCTGGGTTGGGTATCTACATCTGCAACGATCAGTCTAATCTGAAGATACGTATTAAGGCTCAACTCAAAGGCTGCTTCTCAGTCCTCATGGCAGAGGCTGCGAGTCTAGCTTTGGCATCCTCGGTCGTCAGCAGATTAGGCTATAACCAAATAGCCTTCTTCACTGATAATATGACTCTTGCTTCGTATTTACAGAGTCCTGAGACCCAGCAGCTTCCCGATTGGAGCATAAAGCCATTCACTGAGTTGTTTAGACACAATATGGCTGGCTCTTACTACAAGGTCTTCAAGTTAGATAGGTCCCAGAATGTCATGGCTCATTACTTGGCTCATGGAGCCTATAGAGCTTCTTTCAGTCATCAACGAAAATTTACTGTATCTTGTGCTAATAACCACCAGGATGGCTGTCCTGTCACAGAAGCTTTGCGCGATGCAAGCTTCCCCTTGTACTTCACTCTAACAGCGTTTTGCTGTTAATATAATGTATTGAGCTTTTGTTGTCAAAAAAAAAAAAACGAACCTTTCACTTATAAAAAGTGTCAAATATTCATATCACAGCTTATACCATTAAAAAGGAAACTAAAAAGAAAACAAAAGATGAAAACTGGGACCGGAAATAAAAAAAGAAAATGAAAAAAAATGCCGTAGATGCGAGGCTCACACAGGCATGCGTGACTGCTTGAGACAAAAAAAAAAAAAAAAAAATCCCATCCTTATCCTGTCGCCTGCTCACCTCCCAGATTCGTCTCTCCGTTCCCCTTCCCCTCCCCTTCTCTCCCCTCTCAGATCTCGGCAGCCAGCGGCGAAGCACGACCACCGGGCACCGGTGTGAGAATGGCTTCGACATGCTGCAGCTCGTCTCTCCGCACCCTCATGTCGTGCCCGGCACTTGGGTGATGGTTTTGATGGACATAGATCACTTTCAGCGGGTTTGAATAAGAACCGATAGTGATTCAAGACCAAGGAACGAAAAAATAAACGATAGAAACGTAAGATTGCACACGGACAAATTAAAAACGATTGGTTCAATATATATTACTAGATAATATATTTACAAACTGATAAAAATAAAAAGAAAGCGACCGCCGCCGCCCGCCGCCGCCGCCTAGGCCGCCTTCCCGCTGCCGCCGCCCCGCGAGCACCGCGTTCAGCGCCTCGGCCTCGGCCGGTATCCCCTCATCGAGGATGTCGGCGATGTCTTCGACCCTTGAAGGTGTAGAAGTTGTCCTTCTTCACCAACGACCTAGCCACCGTTGGCGGGCCGACCGCCGGCCGGTCGTTGAGCTTGCGAGGGCGTCATGGAGGCGCGCGACGGTGAACTGAAGCTCCTCCATGGTGTAGTTGCCGGCCATCTCGCACGCGTCGTCGATGAAGCTGCCTAGTGATCGAGGTTATGGAAAGAGTGAGGTTAATTAGCGATGGAGATGGTACCAAATCAGATGGTGCTGTGTACAATTATATAGTAACAAGCCATGGAATGCATGCAGTCGATTGTCATTTCCCAAGGCGTCGCCATGAAATCAGTCAAACAGTGACCGACTCATCCAATGGCCGTCGGGCCATCTCCCCGCAAGACACGAAGGCCGGTCGGCTGCGTGTTTGCATGCGTTTTCATCTCCAATCCCCACACTTAGGCGGCAACCAAGGCGGCCCGGCCGGCTCACGCCGCTTGCGCTGTTTGAATAGCCGCTTCCTCGGCTGCCACTGCGTTTCCAAAGGCACCCAATCCCGAGCCCCGGGTTCGATTCCCCACTGAGCCAGTCTTGCCTATTTTTTCAAGAACGCTACTCGAGTTTAATTAAGATTATCATTGCTATAGATGTTGCTCACGAAATCTAATGATATTGATTTGATAGCATAGATAGATACTTATCTAAATACACCATTGTTATTTTGAAACAAGGAATGCTTTACATTATTTATCATTGCTACAAGATCAACCACACGTACCTTTAGAAGACGATGCCGACGCGAGGGAGGGAGGGAGACGAGAGGCCGGAGACGAGAAACTTCTCGCTACCTCACGGGCCGGAGCACGAACAAATGACACTCAACTTGTCGAGCACGTCCCACAACACCGTCGGGCTATTTAAAGAATCAAACTTGTACCGCCCAACGGATAGCCATCACGTTTTTTTTTTTTTTTGACCATGGGAGTAGTGCAGTACGCACAATCTTTGTAAATTTGCCACATTCACTTTGCGCCTTCACAGGCCTGTGCATGCATGCATGGCGCCAAGCGTGGAGAACCGCGTTGCTAGTAGTATTCACCGTTGGTTAGGAACCGACGGTGTCTCCTGGGTTTCGATGAGAAAAGCTGTGGCACCAAATGCAATGTCTGCGGGTTAAATCAATGTCGGTTAAAACATTGTTGGGTGTAGTTTTACAACCGGCAGTGATTAGTAGAGATCCTTGCCGGTGCAAAGCTTTCGGCGTGGTATTCGATATCACTGCCGGGTGAAAACTGAGACCCGATAGTGATTTCGTGATATTCAACAGCCGCATAGTTCTCAACTTTGATCGGGCCGACCATCGCACCAATCTTTGCAAGATCGCTGCCACGTCCTCCGTACAACGGCAGTCACCTCAACCACGACATCTCGCCTATTTAAACGGCAAGAGGGATGCTATGTTTTGCACCCAGTTTCTCCTACCTGTTTTTGCATTCTTGGTTCGTCTTGTAGTTTCTACTCTCCCTCAAAATACAGAGGACTTAGTTTTGAATTTTAGTGTCATGGGTTTTGGATTTAGGAAATCTTTTTCTGCTTATTTTCCTTGTTCTTCGTCCTCGATCTTCTTTGCTAGCAGTACTTTCCAGTTCCACATACATACGACCTTTCTTTGGGAGAAAGCCCTCCACATACAGATATGCCTAGTCTAAGAAAATGGTTTACAGAAAAGGTGCTAGAAGAGTCTTACTGAAGATAGAGAGACACCGGAGCTTGTAGCTTCTGTGGGTGCGATAATTCACGCGATGCTAGGATCCGCCCAGTTAGGATCCTACTGGACTCATATTAAGAGTCCTGAGTCCTTGTATTTTGGGGTGGAAATGTCAAAGCCGGACCCCCGTGCACATGGGCATATAGTATCTGAATCATATGGATCCACGGAAAAATAAAGACCATCGGACCAAGTTATCGTGACTTCATCCTTTGTCCAATGGTCAAGTTTGGACTTTGAGACGAAAGCTTCGGATGAATCTCATCCTCCAACCTCCTCGGGCAATAAGTCTTGCCGCATCTTCGACCCTAGAGATGCTAGAAGAGACTTACTGAGGTGGTTAAATTTTAATGTGTTTGTACACTTTGATTGTAGCATTGACCTATCTTTTGAATTGATCTTTGTTACCATATATTTAGTTTTATGTAAGGTCTTTGTTATGAAAATATATGTAATCAAATTTCTCATCTGTTGTATTTTTGTTTGTTATGGATGTTGTTTGTCTCTTAGATATCTTTGAGTTCCCATTTTTTACCCTTCATCAAACATAATAAAAGACGGTTAGCGTCAATGAAATATCTTTGTAATGTTAGGAAAATACAAATGATATCCAAATCCAATGTGAATGAAATAAAGTTATATATGTAACAAAGAAAAAAATACAACAGATAATAAATTTTATTCACATCCATATGGCCTCAATGTCAAAAAACATTCATAACAATATGCCGCATAGAACGTGATATGGAATCCAAATTTTGCGGAAGCATCTACTGCGTACATATGCAACAACAACACCGGAACAATGCATGCATGCAAAACTGAGTGAAGTGACGAGATTGTGAATTCACTGCCGGCTACATACAAATAACCGGTAGTGATATTGTATTCATTTGCCGGGTACATAACAAATAACCGGTAGTGATATTGTATTCACCGCCCGGTATCTTAATACCGGCGTGATTTACCCCCCCTCAACAACTACTATAAATCAAGACGTCCGCCACATAAACACACATACCCATGCACGCACCCACGAGCTCCTGACTTGCGGCACACTCACTCCGCACGAAATCCACCCAAATCTTTCCCTCTCTCTCTTTCTAGGAGATTTGTTCATGGCTTCAGGATATATTTTATTTGTAAGGATTTTTTTTTCTTGTCTAGAATTCCTATATATATATGCATATAAACAATATATATTATATATTCATGAGCTTTGTCCTTTTTCCTTTTTTTTTTTTCCTTTTTATCGCCAATTTGTTGGTATGAACGGTCCTCCGCCTTTGCCGCCCACAACAACCGTGTTTCCACGCCGGCGATGAGCCATTCGCCCCGGTGTGGACACAAGACCATTCCCTTATCCAAATATCGTATGAATTTTTTCTAACATTTTTATTTCTTATTTACTATAACAAATACATGGACGATTAGTTTAACTTAACGTCATTTTGTTGCATTTATATGTGTCATAGACTATATCCCCAAAGACAATGGCTACAAACAACACTTAGTTTGGTTCTTTATCTCTCGGTTTTGTGGAGAGCACGACATCTAGAACATCACATGGTCATCAACTATATAGGTGTGAAATAAGTTTTACACCCCTTCAAGGTGTCCAGAAACAACAACCACCTAATCCGTGGAGGGGAACCGAGATAATGTCCGTACAAAACGCCAAGACAATGTCATTTCCTTGTGCTTAGATGCACTTCGACGTGTTTGCTACGTTGTGCCTGATTTCAAGACTTCAAGATACATGCTTTGTCATCTCCCCCGTGGCAATATAGCGAATATGTTGGGAGTTACAACCTGGATGATGTGGTAATAAATTAAATTCATCATTTTTACACTTTGCATATTAGATAGATTCACATCATCTTCATTCATTTTGATTCTCCCACTTGTAGATTTTGCTCCACGATCTTACTTATGCTGCATGTGGCTTGGCGGCCGTTCTTGACCAAGCTACAAACCAACTTCGGTACGATTGGGACTTCGGCACACACCTCGGCCAAAGAAACTACGAAAGGGTGACAATCATCGCATAAGGTTTACCGACTTAGACAAAGGGTCGCTCAAGAGGTTACATCTATGGTCGAGCATTTTTACGGCCTTGTGAGGGAGGAGAGAGTGCAATCATAAGGGCATTGTCCTTCATCGACTCAAGTGGATACTTAATCCGTGCATCAATTACCCGATATTTCTACAAACCTACATTCATGTGCATGGACCGCAAGGTGGACCGAATGTTGATCCCGACGACGATGATGATGGTTATTGTGTTTACTTTGTTAGTTATTTATAAGGTTGTAGTTTAACTGGTTCCTAATTAATTTGTAATGTTCTTGTGCCCCATGTGGTCTTAAACTTTTTTGAGCCTTTCATATGCAAATAGGGAAGCAACCACGAAGTTTGAGATTTTTTGTGATTGCGTTAAGAAATGTCAACAAGCATTTCTGGTGCCGTTGCTGGAGAAGGGTGCTAGCCAAACCTAAACACACATACATGGATAGATTGATATCACTTGCATCACGTAATGTATCGAGGACCCATTATCACTACTCAAACAGGCTTACCCTTGTTTGTCTACTTGTTTTTGATCATATGTAGGGTAAAATGTATGAATTAGAGTAACCGGTCCTGAGAACTACGTTGATAATCTAGAATTATTAATCAGAAGGGCAAGACCCAAGCTCAGAAAAACACCTACACCCTCTGATTCGGATGCTGATCAAATTAGCAAAGCTTATTGCCTGTGTTTGAGGCCATGGCCGACAATACACTTCGTGAGTTCTCAGCTCCAACCACGACCAATGTTAGGTACTAGGCCGAGGGTTGCAATTGGGGACCATGACTTCGAGCTCAAGCCTGGGGCTCATCAACATGGTGCAAGCTAGCCAGTTTTTGTGGAAAGGCACATGAAGATGCTAGTGCTCATCTTCAACACTTCTTGGAGATTTGGAGCACTTTTACCATTAAAGGAGTACCAAGAGATGCAATCATACTCCGTCTTTTCCCATTCTCACTATTGGGAAAGGCGAAGCATTGGTTCTATGCTACCAAAGACAAAAATACCACATGGTCACTTTGTTCTACTGCTTTCCTTGCTAAGTTCTTTCCTATAGGCAAGACTAATGCCTTACGGGGGAAAATTGCAAATTTTCAACAAAAACATGATGAGTTTGTCCCAGAAGCATGGGAACGCTTTCAAGAATACACCTTAGAATGCTCACACAACGGGATGGAGAAATGGCTACTTATGCAGACTGCCTATCATGGGCTCACTATGAATACCCATGAGACGATGGATGCTGCAGCTGGAGGTGCCTTCCTGTCACTTACACTTTCAAAAGCTACTAAACTTGTGGAAAAGATGGCTTTAAACCAGAGTTGGAATGAGGAGCGTCAACCCCGCAAGAGGTCGAGGAAATGCACCAACTTAAGGACGTAGACATGTTGTCTGCCAAAATGGACTTAATAATGAAGAAACTTGAGGAGAGAGCTCCTAAGAAGAAAGAAGTCATGTAAATTCTAGATTCCCACATGACATGTGAAGAATGTGGCAACACAAGCCATTCAGGCAAGAACCGCCCAGAACTTGAAGAGGATGTGAACTACATCAATAACAACAATTATCGCCCTCAAAGAAAATCAAGGTTGGAACCAACAAAGGCCAAACTACCAAGGTAATTATTCACGTAACTATCCAGGTAATATTTTCAATAACTTTAATCAACCTTCTTTAAGTGACCTCGTTCTAACCCAAGGAAAAACTATGGAAAACTTATCTAAGAAGTTAGCTTCCAATGACAAAATGCTAGAAACAATAAATAATAGAATGGATAATTTTTCTTCTACGATTAAAACCAACATAGTTTTAATAAAATGATAGAGTCTCAAATTTCTCAGCTGACAATTTCTATTCCACTAACCATATCAGGTAAAACTCCGGGCCAACCAGAAGAATTAGAATCTGCAAATCTTGTAGACATATTTAATGCAGGTCGCTTCTTCATGGAGAAATTAGAAAGCAACTGGCTGGACGACTCCCTACCACCCAAGAAAGAAGATCCAGGGAGGCCAGTCATCACCATTCAAATTGGACCACAAGAGTTTGACAACGCGCTACGTGACTTCGGCTCAAGCATCAACATTTTGCCATGGGTACACTATGAGAAAATTCATGGTAATCCGTTACTATATACAACCATGTGCTTGCAGCTTGCAGATCAGTCACTATGCTACCCAAAAGGCATACTTCAAGACATCTTCATACAAGTTGGACACTCATGTGTGCCAGCAGACTTCGTAGTGATTGAGACAGGAGGAAGCGAGAAGGCACCAATTATATTGGGTCGACCCTTCTTGAGTACAACTAGAGCTATTATCTATGTCCAAAGTGCAAAAATCTGTTTCAACATCAAGGGGAGAAAGGAAGTATTCAACTTCAAGAACAAGATACTCACCTCTCCTGTTCATCCACAAGCACAATACCTCTATGAGATGCCACCAGAACCCACATTCAAGATTACCAGGAACAAGAGGAACAAGAATAGGAACGAAAAGGCTCAGCCTATAAAGGTAATGATGATTAACAAGGTATGTTCTGAAAACGACCATCTACTCCGATCTCCAATGCTACAAAACCTGGAAGATCCAGGCGTCCCAACTATAGCATGCTCCATCAATCGCTTGACCTTTAATAATACTTTCTCGTGGATACAGATCTCGACATTAACCTTATGGCAAAGGTAACATATGAACTATTATTTGATAAATTGCCATTGTACCCAAAATATGTGCAACCGCAGATGGCGGACCAATCATGCCAATTTTTGGAAGGAATTGCTAAAGACGTACCCGTGAAGATCAATGAGCACTATGTCCTCACCGACTTCTTAGTCATGGACATGGGGGAAGAACAGGATCCACCGTTGGTACTGGGGAGACCATTCCTCAACACTACACGCGTCATCATCTACATCAGAACGGGGGAGATTCACTTCCAATTCCCTACAGAAAAGGTACGCATGTACTTCAATAGTTATACTAATTATGAGCCACCAAAGAAGAGCAGGTCGGACGTAGACGTCACCAAAAGAAGCAACAAATAAAAATCCGAGAAGAAGAAGAGGTAGAAGAACCATCCACTCTAAATAGCATCACACCAATCAAGAAACAGTGGAGGAAGAAAGAGACAACTCCCAATACACCATTAGAAGAAACATCGATCGAATCATCAGAGCCACTATGTGTGACTACCGATGTACCCTAGGAGGAATGAACAAAACAAGAAGTCTTGTTCGAAGGACTTTAAAATCACCGAACCCTTACCGAAAAGGTCACTCGTAATTATCCATATTTAATTTTTAGCATTGCATATTTACTTTTACTTTTTGCATAGCATATTCCCTTTTATAAATTGCATCGAGAAAAGACAATAAAAATGTTAAAAAACCTAAAGCCCCATGTGAGTAAATCCGAGGCATAAACACCCTCAGAGATATTTGCTATGGTGGCATAAAAGTAACGATGCATTCATAAGTTCTTTATCTTTTCTTGCATAGAAATAAGAAAACTCAAAAAATATATTTAATGCTTGCTAGAAATTTCCAAGCAACAAAAGCAACGTGGCTAACCCCTAATTCTTAATCAAGTTCCACTAGCTTTGTTGTCTATTTTGAGTTTAGCAGATTTCAAAGGGAGAGAGACATGATGAGCCGACACTACTGTCACCATCTACCTCAACTTCCACATCATCAACCCGACATTCCAATCTAGCTTGGGGAGCACCCCCCGCTATCCCGATAAGTATCCCTACTTTTATTATTAGCTAAATATTTGGTTTGCTTAGTTTGCTTAGAGTCTAGTCTATATAATCATTAAAGAGTCTTTATTATAATACGAATAAAAAGATCAAGAGACAGTGTACACCATATGGTGGATGCGTATTTCCAGGTAGAATGGAATGTAGTGATGTGGTGGATGGATGGAGTGTACGTGATCACTACATTCGATTCCACCACATCGCTACATTCCATTCCACCATATGCATCCATTATATACCCACCAAATATGTTCCACTTCTATCCTTGGAGAAGAGCAACCAAAAATATTCCTTACACCCATTCATTCAATCAACAATTTTATAAAGCTCCATCACTCTTGTCTATCTCTTGAAAGTATATTGCAAAAGAGGCTTGGGTTTTAGTTAAAAAAAAGAGGAAAGAATAAAGGAGAGTTAAAAAAAATGGACAAGTGCCCACTATGAAAACAATGGGTACTTAGATGCCCACCTCTCCATGAAAAAAAAAAAAAAAAAAAAGAAGAAGAAAGAAAGACAACCCATGTTCTCTCAAGTGTTTCCAAGTTTCAAAAAGAGAGATGGTTTTCAAGGAGATAAAGTAGAATTAGACTTTTTTTCTCATTACATTCATTTCATTCACTTCACACACCTACCATCATATTGATTTCATTCCATCATACACATGCATTAGTGTGACTTGTGACTTTGGATCCATTGCTTGAAATTACAATATATGCTTAGTAAGTAGATTTAGTATCTCCCACCTATGAACTCCACATATAAGCTTTATATATAGGGTGAGAGAGAAGAAGGCATAGTGTCCTACTGCCTTAGTCCAAAAATACCACATATCATGAGAGAAAGGCAAAACGACCTTATTGCATTAGTGAGGACCCACCAGTACCACAAATGAGAGACTTGATGGTTGAACAAAGAGTTTGAGATATGATGCTTGACTTGATTGTTCTATCTTTCAATTGCCCAAGATCACAAGAAAAAGCTATAAGCTCCATGATTAAAGGTAATATGGGTAAGTTGAAAGTTGAAAAAGTTTATTCTTATCCCAGATGAAATTTTGTTTGAAAGCATGTGTACTTTTGAGGTGTGAAAGCGTTGCAACAACTCCTGATCCAACAAAAATAATCTTGCTAGGGACTAGTAAGAGGTAAGCTTAGGGGAGCTTGTTGGTATACCTTATAGCATAAAATTAATAGACTTTTAAAAACTAAAATAAGGGCTTAAAATAAATATATCAACATAGTATAGGGGCCTGACTAACATAATTCCATGAGTTTTGGTGATTTATATATTTTTAGGGATTAAACAGGAAAATGCTTGAGAGTTTGCAAGCCCTACGCCATAAAGACTTATTTGTGAAGTAACTCAACTTGAAACCCATGAAAGAATATTCTAGAAGACACAAGAGGACACGACCCTGAAGCCGGGCACGACCCCAAGCCGGACCCACCCACGTCATCCCCAGGGCGTGGCTGCCCTATGGGGCCCGCCTGTCAGCCTCCCCTTCTACGTCGGTTCCTAACCACCTTTGAGGAGTAATCTAGTCCATCAATCAAGGTCGGTTTGATCCAAGGGCTATGGTGCATCCTCCGGGGCTATATAACAAGACCCATTGACCCCTGGGTGAAATCCTAATTCATTCTACTCCATACCAAGTCCATCATCAAGACCCCAAGTCAAGATCCCAAGCCCTAGTCCCACCATAATTAGAGCATTAGCTATCTAGGCTAGTTCTAGAGGAAGTCAAGTATTGTCTTGGATTCCTGATCGTCAAGAAGTAGCGGGAGCCGAGCTTCTCGTGGCTTCTCTCTTGTATCTAATTTGTAAGTATTTGGTTAGAATACAATTGCTATGACATTTAATGATTATATTCTTAGTTATATGTTTCCATGCTTATTATGATTATATATTTAGTTTAGTATGTTTGTTTTTATATTCAAGCATGGAGTCGTATAGCGCCCCCTTAGTTGCGCACTTTGTGGGTGGTCGACAATGTGTAAACATGGTGTCTATACAACGTTTGCTCGCGACATCACCCTATATTCTCGATGTGTGGTAGATCGTGGATGTGATATTGCCGTTGAGTCCTTTTGTAATCCACCCCCGAATGTAGGGCTAGTTGAGCTTTATTACTATGGTAGACTTGCTTTGTTCCCGATCTTCCTTAGTAATATTCACCATGTGTAGATATATTGCTTTCATACCATGATGACTAGATGTATTGCACTAATTGTAGTTTGCATTGACATATAAGTAGGAGTTACTTAGAAATATTCTGTCTCTCTACCTATACCATGTTATTTAGCCGGTTATGAAACATACTAGTGGTAGATCATGATCTTTGACTTGACAGCTTATCATTATCATTTATCTTATTATCTTTATTATGTGACTCACCTAGTTTGAGGTTAGTATGATGCATAATGGTTTACTCTACATTACACTAGTGCAAGTGAATCAAATTAAATCATCAACCTACCCATAGCCTACCCTTCCCTATGGTAAAATATAAATACGATACATGAATAGACTCCTGGTGAAGTGCTACAATGGGTATTTCTATCTGTGTGCTTGCAGATGCCACCATATTTATTATCATCGCAAGAGATTCAAGTGTCATATTAAGAATACCATTTACGCATTTCTTAGCGTTGTAGCTAGGGTGACAGACTAGTTCGTAGGCAATGCTAGAATGTGTAGTACACCTTTTGTACCTATCCTGGTGAGATTAACTCCACCATGGATAATGTTACAGAGTCATACACCATAACTAATTTCGTCTAACTATTTTAACTCTCCACCTAACCCTTACTGGAATGTGAGATTAACTCCACATCCAGACTAACTTATTAGATAGATACCATTATACATTTTTGGCGCCATCCCGAGGTTGGGTCTTAAATCCATCCTTTTGTGATTGCGTTAAGAAATGTCAACAGTGTACATGACTGCAAAAAAAATTTCAAGCCATTTCCAAAGAAGGAGGATTACACATCCTTCACAAAGGCACATGATCCCTTCTTAGAGGATTACACATCCTTCACAGAGGCACATGATCCCTTCTCATAGTAATTAAAATATTTATCGAGAAAAAAATCTAAGATTTTGTGTGGGGTCATATTTTGGGTGTACACGACTACAAAAAAAAAAAATTAAGCCATTTCTATCTAGGAGGATTACACATCCTTCTCAAAGGTACATGATCATCCATGAAGTGGCAGCATTTCTATAGCACTGCCGGTTGCGGGTAATAACCGACAAAGGAATAGGATTGGGGTGAAATTTTCCAAATCTATTTGAACCTCCCGCCATTCGCTTTCCCCACCATGCCGAAACCAGCCTTGCCGATATATATATGATGTGAGTGGCTCGGAGCAAAATTTTGGCAAGTCATTTGAACCCGCCCATTCTCGCTCCCCACCAAATAAAGAGCACTAGATTCACCAACGGAGCACCACCAACTCCAATGTCGCCGTTCGTCGTCCCCTACGCCGCCCGGGGCCGTCCGTTAGCGCATCCCCAGTTGTTCCACTCTAGCAGAATCGAGGCTTGATGACGTTCTCCCACGCCACGGTCCTCCACTCCGATGTCCCCAACGCCGCGCCAAAGATACTCGCCCCTTCGGCCCTTCCACGGTGAGAACTAATTATCCCTTTAGGTGTTCAAGTTTTTACCTATGAGAATGAGAACTAATTGCCGCTTTGTCCTAGCCTTGCCTCGCCCGCTTGGTCTTCTCTCCTCCACGCCGACGGAGGACCGCCGCCACACCTCTCTCGCCGTCCGTGAAGGCCACACCGCTTTCCTCTTCACCGCCCGACGCCGCATCGTCCGCGACCTTGTCCTCCTAGAATCCTCCTCCCGAGACAAGATAGGAGCGCATCGAGGCGACGAAAACTTGATGAGTGCGCCGATCACGCCCTTGAGGTGTTCATTGAAATGCCCGTGTGGATAATCGCAACCTGTTATTTTCCTTTTATATTTAGATTTTGCTTTCAAACAGCTTCCGATCCTTAGTAACAAATGAGCTCTAAAATATTATGGTCATTTACAAAGCATGATTGAAGAAATACTAGTGCTCAAATTGTGATTGAGATTCATAGATTTTGCTTTCAAATAGTTTCGATCCTTAGTAACAAATGAGCTTTTAAAATATTATGGTCATTTACAGCATGATTGAAGACATACTAGTGCTTAAATTGTGATTGAAATTCATGAGTTAGTGTTGTTCGAAATCCGCTTTGGATATTTTAAATATATGTCCTGCTTACTGTACTACATTTATGAATAACATAGCATTATCATCCTATTTTGGTTACATGTATAGGCAAGCATGGCGTTGTAATGTAGTGTTTGTTGGTCGTGTGCCGGGGTTCTATGTAACCCGGGAATATTGCTATGATCAAGTCCAAGGCTACGCTAATAATTGTTACAAAAATATAACAATCGGGTGAAGCCGCCATCGCCTACAATGGTGCAAACTAGCCGCCCTAGAGATTGAAGAGAAGTCACCCCACATACTTATAAAGATTGTGAGAATTGCCGCTAATTGGTTTTGGAATATATCATGCTTTTTATTTATGTCTATGACTCTATGGTCATTGGTCTTCTTATTTTAGAAGTTGATGTAGGCTTAGTTTCTAGAACATTAGGTGGATTTTGTTGTATGTAACTATTATATCCTGTAATGTTTTGACGATATTAATGTATGATGATTTTTTGGATTTAAAAAGAGCTGAATTCCACGAATAAATTCAAAAATTTTAAAAATTTTAAAACAAAAACGCCGGGTGGCATGGGCCCGACAAAGGAATGACAAACAAACCGTAGTGTAACTACACCAAACACTATCGGTTTGAATTACAAACCGCCATCGATGATCGAACATCACCGCCGGGCTGCATTAAAACCGATAGTGTCCACTCTAATAACGATGTCGGGTCGAAATCAACCGGCGCTGTTCACGTAAAGTTCACCGACGGGTCCAAAGTAAACCGACATTGTTAGCTCTTCGATACACCGCCGCACAATCTAACCCGATAGTGTTATCCCCTCGCTTTTGTCGGGCCGTTAAAGCCCGACAGTGATCTCAATATCAACTCTACCGACCGACTTCCGAACCGGCATTGCTTGATCAAAAATGCCGCCGGTCCATGGATCACCCGACAAGGTGTTCGGTGATTAAGGCGCCGCCGGTTTTGATAGCAAACCGGCAGTCTATCCTCAAATCACCGGTGTTTTGACCCGTAGTGTCTTGAACCCCACATCACTACCGCTTTGGTTCTACCGGTTTATTTTTCAGCAGTGAAGGGGGGTGGAGCGCCGCAGTGATGGACAATTTTGTAGTAGTGACAAGGACTGAATTTGTGCTTTGGTGTTTGTTTTGCTTTGCATGATGATTTATGAATTTCTAAGAACGTAATGCATGTATGTGTGCTTCGGCAAAGTGTGAATTGCTAGCTGTGGTTGAGGTATCAATTAATCTGATCTGTACTGCATGTCTATGTTTGAAGAAAAAATGTATCATCTAAGCTTGTATTTTTTTTTTTTTTTTTAGATTGCAGATAACTTTCAAAAATCTCAAGTTTAGTTTGTCACCCGTCTGACTGTATTTCCAGGTACGTGTAGTCTGATTGCTTCAGTTCTGTACTGAATACATGTAGTCTTTCTGGTTGCTTCAGTTCTGTGCTAAAGTTCTGGTTTGACTTGATCTTTTTACCCAGGTTCAGTCGTGCTTGCCCAACCTAATGTACATTGTGTGCCATAAGTCAATAATAAATAATGGATGCTTTGTGCATCTGCTTCTCAAGGTCAATTTCTCACACTACCATGCCCCTCCCCCTTGATCATGTTATCCTCCAAGAACATAGTGTGTCTTTTTTCTACAAACTTCGTATGTCTGTCAGGACAATAGAAGCAATAACATTTTGACCATTCCGGATAGCCAATGAAATCTAAATCTCCTATAAGAGAGCCCCCCACTAGGGGAGTTCTCTGGGTTCTGATTGGCCATCTTAATTGGTAACTGCAATCCAATCCACGCCATACCCGGGGAGTTCTCGCTACGCCATGTATAACCGATACGTAGCTGGGCCTTTTTTCTTTCGTGAACGCGAAGAGGAGTGTCTCCCCGAACGGCCTCTTCTCCTTCCTCCGTTCCGCCTCCGAGTCTTCCACGACGCCGGTGCCTCAACGCCGGGTGGCTGTTCCCGGGCGCCTCTTACCGCTTCCCCATCCGCAATGAAACGGTCGGTCCATCCCCTTCCCTATTCGATCTTCTCCACTTCTAGCCCCACCGTATTGGTCCGTTGCAATCGCCGATCCCCTTTTCCCATCCGCCGCATCCGATGGATTGGCGCAGCGAGGCGAGGGAGCCGATGCCGGGCCTATCCTACGACGGCCGTTGACGCCATTTGCCGGCCGGCTCGGGTAACATCCGGAGCACCGCTCAGTTCTTAGGTACTCCTCCTCCATCCGTCAGTTCCTTCGGGTCGCTCGACCCCCTACCGATTCGTCAGTTTCATCAGTGCTCCACCAATTTTTTTATTTATGCTCATTTAATCTTAGTAATGATCCATTACAGCTTTCAGTGCATGGTGGCCTCTATATGAAGCTCTCCATAAGCATGTTGTCTCATTTTGTTTTCCCCATCGCACACACAGGTACCAAATCCTGCTGTTCGTCCAATTTTTTAAAGGGCATAGTGAAATTATCCTGAAATTAAGCATCATGTTTTTATAAACTTTGTACGTTGTTCATCAAGGTTGATTGTTACAGGATGGTCAGTATCGACGTTTAAAGATTTTCACAGATTGATTCAGTTTGAAACATACAGTTCTTCTACAGGTCAGTTAAATGTTGAAATTTGTGCAAATTGGATTATTCCTGCTACTGCTTTTGTTATTGTACCGTTGATATTCAACAAAGGATAGTTTGATTGACCATAATTGTTCCTCATTTTTCTTTGTTTGTTTAGTTTGCATTAGTAAGACCCGTTGGTGCGTGGAGTATGAGATTTAAAAAACTAACCCTCTTATTCATGAGTTCATTTGCAGAGCATTGTGACAAGATGAAATCTTATATCCATGCATAAGTAACTTATATCTTATATGCAGTAAATCTTCAGTCGTGATTAATATATTTCCTTTGCATGCAAAATGCATTTTCCATCAATATTTGAGACTCAATTTTCCATGTCTGAGGTAAAAAAAAAAGTTCAATTCCATTGTCCTTTCTGTTTGAAGAAAGTTTTTCCCTAAAAATCCTTTTAGGTTATATGGGTTATACATTTGGAAGGAACCTACAAATTTGTAGACTTTTTTTTTTTGTACCATTGGAAAATGCATTAGTGAGGGCTGTTGGTTCATGGAGTGTGAGATTTTTTTTTTAAAAAAAATTACTGATGAGCTTATTTACAGATTCTATGTGTTGTTGACTCTGAACATTTTCCATGTGCTGACCAATCCATCTGTAAACTCCTGATATGCAGTTGTTCTATGTGTATGAAAAAAGGACAGTGATAAACCAATTCTAACAGTTCATAGAGATCTGATATTAAACAACTAAAAATTTATATGTGTATGAAAGGAGGAGAGTGACAACCTAATTTTAAAAGTTCAGAGATCTGATAGGAAGCAACTGAAAATTTCCCGCAATAGGTACATACTAAATTATGAGTTAATCATTTTATCTATCAGCTTATACTATATCTAAAAACTATGCTAAATATTTTTGGTTTGGTTCAACAGATACGTTACTATGCTTGGAAGGAAGCATGATGCTCATCCATCCAGTCAAGCTCCAACTCACAACTCAACCAAAAGTCTCAAGATTAACAAAAGGAAATGCCAGTGCAAACAGGCGCCACATTGGTACCTAAGAGGGTACCTCAGGATCAATCAGTGGAGATTTGAGCTCTGATTCATGGAGCCGTAGAACAAGAACTGATAACTTTTCGGCATGCGGGTTAAAGAGGAAGTGAAGTATATTTAGTGCTATTCACTTTGTTAGCTATCCTGCGTCTCTTTGCTTTAGCTGTGATTTGTTAAAAGCTATAGTGAGTTCTAACAAAGCATCAGTGACTATGCAGTAGAAAAACTGTTTGCATGTGACGATTTCATCTGTTTTTTTTCGATTGAGCTACCCAAGCCTGGTGTTTATGTATGTTTTTGTGTTTCCTGTGCTGTTGGGTTAACATATTTTATCTGTGATTATAAATATGGCTCTTTGATCAATATAAATATAAACAATGGCAACGGAAGTGTTACTCAATGGTTTCATTTATTTCCCAAGTTTTTTGTGTAGTCCAGTTGTGTTGTGTGCATTACCTGGGTGTGTTTGTTGCGATGAGAATCAGAGATCTTCTCGCAGTCCCCTTTACTTTCTTTTCTCTGTCCTGATCGACAAACCTGCCGTCTGGTGTTTGGTCTGATTAACCCATCTCGAAATGCATTGTATATATATGTATCGTGACATTGTGTATGACCATCATCAGGTTCATAGTTATACATTTTTTAAAACAGAAGATCTTAATCCCTAAAAAACTACATTTACACAAGAAAATGCTACTAATTGAAATTACCGCAGCAACGCGGGGAAGAATTCACCTAGTGGCGATTGATGGTGGAGTCTAACTTTCCTATGTTTGGGTTAAAACCTTAGCATCAGCTGGATAGCCCCCACACACGTAAGTGATTAAGTGAGGATTCTCTTTCTGTCCACAACTCAAATGGTGTTTGATGCATCGACTTGCTTGGTACTTGATTAAAAATATGAATGGTGTTTTAATGCCTCTATCCACAAACTAATCAACAAAGTGGAGTAACATATCATATTTTTTTCATAAATGATTAAGGTACGGTTGCATCTTTCATCCACTTCATTCTGCTGATACTCCCTTGGTGTGGAGCACTGGGCAAGGCAACTATGCCATTTTCCTTCAAGAACTTTAGGTCCAGGAATTTGGCCATATGGGGTATGTTCCCCATAGTACTCTCCACCATAGTCTGATCTTACTAACTTGATCTTTAAATTGTGCCAATTTTTCTACCTCTGCCTTAAATATTTGGAATTTATCCAACACTTCTGATCTTTCTTTAATTGATAAATATAGAAATAACAAGAATAATTATTTGTGAATGTTATAAATGAATCATAACCATCCACACTTTTCATAGGAAATGGACCACAAGTATCTATGTGGATTATTTCTAAAATTCCTATGCTTCGCTTTGACATCTTTCTTTATTTTCTTAAGATACTTTCCTCTAATGTAATCAATGCATTGTTCTAAGTCCAAATATTCTAATGGTGGATTAATTTATTCTTTAATCAATCATTCTATCCCCATCCAAATATGGCCAAAACAATATTACATTATTTCTATGAGACGTCATGAACTCTCTCTCGCTTCTTACTTACGTTTATAGATGAGAAGACAATCACATTCTCATTGCATACATCATTCACATTCTCACAAAGAGATAATAATAAAGCTTGTCTTGTCACAAGGCATGGCCAACACATTTATCATTAACAAGTATCATACACTTGCCATTCCCAAAATGGCAATCAAATCCATCATCATCTAATCTTGAAACACTTATTAAGTTTCACGTGCAAAGAGGGAACATAGAGTACATCATCGAGCATAAGTACAAAACCATTATTTAAATCTAAAGAAATATCTCCAATGTCTTTAACTTTGGCTTGCACTCCATTTGCAAATTTATTTGTTCTTTCTCTTTGTAAGGTTCTTGTATGGTGTCCCTTTTCTCGAAAGCAGCTTTTCAGCAAGCCAGACAACCCTAAACCCTTCTCTTGCAATATTTGCATTGATATATGTCAATGTTCATAAACTTTGTAGGATCATTTTGAGGGGCCTTTCCCTATGACATGGAGGATGAGGAACCATCCCACTCAGGTTTCCCTAATGGTTTGGCAAACTTGTTGAAATTCCTCTTTTTATTGTCCTTCACAAAATCAGCCGCGAGCCTCTCCTCTTGAACACACATTGCAATGAAATTTTCTATTTCCCATTTGTTTGGCTGTATTTTGTAGTTCACAACAAAGTTTCATGTTTTTTTAGGCAAGAAACCAAATATTAAATGAATCAGGAACTCATCCTTGAGCCCCAAATCCATTGGCTTTTACTTAGATGTCATAGTGCTCATCTTCAATATATGTTGTCTTATGCCACCACTAGAGTATTTCTCATTGACTGGTTTCTTAATGAGAGTACTTGTTGTAGCCTTTGAAGACCCAAGAGTATTTCTCATTGACTAGTTTCTTAATAAGAGTAATTATTGTGCCCTTTGAAGGCCTAGTATACTAATTCTCGACTTTTTCTAAATCCATGTGTCTATGTCATAGTCTGGGATTGATCCCCTTATTGGATCTTCTGTGGTGGCCTTAGACACCATCAAGCACTTGCGGTTTGAGATAACCCATTGTCTTTTTTTAGAGAACATACTTCATTCATACTTTTGTATTATCACATTGTCGATTAGTGAAATCAGCATCAGTTTCATTTTCTTCCTCATTGGATCCACTGGCTCAAGTTGTAGGTCATACTACTCTCGCATACCTGATAGTTGTTCCCATTAAGGGACAATATATTCGAGATATTCATCATGGGGTTGCTTCCTGACAACAACATCAGAGAAAGTGAGACCATGAATCAAACAGTGTTGGTGTGTGTATTGTGCTTGGAATACTTTGTGAGGGGAAGCATGGTATACAATTTTAGGAGTATAGGATCGCGTGTCGGCAAGCGCCACGACTGATGGGTGTTCCTGGGCTCACAAGGCATTGGAGTCGAAGCTGGTGATGCGACATTGGAGCCCGAGGAGGGACACAACGATGGTGAGGATTGTGGCAGGGGTGGTGGTCGTGTAGCATTCACGCGCATGAAGCAGCCACCCCAG
The DNA here is from genome assembly GCA_015847255.1 of Hyparrhenia diplandra. Lineage (NCBI taxonomy): Eukaryota > Viridiplantae > Streptophyta > Magnoliopsida > Poales > Poaceae > Hyparrhenia > Hyparrhenia diplandra. Next base: position 113,768 of record JADLZK010005259.1, on the reverse strand, counting down.
GCCAGCAAGCGATGTGATGGTAGGGTGGTGACAGGCGTGCGTATGGAGGCTGAGTGAGGCAAAGATATAGTGAGATGGCCTTGTCTTCCTTGCGGCATGATTTGTTGGAAGGAGAGGATGAATTAGGGAAAGTGTTTCAGTAGTTCGGAAAGATGGGAGTCACGGACGACTGTTTGTGGTGAGGCCAAGAATTGGATGGTGCTGGTGTGTACTTTGCATGGAACAATATATTGTGAGGGCAAAAGCGATATATGATCTTAGGAGTACTCCCTCCATCCAAAATGTTTGTCGCTTAAACTTTCTGAGAAACAACTTTGACAAAGTATATATCAAAAATATTAATCTTCATAATATATAATTAGTATCATCGAAAGATCTTTTAATATAGTTTTTAATAAATTTATTGAGAGATACAAATATTGCACGTATTTTTTTATACAAATTGAGTCAAACTTTTTAGCAAAAAAAAAACAAAAAACGAGGCAAAAAAAAAAAACCCAAAAACGACACACAATGGACGAACGGAGTATAGGATATATTGGAGTATAGGATAGATTTGTTCCTGTAGTGTTCATATTTTTAGGATTTAAAATAAATATTTAGGAACCTAGAGTACAACAAAGTTGTCAACTATAAAGTTGTTCTCATCGAGATCTGCAATTATAGTTTTAGTTGATTCTACAGTCCGAGGCATTTGAAACTTTTAGTTTTTAAAAATCCATGAAAAAAAATAGCTCGGTATTTTTTTGCACTATAGCGCCGCTATGGCGGGATGAAGCAATTGTCATGACGCTATTGTTAATTTCCACGCTATTGGAGCTATTGCGCCGCAAAAAGGCTTAATAGTGCCATAGTGCTGCTATTCAGGCTCTATTCCAGCCTGGCCCAAAATAGCATGTTGGGCCTATTAATTCCTTAAAAAAATTGGCTTGGCCCAAAACAAGTTTATCTATTGATGAATTGGATCCTGGCTGAACCCTAGTCTCGTGGAGTGACGAGTGGGTGTGTCTCGCATTGTCGTCAACATGCGGCGGCGGCGTTTTTGGGCGAGCGCAGGGGCGGCGGCGGCAGTGGCGACCTCTCGCTGCGGCCGCGCGGGCGGTAGCGCAACGGGCTTGCGCGGGGTTCGGCGTGGTGGCTGCGGCGGTTCTCCTTGTTTGTTGCGATTTGAAACAAGTTACTTGGTCCAAACAATTTTTTGGTTGTTATTATGTTGGAAACTCATGGATTATTTTCAAAATTCATGTATTATGTTGGCTGTTTTTATGTTAGAAACTCACGGATTACATTGAAAATCCATGGATTACAGCGCCCAATAGCGGTCGAAAAAAGGCAAAACGCTATTTTCAATAATCCGCAATTTTTTATGTGAATAAAAATTTTAAAACTTCCTATACAAATTGTTTGTAATGAAAACATTGTCAATGCAAAGTTGTATATCTCATCAAGGTTTACAACTTTGGTTTGGTCGTTTTTCCGTCCGAGGTCTTTTGGAAAATTTGAAATAATAAATTTAAAATTTGAGCGCTTCAAACAAAATTTGTGGATCATAAACATTTTCAAATGAAAAAGTCACCAACTACAAAAAAGTTTTTTTCATTTTGACATTATTTGAATAAGTTATCAATTTTATTATGTTGTACAATGGTTATCACCGTCGTATCATACAACAAGCTAGAGGTGAAAAACGTCTTCACTACCGGTTCATATGGCAATGTGGCACTGATGTGGAGCATATCATCACCGTCGGTTCGTAAGACTAAACGGTTGGCGGTGATAGTTCTTATAACCAATGCTTCTTATTATGAACCGTTGGTGATAGCTAGCACCAACATTTTAACGATATTAGCAATGATCGTGGGCGTTGGTGATAGGTCAATCTATAGTACTATAACAATACTTTTGACTACCCAACATCTAGCTTAAGCCAATTAAAACACAGGAAGGGATGGAGTAAAATAAATATTATTCTTTATATATTGAGTTTCGATTAACATATAACATGATCGATAGTCCCATACAACAATTTGATTCCATCATTTTTCACTCCATTTGTGCTCCTCTCATCAAATGTGCCTTAGAATGCGCGAACGTCAACATACTTGATAGGCTTTTAGGATGTAGTCCTTGGCTCCGCCATCCAAGCACCTACATATCATAAATATAATTTGCATTGTTGGGCACTGGCATGTGTAACTCGACTAAATTACAAATAATTTGAATTGCATTTACTCACTTCTTAACTATTTCAGAATTTCATTGAATGAGGTAATCACCACTGGGAGGTGGCTCAACTTGGGTGATTTCTAAGTGGGAGAAAACATACATCCTTTAGCCATTATAGAGAATTATTTTGAAATACAGAAAAGACACTAAGGAGAAAATTTCTTGAAGCAACAAGGAAATCAAACAACAAGAATGCTTAGAAGTCCTGTTTTTTTTAATGGAAGTGATTGTTATACCTTTACTTCTATCAAGTAGATCATAGCCGGTCATAAATGGTAGACAATACTTAGATAGAATTAGCTTCACATTGTGTTGTTCCTATGACAAATTTATAAGAGTACTTGTCAAAGGCAAACCTATGTAGTACACATAGATAAATTCACCTAAACCAAGATATCATACTATAACTAGAAAAGTTGCTAAAAACCTATGTAAAACAAAAGATGTACCACATTCAGAGCTCTAAGGCTTGCCAAGGTCCTTGAACAGCAATCACTGAAATAAATCAATCATCGATCACTTAAGACATTGAATGAAAAATTGAATCATTGTATAATGAACTATACATGATACGCCCCAAAAACCATATATACAAATGGTTTTCAAACAAAAAGGTTCTAACTCCTTCTAATATTTTATTTCAAGTTGTATATGATGAAACCCAAATAAAAGAAAAGCTATGGAAGAATATAAGAATTATTGAATAATTTTTTGTGCACAACAATATGTATACTAGGTTTGAGAGAGATACATCTCTAAAGACTATTTTGCGTAACAAAAGTAGAAGTCCATAATAACATCCATATTTACCTTGAACATTATGGCGTCTTAACATATTAGCTACAACAGCACAATCAAATTGGTTGTTGTCAACTATTAGCACACAAGGAGAAGTATTAGTGATGGTAGTCTCTACACTTTTCCCCTTTGGATCATTTCCATCCTTAGGGGTCGACATCACAAACCTCCGAGATAAGTTGTTCATGTGATGCTATTGAGGAATATAAGACTCTCTATACGTATTTATAACATAACTTCGATAACATACGAGGATATGCTCATGATATAAAACAATGAACTAAAGCGGCGATGTCGACTTTAATATCTATCTCTAGCAGGCCACTTGTAGCGATGACGATGGCAAAGATAAAGATATAGCCAACAATGGATACACACATCTATCATATCTCTCCGCACAAGAGATATAGTTTGTGAAAGTTTGAGATATTGTATAACACGTAAAATTTGGTGGAAGGGGGCTTTTTTTGTTCAAGAAAGTATTTCATAGTTTCTCAAATTTACCACAACATTTTTTTTTTACCAAAACAATAAGGGATTCCCCTACCATATTTTTTTACTTTTATAATTAAATAAAAGAATGGAGCACAACAAAGAATTACAAGGCATGTAGGCCCAAATTAAAAAATAGATTATACATTATAGCTATCTTCAAGGACCAAGGAGGTTTTGTTCTGCATAGTTTGGCCTTAGTACACACTAAGCCAAATTCATGTTTGAGTTCCCTTTTGCAAAATCTAAGGTTGATTTGTCCTTGATCAAAGATCACCCCGTTTAATTTTAGTCATTCGGATAATCTAGCAGGCAGTAATGATGATTTCTCCAAAGATGGGGCTCCCAAAGATGCTTCTAGCTTCTATGATCACATCAAGAGGTGGGGGCAGATTTGGATCCCAATAATAATGGATGACAAATTCTAGAAATTTTGACTGAAGGGACATTTAAAGAAAAGATGGAAGCTGCATTCTTTAGTTCCATTGTTGCACAACATAGCTATAATAATTTAGGACCATCCTTTTCCTTCTCAAGATGTTTCTAGTGTTAATTATGTCCCTAACAAAGAGCCAGAAGAAGAGTTTATGGGTGCATAGATTGCTTGAGGTACAAAGATAGGAGAAAAGTGGAGATACTTCTATGGTTCCCAAGATTAGTTTGTAAGATTTTTTGCTACTATACCTCACAAATCCTCAAGAGTAGCCCCATATATCATTGATGTTAAGATCCTAGTCTCTTTCTGGCACCAGAGCTTCAAGGTTAGCCAATTGTTAGCCTACAACCGTCAAAAGGGGAAGGCTAAAATTGTTGTTAATGTCATCGTCGGTGTTTAGAAATCTGACCAATGAGTAATCATTTGCCTGGTATGTCTAGCTTGGAGGGGTAAAGTAAATTGCTGTAAAACAAATGGAGATGGAGGCACAATGTTTATCCTAGTTTGGGTATAATGTCCCTACTCCACTGGTGAACATTGAGCACATGGGTTTTTTCTTATAGAAGAGGTATAAAAGTGAGCAAGAGAGGGAGCAAACTCCCAAGTCTCTATGAAGACGGGTTCTAGGCTCTCACGAAAGCTGGACCGGGCTTCAGACTTGGTGTGCGCGTCTGTGTCTCTCTCTCTGTGTGTGTGTGTGTTTGTGAGAGAGAGAGAGAGAGAGAGAAAGAGAGGAGAACCTAAATTCTAGCCTCAGTAGAGTTCTATGTGTGTGAAATAACTTGCTTGGCATGAAAGTGTGTCCTGCCTCTCCTTTTATAGTTCAAGGAGGAGGTTACAAGTATGTTTCACAGTGGTGAAGAAATGGTCGGATGGTATAAAAAGGTGGCAAGGTCTTCGTCATCGTATTCTTCCTCTCCATCCTGCGTCGAGTCTTGTCATCATGGTCTTTGATATGGCATTCGTAGTGTGCTCCTCCGGTGTGTCGCCGCCCAATTGGTGTAGGGCTCGATTCCCTTTTCAGATGGGCCAAGGGTGTGACCCATCATTGTCGTACCTATGATAGGAGTTGTGATGCCACAAGATGCCGCTCCGCATAGCATGGCTGGGCGTGCCACCTTATGGTCTCGTCTAGAGTGGTTGGACTTGACACCAGTCATGTCCCTTGTGTTGCACCCGTATGGGAATAGGTATAGAGGGCACTTTAGTGTACATTTACCTTTTCTTGATGGGGAAATCCAAGGCACCTAGTCAGCCCCGTGGGACTTGGCTCGCTCGAGGGTCCGTTAGCGGGTTACCCCTTGGGCAAACTGGGTGTCTAAGGCCTTCACCCCGTAGCTCGAAAGCAGGATGTTTAGCATTGTCCAGGGCCCAACTGTGATCAACTTCATCCTTCTTCAGGATTTGGCTTGTATTGTTGGGTCATGTCGACCTCCACCATGGGCCTACTTAAGGTACCCTATTTTTTATATCCCTGAAGGTCATGATAAAAAAAATACCTGATGGAGCAATTTGGTTTCCTGGAGAAGGAGAAAAGCTAAAGGAAGATGTCCTTCACAACTACTCTTGACTAGCATTTAGGCCAAAGGAGAGTAGTGTTACCTTTTTAGGGAATACAAGAGGCAAGGCTTTGAAACCTATTGAAGAGTTTGAGGATACCTTCCACCAGAAGAGGCAACATGGCTTCTTGACTAAGGTGGCATCTGGGGATGTGAATATAATTTGGACCATGTTAAGGTTACCCAAGGAATGTTTACATGATTGTAGAATTTACCACAACATTGTATATGTGTGTTACTATACCATGATGAATCACAAACATCGTTGTTGATAGTAGATAACATCTAAAATTAATTATTAAAAATGCTACCAATCAAGGGATCAATGCTACTAAAAAGATTATTATTACTAATGAATTCCACGAGTTTTGTTGCATACTTTTCGCTTTTTGCAAGATAAATCCTGAACAAAGTAGAAAAGAAAGGAAACTGAGAAACAAAAGAAAAGGACCGAAATAGAAGGATTAGTATAAATTCCAAGGACCTAAAAGATAAAAGAAGACACCTCGCGAAAGGTAGGGCCCACACATCGCCAAGTGGGGACGGGTGTCTTGATCAGTGGGGACGGTCGTCCGTGCCACGTGGAGCCACGTGTCCATCTTCTGGAAGCTTCTCACGCTTGAGATTAAATCTAGGACGTACAATGAAGCCGGTTTGATCCGATGACTGAGATTCATCCTAGGAGGCTATATAAGCGAGGCAGAGCACCCCCAAAACCCTAATTCATTATTAGAATTCATTATTAGCATTTCATTGCTAGCTAGTATTAGGGTTAGAGAAGTCAAGATCTCCATGATTAGAGCTAGACAAATTCTAGATTAGCTACTATAGATGTCGATTAGCAATCAAGTTTATTAGAAATAGAGAGATTAGTAAATAGTATTTTAGAGGATTTTCGGCCTGTCAGATCTTCTATGTTGTATTCTACGGGATCACTCTCTTTGCAAGAGGAGCTTGTTTCTAAGATTATCTGATATTTGACTTCATAATTAAAGTAAGTTTTGGTCTATTTTATTCTTCAAGTTTACAACTCTTGTTTGAGTACTTCAATTCTAGTTTGATGGCAATAAACAGATTTACTTTGCACACTTCAAGTACTTTGCACACGTTCTCAACCAAATTTTTGGTTGTTTGCCATCAAAGGAGGGAAAGTAAATCTTGGGAAGAGCCTGATGTGGCAAACCTTCTCTTGGTGGAGGGAATGATGCCTGGGAGGTCTGTGTGTCCTTAGTGGATGGTTGGAACCCCCTGGAGCAAAGACATTGTCAAATTCAGCTTCATCTTCTGAGACCCCAGAATCTGCATGCTCAGAACCATTCTCTCGCTCAAACTGGTGCAAGGTGAGTGCAGCCACAGCTTGCCCATTAGCTCGACTTGCGTGTGATATGAAACGTTGATCATCGCGTGCATTGTTGCACTTTAGCAAAGAGTGTCGGCTAACTACCGCTTGACCTTCTCGCTGTATTTGGCCCGATCATTCATGCGCTGAAACATCGAGAGTAAAATTGTCCTACAACTCGGTCCAACGATCACGCTCTTAAAATGCACTTGTAGACATCCGTCCATCAGTATCCTCGCCTGCGTGCGGATGGTTGGGTGGAACCCGAGGTTACCCGTCAAGGAACCGTAACGACTGTAGTGAGATCTCGAACAGGAGTCACCAACAACCGATATGGAATTTTACGCCGAAAACAAGTTCCGCAACCCTCTCGGTCCGCGATCGATCCTAGGTCGAGGAGATTGCTGAATCAAACCACTTTGGGATCACCCTAACAGCTCGAAATTTTACGTGGGTACTTGTCCCACAACCCTTGCCGCGAGATCAACCGAAACCAGCCAAAGTACGCGATCCGGTGGACGGAATTACGGTAGCTTCAACTAGACGCGGCGCGGATTACTCGCACCGCATGTCCCGGCCGACGAAACCCAACCGAGCCGCTTTGGATTCAGCGCACGATGAACACAAGATGGCTGAAGTTAGCGTAAACGCCACGAGAGAAACGCCGAACACCCCGGTGCTCACCCGACTCCAAACCGCTAGATCTACGTAACCGAGCAGAACGCAACGGATGGATGGGGATGGGTACCGTGGCTCGTAGAGGTGGCGGAGCCGATCGACGAGGACGCGCCACCGGACTCGGCGAACCGCAACGGACGGGTAAATGGTAGTTTGGCCGCCGCGTGGACGCCACGAGTTGTCGCCACGCCGAACAGAACCGAGCTTGCCGAGGAACGATAGGTTTTGATACCAACACCCCTTGGCCGTCCGGGCGATCGCCGGAGACGTGAGACGCACAGATGGATATCGCGGACGCCGACGAGCAGAGGTCACCTCTGTCTCCTTCGGTTTCAATTAACAACTTTAACTTGTCTTACAAGATGACCGCGATGCGGTATAAAAGGGAAAGGAGTTCTGGTCACTGGGACCCACATGTCATAGCTATTACAAAACGCAAATAATGAAATACGCCATCGCTACAGGGATCACCGACTTCCTGAGTCCGCCTTCACTCCTGTGGCGTGACACATCCGGGTCGCGTGCTCCATATGGGCGCCTGGGGCCTGGCCACAGCCTGCAGCCGCACCAACATCGCTGCTTGCCGGCGTCCATCGTCCATCGGGGGCAGCAGGGTGTCAGCGAGATGGTGACAGTTTGAATCCCCTCTAGCACAACGCCGTTGCAATGCCGTCGTTCCCTCCTCCTGTCATTGATGCATGAAGGAGCGCCACTAAGAAGACTCGATCAGGTGGACATCGAACTGTCTTACCTCGCTCCTTCCCCTACGCACATAGATCCCCTGTGATCTGCGGCTTGTGTCCTCCCCCCTGTCCCATCTCTCTTTTTTTTATCTGTGTACATAATTGATGGAGATCATGAATCAAGACTTAGATCACAAATCCATATTTGTGGTGAAATCAGGAGGTATATATGGGCATGGTGGTTGATAAACAATATCTGTGTTGCCGTTGTACTCCAGTAGATAAGAATGTGATCCGGACATGGGTGGATATGCAGGTTAGCCTTTCCTTCTCTTCTCTCTGTGTGCTTGCTTTTGCATAATCGATTTGAATAGATGGACAAAAGACACATGCTAGCATTTGTACAATTAATTAATCGTTTGCTCATAATATGCTACTCTAGCATGTGTTTCGCTTTTGGTAGTTTTTTTGCAAGCAAACGGTTCATCCTTCTGAGTAATAGCATGTGTTCTTCATTTCACTGGTACCCGCGATGTTTTAGTTCATATATGATTTAGATTATTCCCCAGCCGGCATTATGTATCTCTGATACTCAACCCGCCTCGGTTGGAATTTAGTGCCTCGGATGGATTATTATGTATATGTATCATGCGCGCCACACTCTTAAATCATTGACCAATTGTTAGATTTTACCACTGATACACCCCTTGTACAATATATGCGATGATAAAATCAACACATTTAAAATGTTTGTTTCCACAGTGAAATATAGCATTACACTGGTAGTTTTTGGCCTCATATTTGCGAATGACGGTCTCCACGCCGCTGCCTCGACCTCCCTCCCTCCTCAAATTAATCACCGTGGCTTGGTTAGTTTTTTTTCAAAAATTGCGTTTTTAGATGTACCCTCTTATATTGCGTTTTTAGATCTCTGTAAATTTTCTGCCTATTACAGGAACTTCAAATTGAGAAACTTGAGTATAAAATGGCTGATACTTCTTGGTTAATTCAGGAACTAATGGGCAGCCAAAGGGTGTAGAGATAAGCCATACTTTGATCGTTTGGTTCCTTGCAAAAATTGCCATGAAAATGGCTACGGTGAGGATGATGTATGATATCAAGGATCAAGGAGTGACTTCTTTCATCACTGTCCCTGTGATCATGGCGCTCCATTTTCCTGAAATCCTAGGAGTGAGCAGCTGTTGGTTCATTTACAAATCCTAGCAGTGCACAGCTGTTTAGTTATTGACTTATTTGTCCATTATATAGGACAGTAACATATGGTTCGAACGCTTTCTAATTATTTACCAATGTGAATAATCCCATGCGATTCTAAAAGCTATGCTATACGCTGAACTCGTGCTGCTCTGAATTGGTTAATGTTTAAACTGTTAGCACCAAATAAACAGTAGCCAATGGGAGATAATATTTGATTGAAAACATAGCTAGAGTAAGATCAATTGGTTGTATATAACATTCAGAATAGGTAAAGGTGAAGCAAAAAAACAAAAAGGTCTAACATTTAGAATAGGAACAGGTAAATGGATTTATTTACATTGGACCTACTGCAATCAATCAAAGATCAGTTGGCCAACAGTGAAATTACCTGAGAATATTTGTGCTTTCTTGCGGTGGTTTCGCTGATACTATATAAGTACCCATTCAGACTTCTCCAGGTGAAATCCATGTATCTCAGCATTACAAGGGTGAACTCCATAAATACATTCCATTGTTGTCAGTTCAGTGGCGATGTGGTAGGATAATCTTGCTTGACTGAATCAAACTAAGGACTGCCATTTCAATGTCAATCCAAAATACTTATCTTCTTCATCTTGGAATCACGATATCTTATCAACCCTATGTTTATTTATTTATATTTGCTTCATGGTCCTTTGATCAACCGACATTTGACTAAATAATTAACCAGCTGTTCTCTCACACAGGGCTTTGATTCAAAGATTTTGAAGATATATATCCAGAAGGACCAGAACTTCCAACAACACCGTTACTAATGTGTCGTTTGGATAGCATGTGGATATCTATTGCTTTTATTAATGACATGTTACAGGTAGATGATTAATGATATCAATTATCCATTTGATGCCTGTTGCAAACTGCACATGCAGTGACTAGGTTCGGGCAGAAGGCGCGCAGGGAGGACATGGAGGCTGACTCCTGTGAGAGCTTGTGTGCGGCCTTAGTGAGGATGACCTGAATTCTAACATGCATGGTTAGTTAACCGAAGTTGAGTGTATGTAGGTTATGGCACTGAGCCACCTGAAGTATGTTCTTCATTTGGATCTTTACAAATTGATAATCTTGAATTCTAATTGGCCAAAGAAATTTGAGTTTCCTTTCTTAATGCAAATTTGTTAAATTGGGAGATTAGCATCCTTTGACAGGATGTCATGTGCAGCAGCAGTTCAGACATGTGTGTATAATGTTTGTTTTCTGAATTTTATCCGATCTTTTTCTAACTTGTTGGAGGCTTGGAGCTAAAATCTAACTTGTTGGCTTGGAGCGACGAGCTATTTAAAAACTATACAAACATGTACATATTGGATAATAGGGCAGAGGCCGACCTCCCACAATCTCACCCAATTTGGCCTCTGTTTCTCAAGGCTTGATGCTTGCCTTGTGCCTATAGGGCATCGTGCCCTCACCAGGACACAGGATGGATAATAAACTGGTCCAGGCACCACCGTGAGGGCATCATATCACTCTTTCAGGTGCAAATTTCAGGAACCCTATTTTGCTTTCTTCTTAATCTAAATCAAAAATCCAGTCGGATTTAGAATTTTTAATGCACATCTGAATGAATATCGGTATTATTTTTGGATTAGAATTTTTAGTGCAATGCAGTAGAACTCTAAGATACAATTCAGACATAACTTACAAAATGCCAGCTCGAAGAACAGGGCATACAAAATGCCAGCTTTAAGAACAGAGGTACTGCAACTTTTGCATTTCCACAAAAAAATTCTTGTAGAAATAACCCACTACTGGACTCGCCCTCTTTGCTGAGTGCCACGGGCACGTGACCACAAAGGCGGCTCTGTTGAGTGTCCTATGGACTGCATCGGTATGTTCATATGTGATCTGTACATCGACTAACTATTCTAATATTTGTTTCCTGTATATTAGCAGTCCCTATATAAGTGAGGTAATAGTTCAAATTTTCTGTTCAAAGTTAGCACCTGAGCAGGTGGAAATCATTTGTGAAGGGATTGTGAATAACTTGTTCTATTGTCTTACTGCTTGGCATGTAGAGACTGGCTTTGTTTGTGTTTAATTTGCTTGCTCCACAGTAATGCTGTATTCAGAAATTCGGTCATGCTCAACAGGTAGCTCCACAAATACTGGTTCTTTAAAGATCATATTATTTTGCCGATCGTTACAAATTTATTTTTCTTTTATGATGAAACAACGCCTTACTACCAATGTTCTGATCCTCTAATCAGTTTCCTTAAAATTATTATTTATATTACATAGAAGTAGCAACAAGAATGTGATCTTGTACTGAGTTTATATCATAATTTTTAATGGACTAATGTAGCCAGTAAACTGATCCCCTTCCTACTTGAAACATGGTCTTTGCTAATAACTGATTAGATATTGTTCCAGCTAATGATTGATGAGAAGCTTCCCTACTGGATCAAAGATTTATAGTAAACTTTAAGTTGGATATTGTTACAAATTAACATTGCTTCTATCAGAAATCTTAATGAATGTGATACTCATATGGGTTGTGCATATGCTAATCACCTTTTGTTTTTGGTGCCTTGATCAGAAGGTGAGTTAGCATTGCTGTGGAAGCCATCACAACTAGCTTGGGGCAATCCAATAGATCGAAACTCCATTTATTTTACTATTCAAGATAAGCGTGCTTTTGTGTTATATTATTGTGATTGCTTCATTAGCGTTCATGTAATAATGACTATATTGTCTACAAATAGAATATTGCAAAGATCACATTGAAGACATTGTTTTTTTTTACGGTACAACATGCGTGTGAATTATATTATAATTATTATGGTCTTTTTTCTATTGCAACGCACGAGCATCTACCTAGTGGAGTGTTAAGTATCAAGGAGGGATAGGGTTCAAGAATTTAGAGATACAAAACAAATGTGTACTAAGTAAAATGGTTGTTCAAACTTTGTAATCAGGGAGGGCTGTGGCAGGAGTTACTAATAAGAAATAAATACCTCATGATAAAACATTGAGTGATTGTGTTAAAAAGAATACATATTCCCATTTCTGGAAATGCCTTCTGAATGTAAAAGACATATTTTTGGAGTACCGAGCTTTTAAGCTTAGGATGGCTCTCAGATCCGGTTCTAGGAAAGAAGGTGGTTGGGGCCTATTCCGCTAAAAAACAAGTTTCTGGATTTATTTAACATGTAAGAAGAAAACATGATACTGTAGCTCAAGTAATGAGCTCTACCCCGCTAAATTTTCATATCGTAGATCTCTAATGGGCAATAATCTGTGAAATTGGCACAAAATAGTGTTTTCTTTACTCAATGTAAATTTACAGGAGGGATGAGATACCTTTGTGTGGTCTTTACATTCATTTGGGCTATTTTTAATTAAGTTGTTGCTTTATGCCGCACTAGTTTTTTTTTTTTTTTGAGACACGGTACGATGCAGACACTTATAACACGCACGCACGCTCACCCCCTGTGAATACAATGCGCAAACCTTACCCTATAAGCACCTCTGAAGGACTGAGCATCCGGCAGATCCGGAGATTCCCGAAGTCACCATTAGCCTGCTGTCGTCGTCGACGGAACGTCGCTACCACTGAATGCATAACGCCGGTAAATCCTAGGAAGATCCCGGAAAAAAAAGTGAAGATCCCCGAGAAAAGGTGCGAGTACCAAGATTTGAACCCTAGTGGGTAGCGTCCTACTGGACTATCCTACTATTGGACTACAAAGCCAATTCACACTAGTTAATAATGGTGTTCACGTGTCACAAGAAATCTAGGCTAAATTACCTTCAAGAATAAGAGTTTTTATGTGTAATTAAAATGAGTTGTGGTTTTGACAAATGGTAATCTAGCGAAAAACAATTGGCAGGTAGACAAAAATTGTTGCTTCTGTCATTAGCCCGAAACCATACACCATCTGTTTTTTTCAAGTGTGCTTATGCAAAGTTCTTGTGGTGGGCCCTTCAAATATCATTTGGTAATAATCATTCCAGTAAACTTAGATGACATGCTCACTAATTGGTTAAAACTTTATCAAAAAAGAACTAATAGGTTAAAACTGGGAGGTAATAAACAAAACACTTTACTATTAGTTGCGGTTGCTACTCTACGTTGGGCAATATGGCTAACAATAAATGAGGTGGTCTTTAATAAAGCAAAACTAAAAAAAATTGCATGTACTCTTTAGGGAAAGCACTAGCTATGCCAGTGGGCCACATTGCAGCTTCGGGATGACAAGAAGGTTATTTTTGTCCTGACGTGTCGGCAGCTGGAGGTGTCTGTTTTGTTTAATTTCGTGCTCCAGTCAGTGTGTTTGTAAGTTCGGTCGTAAGCTATCATGCTCTACAACTTGTGGAACAGTTATAAGTTAAAATTGTAATAAGATGATTCTACTCTGATAGAAGATGCCAGATTTTAATCTTTTATCTAAAAAATTAAACTCTTGTTCCTCAAAAAATCAGATTGTCGATTCCGCTAGATTGGGCCGAATTGACACCTGATTGCTGATCGTCGGGTGGTGAGGATGGCGAAGGGGCGGCGGCGGCGGCAGTTTGAGGAAGGCGATCGGCGGCGTGATGACGTGGATGACGAGGCTGATGAAGAACGACGAGGTAGAAGACGATGAAGATGACGTGTAGCGGGCTTTCGGGCGATAACGAGAGAGAGAGAGAGGTGGAGGAGGAGGCGGCGGGCGGCAAAGACGGCCGGCCGGCTGGTGGTGGCGGCGTCGGGCGGGCGGCGGCGGGGGGCGCCAGGCGCGTGGCGCACGCCGGCGTGGGCGATGGCGATGGCGGTGGGTGGCGGCGCACGTGCGCCGTGGGGTTAGGGAGTTTGAGAGCTGGAGAGCTGGAGAGTATTTGGGTGTTACCCTTTAATTTTTCTCGATTAATTCGAATGATTACAGCTCCCTTTGTATTTATAGTCCGGGGAAGACTTACACGCTAAGCAATCTCTAGGAGGTTTCCTTATAGATTGTAATACCTCTCTTACAAGCAACCTATTTATTCCCTATTTTATTCCTATCTTTATTCCTTAAATATCTATTACTTAATGACGGCTGATGACGCGATGACGACGGAAGGCGGCGGCGGCCGCCAGACCTGGCCGTGCGCCGCTGGACAGCCCTAGGGGGCTTTGTGCGCCAAGCATGGCCCATGGGCCCCATCTTATTTTGGTTCATGACATCTCTCCCCATTCCCGAACAGCGTATCCTCGCTACTGGTTCTCGCATGGTCTGCGTTGTTGATGGGGCGATTGAAGTAGCACGACACGAAGATTGGTGCATCCACTTGTGGCGGGGAATGAGCCGGGCGAAAGATGAAGACGCCGGCCTTTAATGATTCTGGTTCAATGGATGGAATTCCATTGCCCTCTCGAGTTGGTTACATCGGTGCCGAAAAGGCGTCAAGGGGTGAAAGCCAACCTCAAGTGTGTGCAGAATTATCCCACCGGGTTCGAGAACATCCCATAGTACCTTTGACGATTCTGAGGCGTAGTAGTGCTGGATGTCGACGAAGAAGATTGACTTTGATGGAAAGAAGATATGTGGTGGCTCCTTCAACAGCCGGTTGCTTGTCGTGAAGCCTGGCATGAATGATGAAGTCGTCGAAAGGTGGATGCCAATTACCGCATGTGTCGCCTAAACCGGTGCTCCCGCCCGAGCTTGTCGGTTCCGCTATGTCGTAGCTCGTGATCTGTTGATGTAGCAAGTTGAGGTGGAATGAAAGTCTCCGGATTTTGACGAGGTCGGCGAGGTAGGTGGTTGATGTGGGTGGCATGTACCTCTTGTTGTCGCCGGTGAAGCTCACAAGTCGAGGCTTGCTCAAGATGGAGACGCTTGAACTTTTGGGCGAGGTAGATTGCCGTGTTCCCTATGGTGGGCGCCGCGGTGCATTGCAGCCCACGGTTTGTTGGCGTAGTCGTGACCGACGATGTCGCCGAGGAACATGGGAGCGAACTGGTTTGGCTCGAGTCGTCCCGCTATCATAGCCGAGTAGTCGATGGTGCGATGGTCATTGCTTGACGCCGTGGTGTCCGGTAAGCCCGTGTTCTTGATGGAGGTGTCGGGGGCCATAGGTGTAGTCGATCAAGTCGCCGTTCCGCTTGAAGTAGCGCCGGGTAGTCGTTGGTGTCGCCATTGATGGGCAGCTTGAGGCCGCGAAGAAGACACCGTGTGGAGGTGTCCCAAAGACTCCCGTGTCGCCCGGGTTGGCATGTAGATGAACCGAGAAGGAGGAGTGCCGCTCTTGTCGAAGCATAGCGGTGTACCCGATGTTCTGCCGACGTGGGTAATCGATGGTGGCGCCTTTGCTGAATCCGAGGTTGCCCGATGGTGTTCTCCACCATTGTTGATGCCGGAAGGATGTCCAGCAGGTGTAGCAGATTGTTGTTGTCGTATGTCGGCCAGTGAACGACCGTTTCGTCGGTGGCGCCCGGGGGAACGTCGGTGTTCTCATCTGTGGCATCGTCCGTTGGGTTGACGCCGTGGCTGCCGGTGTCGAGGTTGGCCGCGAGGGGTCGTTGTGGTTCATGCCCTTGTAGTTGTTGTCGATGATAGGCATGGAGAAGACGTAGTTGACGTCAGGGGGTTCGTCATCGGCGTTGGCGTCCTTGAGGACGTCGTTGACGAGCATGGCACCTATGATAGCGTCGTCGTTGTCGATGGTGGCGCCCTTGGGAGTGGCGTCGTTGCCGTTGGAGTCCTTGACGCCGATGACGACGGAAGGCGGCGGCGTCGGCCAGGCCTGGCCATGCGCCGCCGCGAGCCCTAGGGGGCTTTGTCGCCATGCATGGCCCATGGGCCCCATCTTATTTTGGTTCATGACACAGATCAAAGTCCTAATATCCTCAATGGGCATCGACTTGATCTGGTCATATCGAGGAAAGTCTAGGGATTGACCCTAACTGTATTAATTTTAGTGCGTATTCTCGTTCTTCAATCTCTAGCCGGTTGTGAGTATTCTCGTTCTTGCACTCTGTCATAATGTGCATTCACTGAACTTGTTCCAGTTTTCTGTTGCTTGCTGCTTCCAGTGTGCGAAACTTTTGAAATCACAGAAAGCAACAAATTAATAAAACTTAATCACCCATCGACTATATGACACGTATCGTTTGAGCGGCGCTATTATCCATGTACGAAAAAAACACGGTTGCAAAAGGAATGTTCATTCACTATTTCGCATGCGTCAAGGGCCACTTTTGTCTAGATGTAATCCCTAAGGAGATGTTCTTATTACGTAGTGAGTAAGTGTTTGTGTTTGACTAGTCGATTGCTCTTGACAGTTCAGCTGCGCAGGGCAAGGAAGAAAACCCACCCTTTGCTTATGAAGCTGGAGAATGATATTGCTTGCTTCCCCATCAATGTTTAATTCAATGTCCATACATCTATTCTGAAAATGTGTGTACATAGACAAATTGTTCAGTAACTTTGAAGCTAATGTTGATGTTGTGTGAAGCTGATGGGTCCGTCAGAGCACTGTTACTTCAACAACACAATTAATGTTTAGCTTGTAAGATTATGATGACATGGTTTTATGCTTTCTAACATTGCCAATATCCAGTGTAGCGAGGGATACTTTTTTTTTTAAAATTTCTTACTACTATCCATCAATTGTTTAGTAGTTGAGTCATAGGTATGACATGCAACTTAGCTGTCGGCTAACGATTGGCCACCAATTTGCACAGATCGAGGGGTCAGAAAATATGTTAGTATTTTTCCTTAGCAATACAAGGTGCACTGAAGCTTCGTTCCTTGAGTTAGAGTTCAGACAAAGTTCATATTAGTTTTATTTGGTTCCAAAAGCCCTCAAGTTTACTCTGTTCCGGATGATTCAGCAAATTGAAATGCTACACGCTTCAGTCTTCAGCTACCTTCCTTGTACTTTCACCGTACCGACGCTGAGCACCATTGATGAAAACTCATCGAGATCAGAGAACTTTTCTCGGAGGAACTAAACAATAAGTAATCTACATACGTGCATGCATCTGGCGAGTTAATAACTTTGTTCCATGCACGCTTGGATAGCCAGCTGTCCACTCTACTTTGTCGTCATTTACCACTGTAATTCTATATTAGAGGTGATGACCGCCCAAGGGATTACCATCTCCAAGGCAATTTCAGGATATAATAATGGCAAGATGAGTTCCAGTGTCAGGGGGGGGTGTCCCCTAGTCGGCAAACAAGCTTCTTGCATGTGAGGGGTATGATGATCTTGTGATACGATATCTTCCATGTATATTTCTCCCGGCCCTCTCCAGTCTCATCACTACAGATCGTCCACCTCTATATAAGGACTTCTCTTCATCTTTGCTCCACAACACTTAGCTAGGTTCAGCACCAACTCACACAAATCTTTCTGAGAGCCAAAACATAGTTTGGTCTCTGTAATCGATAATACCAGCTGCATCGATATATATTTTTGTAGCTATCACACTATCAGCTACAATGAAGGTTGGAAGCCAGATGAAGCAAATGGGGAGGCTGAACAAGTCTCTCAGGGAGAAGAGGGCCAAGCTCTACATCATCCGCCGCTGCGTTGTCATGCTTCTCCGCTGGAGTGATTGATCGATGGATTTGCCATGTATGTTACATGGCAGATCCATTGATCTATCAACCCTTGTTTCAATCCATCGGTCCCTCCGTTTTTTTGGATCTTTTTTTGGCCCTGCCATTTCAGTAGGCCTTGAGATTCCAGCTTCATGGTTGCTGTTTTACATGCATTGTGCTTGGCACATGTTCATGTATGTGATGCTTCCATGGTAGCATTTTAGGAGGGACTGGTTGATTGATCTTTTTCCTTCACATTTGTTTTTTCCCTGCTGCCTCTTTCCCTAGAGGATAAAGGGTGTGAGGATGCATTCAGCTACATAGTTGATGCATTTCTCGCCAACAAACGGTGAAGGTTGCTGTTGTATCGTTGCAAGAATTCCATTCCTTGAAGGCTACAAAACACACACACATCACGTGGCCTGTTTGACCAAGATAAGAGTCAACACGATCGATGATCCATATATATGAAGCTCTCATGAATCCGATGAGATGTTAGTCGTCATGTTACCATGTGTCAAAAAGGGAGGAAACATATACTGCAAGATCATTTAGGTCTTGATATATTTTTCTAGACCTTTTTTTTACGTTGCACTGAAAGTGCTCATCTTTTGTTACTGGGTTGTATTCAAGTGATCAGCCAGAACTGTTTTGATGATACGGGACGGTGGAGATGGTCATGGATTGGCCATCTCTTCTAGTTTAAATAAGGCTGGAATGTATTCCAAATGAAATACTATATGCAATATGGATTTCAGTTTGGCAAAAAGATTTTTCCTGAACGATATTATGTACTACTATCATGCAAAATACAGTTTCCTACATACTCGTAGACATTCTTGATTTCTTGACCTATCTCACTCCAATGAAATACGGCCAGAATATCCACGAGAAGATGACTTAAAAGGCTAGTCCAAGGAATTAGGGCATATCATTTTTTGGAAATTTGAATTCTACTATTGCTTTGGCGGTTTGGCCAACCAAAGAAAGGTCATATACCACGGTGTCAAGAGTATTTCTAACTCATTGTCCTCGGAAAGAGGAACCTAGGCATCCTCAAAGACAACGCAACCTAGGCAACGTAGATGACCACAAAGTAGTACGGAGTACGTGGCATTTAGACACACAAGAGACGGATAAATATAGCCTGGGCACTTTTAAACCGAGAACCAAAACCTGAACGAACCGAACCAAACCCGAACCGAAACCGAGCTTAATTGTCGGTTTTCTGGTTTGGTTTTGGTTTCCGATTCTGGAAACTTCGGCGGTCGGGTCAGTGTTCAGTTTTAAGCCCGACAGATCGAGAACCGAACGAACCGAATTGTCACGGCACTGTGTCTGTGTGTTGTCGGTGTCCACGCTTCTCCTCACTTCCCAGAATGGCCCAGCCCATCTCGACCACAGCGGTCCAGCCCAGGCTCGCTCCACTCGCACCACGCGCGAACCAAACCCTACCCGACCGCGCGACTTCAAGGTGACGGCGGCGGCCGCTGCGAAGCGACGCAGCGGGCGAGGAGAGCCCGCGGGCAGCGGGTAGGAGAGGGGGGCGGCGCGCCCGCCGCCGCTCGAGCGCTGGCGCGGTGGCAGAGGAGAGCGCGGCGGGCGGCGGGGCAGGAGCAGGGGCGCGCGCGGCATCCCGCACGAATGCGGGCGAGGCGGAGGAGCGTAACGCAGCGGACGAAAGGCTCCAAGTGCAAGCCAATGCGTGGAGCAGAGGAAGATTCAGTTTTTTCGGTTTAAACTGAAAAATCGAAGTAAAAACCGACAATGAAGTCGCCGGTTTTCCGCTTTTGAGCTAAACCGATAGGTTGCTGTCTTGTGGAGAACCGAATTTTTTAGCAACCGAAAAACCGAACAGAACTGTCGGTTAAAACCGAAAGCCCAGGCTGAGATAAATATCATATATGCATGTGTCACAAACTTCAAGGTATGTGGAAACAAAGATAATCAATCGTTCATTCAATCCCTGCATTCAACTCTGTTTAATCATACACAAACAGTTGATACTTTGAATATTTTTTAGGTATTAGTTGTTAGCCGATAAGATTCTTTATTTAGAATTAAAAATACAACACAAATGCTCACGACGCACAAATACTCACCTCTACGAATGAACATGGGCATGCAAATCCTACCTATATCAGTATATCCATAGTTTACTACTACCTCCATTATCATAAAAATTATACCATTCTAGCCATGTAATAAAACAAAATACATAGATTTGTTGTAAAATGTTGTTCCATAGTGAATCAAATAACAATACTTATTTGGTAATGTAAATATTATGGGTATTTTTGTGTAAATTGATGAAAATGCATAGTTTGACTTAGGAGTTTTCTCCCTAGCTGGAGGCTCCCATCTAGCCAAACACCATATTTTTCGGCATTCCAACTCCACTTCGAGCTAGCTCCTCCTGAAGTTTTTGGAGTGCAGCTGCTCCATGTGGAGTTGGAGCCATCCCAAACAGGCACTTAGTATCTTGTATTTTGTTACAAATTTTAAACCTTAGATCACTTATATGTTAGGATGGTCGACAAGAGTTGTTTTAAATTGTACTAGAACATCAGGCGCCTTTCATGCGCCCTGCAATGACCTCAAGAGCAAAAGCTACAATCCATACAAAATAAACACAACTTTATAACTATAATCAAATGATAAGGTTATGAACTCATGATCTGGGCACCAACATTGGTATATAACATATCGCCACAGCATTAGCATCTAATATCAAGCATATCTTAACATATGTTTAGTACAAATTACAAAGGCTAACTCATTTTTCCGTATTTTGCCTCTGGTTTGTTTCAGTCATACATTACATATCCGTTCATTACAATTTACAATCAGAAATCATGATTATAGAGGGCCTTCGCCAGTAGCTTATAACATCTATCCAAATGCCTCATGGTAGTGGTAGGTTCGCGAAGCTAGAGACAAATTAACAGTGAACAGCTACAACTATGAGGTTTTCAAAGGACATAGTGCTGGTCATCACAGTGGCAAAGTCCCTTCGCATTGATAAGCACTTGAATAGTCACACATATGACATATATACAGCTCGTAGGAACCGAGTAGACGGAAAAGCCCTGTAAATGGAAAAAAAAAAAACTGGGCATCAGGGATACATGTTGCGTGTTGCTTTGGTATCTGAATCTGAAGAACTCATTTAGGTGGAATGTTGGTACTATGAAATAGTATGTCCTTAAATATTCTTGTGCAGAAAGGTAGCATACTGGATTGAACCCATATGATTTCGAATCTGAAATGGAAATACCTCTATACTAACATATACTTACTCCTCTGTTTGCCTATTGTTTTGTTAATTAACTTGGTCCTCCCATAAGTAAAGATGCGACAACAAAGGCAGCAAATAACTATCTAGCCTCAAGAGGAAACACCAGTCCTTTAAAGCATCAACCTGGGCACAGCGAACTTTTGGAAAACATCCATCTACTACTGGAAAGGTACAGGACTTGCTACATGTAATATTTTTTTTTGTAAACTGAGAAGATCACACAGGAAAGAAGGAATGTAAGGACTTAGGACTACAAAAAATAACGATACCAAATTAGTATTATTTTATCAAGACAAGGAACCAAAGAATCACTCCCTGTTCCCCAGAGTTATTCTGTGCAAAGATTTCAGACTAAATGTTACACTGAGGGCAAGAAACTAACACCATATATGAGGATATTTTTTCTCACCTAGATTAGTACAGGTGCTTGGATCCTTCCTCTTTCTTAAGTGACTCAAAACTCTTCTGAACCTATAGCCAAAAAATTCTACGTGAATAAACCTAGCAAGAAAATGAACCGATATTTTTTTGGCACGGCAATAAGACCAGCAATATATTAACAACTACCTAAAATTTCATAAACACCTATAAATAGTCTACTGAAAGGATTATCAGACATATGCAGATGATTTTTTCTATTGCTCTTACAGGAAAAAAAAACATAAGCTTCAGTACAGTGAGCAAAGTTCACTGTGAATAAACCCAACATGGGGAGGGGGTGGAATAAGACCAGCAGTATGTTAACAACTACTTGAAACTTCATAAACACTTATAAATAGTGTACTGAAAAGATTGTCAGACATGACGGATGAATTTTCTATTGGCTTTACAGGAAAAAAAGCTAAGCTTTAATAGTGACCAAACTGAATTGTAAGCCTGTGATATGGTATGGAACTCTATATGCAAGGGGAAATGAAACCTTTCGTGCATTAGCAAATAGGAAAATGAAACATGCATCAAGTTACGTGTAAAACCATAACTGAACTGGGCAAAGCCTACTGCAATGCGCAACTGAAAGCATGTTACGGGTAAACTCAGTGCCTTAATCACCACATAGTTAACAAATTCAGAAAGAGGCATCCGTTAGCACATGTGCTAGCTACTATGTTAAGGAATACCACAAGCTAGCAAAAATGCAATTATGCAGAAGACTTTGGTGTATAATCATACTTGAAGAAGTAAAAAGCATGGATCCTTTCTAATATAACTGCTTGATCCTTAATACAATTGCAATAACAGGTTATTGATGCTTGCCTTTATACAACAAAAACACCATAGCCTTTTGTCCCAAGCTAGTTGGGGTAGGCTGATGCTTGCCTATATGTTATCTCTAATAATAATTACAATCTATGCAAAGCTATATTCCAACTGTAATGCATTTCAGCATTAAAGGTGGTGTATGTTCCTTATTGTGATACTATCTTTTTATCAATAAGCTTCCGCTCTAAATGTTATCACCAATTGAACTTTAAGTTTCTCAAGAAGAAAAATAGTGCCAGGTCCATGATCATTTTCCTAGATCCCACTGTTTAAGCACAAGCACATTCAAGTTTTTGTGTGAAATCATTATGCAGATATACAAATAGCAATTCCAGCTGCAGGGCTTTGATGGCACGTTTCTACTTTTGCATCGAAGGATGTTAGTAATAGCCACTGAGCATAATTTACAGGTCAACACAGCCAAAAAAAAAAAGTGAAAGATGTTGTGAGTAGGAACATGTTCTTATGCACTATCAAAGACCAAAACAATTATCAGTCTTGAACAGAAACCAATTCATCTTCAGCAGGGTGTGACAATCTGATATGCCACATTGTCCTTTTTACTCTTTGCACGATCTGGTGACTTCTTTTTTTATATTCCTTATCAGGAGGATGTTACCTTGAATAAATTCTAACAAGTTTTTTATCGTAACAACAATTTTAGTGAAATAATTTTTATAGTAACACTTAAGTATTGTCAAAAATTAAATACGTACTCAGATACTTCAAAGAATTGGTACACATATATAGTTTTGAAACCATGCGACTAAAAAAAATGATTATAAACCAGTAGCTTTATCTGATATGTACTCAGATATTTCAAAGTTTTGGTATATGTATATAGTTTTGAAACAATGTAATTAAAAAAATGTAGGATTCTAAACCAGTAGCTTTATCTGACTTAACTCTTTCTCATATTGAGCATCAGTTCCAAACAATTTTCCTGAAATAAGGGCCATGAGCTCAATTAATAGACTTCGAGGCAGTTAAGCAGGTACCTTGTGCTGTGTTTCGTCTCTTTCTGCTTTTTGGTGTCTCCATCTGCGCTCTGGGTCCAAGATAGGTAGAGTAGTGCTCCTGCATTTGAAGGAAGAAGAGGTGGATGACCACGTTGTTGGTGACCTCCGAGCCTGCATCGGCAAAGGCGAGGTCGACAGTGAGGGCACTACGTGCAATTGACGACAAGTTTAGGGGAATATTTTCTAAATCATGCTTACCTTGTGGTTTGCTACCGGAATGAGAGGGCACGCCGCCTCAAGGCCCCCTTCATTATCCCTGACCTCACCACCCTAGTGGCCAGTGCACGCCGCAGATCCTGTGCAGCCTGCCGCATCGAGCTCCGCCCTTTCTCAGAGCAGCGTTGCCATGGACGAAAGCCGCCTCCCCAAAGATCCAGGTGTGCTCCTTCGAAATGGTGAATCAAAGGGTAGAGGAGGGAAGCCATCAGCCATGGCGGCAGCGAGACGAAGGGGAGAAATGGTGGCGGCTAGGGTTTCGGGCGCCGCCGCCGAGGACGCGACAGGACGCACGCCGCTCCCTCACTCACCACTCCTTGCCTACGGGACCCTAGCGCGGGCGGCGCCCGGCACCGATGCAGAGGGTTCCCGAGCGGACGCCGGAAAAGCTGAAGCGGGCGGGTGCGGGGCAGAGCCGCCGAGCGGAGAGGCTAGGAGACGATTTTTCTTTTCTTTTTTTTTCCGTGATACTCCTATCTGTTTCCATTCACTGCCAACGGGGCCGGCTGCAGGAGGGGCCACCTGTCATGGTCTCAACGCAGGTGATCTACATCTACCGACCTGCTTGGTCGAGGGAGACGTAGCGCATGCGGGAGCGAGCACCGCGCGCGCTCAGGGCTGGCGGCGACGTGTCGAACTGATAGAAGGCCACCGATGCTCCAAATCCTCTCGTGCAAGGAAGGTCGACCGACTTTTAATAACCCCGATATGAGCATCGATTGTCCCTTTGTGTCACATACGCGATATAGCGGGTGCGACCCAACATTGACATCTATAATTCTAACTTGTATGAGTACGAGCCATAATTAACTCCAAGTCAAGTAATAAAAGTGGGCCATTTTTTTTTTTTTTTGACAAGAAACATGTATATTATATTAAAGCAGCAGAGATATAAAGAGACCCTCGAAAAGGAGCCAATTACATCAAGGACCCAACAACTCTCAGATCTACGGACTTCACCGAGTGTCGCCCGGCCAGGAGAGGCCTCCATAGGCGTCACGGACACATGGGGCCGGTGCGGAAGAGCCTCGCGAAGCGTAGGATTGAGGTGGTTGAGGATGTCGTCGTGATGAAACAACGTCGGCGAATCGAAGATGTTGTGGAGATTGTCACCGACGGGTAGATGTTCGCCGTCCTCGAGTCGGTGGGCGGCTCACCGCCAAACCGATGACGAAAGGAATTGAAGCGGCTTGATGCAAATTGATGCAACACCGCTTGGAAATTGATGGTGACGGCGAGGACATCCCAAAGGGCGAGAGCAAGAGCGGATGAGGAAGGGAACCGTGGGGAGTAGATTTTGGCGGCGGATGTGGTTGGGGAGGGTGAAGAGAAGGAGATCGAGAAAAGATGGAGGACCGATTTATTTTATTACCACTAACCTCAAGGTCGACGGGCGACGGCGGGGGGAGGACATCGAGGAGGACCCCGATGACGAGCACAACGGCGATAGCGGCAACGACCAAAGGACGGGATAAAGCCATGGAGGCACAAGCACAAAGGCAACAAGATATTAGCATTGGGGGTCTCGCTGCTCCCTCCATCGCGCCCCCCCTTAGCGCTCCTAGATCCGAGATCCACTCGGGCCCCCTCCCTCGTCTTCGGCGTCCGCGCCGCGTGGGCGAGAGAGGGCCCCGCCGCCGTTTTTGTTGATTTAGGTAGGTAGATAGTTTTTGTTGCTTTGTGCTTGGCCGTTATGGCGTCGCCCCGCCTCCTCGCGTCGCTGCCGCCATCGGTTGTTGGGTTGTCGTGGTCCTCCTCGGTGCCCTCCTCGTTGCCGTCATCGTCGACATAGAGATTTATGGTAATAAAATAAATCCTCCCTCCCCTACCTCCAAAGCGAATCCTCCCCCCCAATCCATCCTCCGCCGCTAGGATTCGCTCTCCTCCACCCCTCAATTTCCATCTCCACCTCCATCGTCTACCACCGAAAGCGGCGGATGCTTCGAGATCCCGCAAGTTGTCCACCGCGCGTCCTCGACGTCCGCTATGCCAGCCCCGAGTCCGTTGCTGGCCACCATGGGGATTCTTTGAGCCAACTTTTCATCCTCCAGTGCTTCGGTCCATCAACATCCACCTCACCGGAGATGCTCGTCGTTTCTGGCCTCGGGGACCCCTCCTCAACCTCAGCTCTCAGAAGCAGGAGGCCCTTTCCGCCCCGACGTTTTCAACGTCAGTCAACGATGACGTCTCACCGGCGTTTGCGTCGGCGAGGTCCAAGTTCAACGTGGTGACACGTTTCTTTCCTCCTCTACCTCTATGCAACACGTGTTTGTGTGCGTGGAGGATGTATGTGTACGTGTCCTTTGGGACTGCACTTGTATTTTCACCTATGGGTGTTCATGTAATGTTGCTCTTTATATCTATAACCCCTGTAAAGGGGAACCCAACTAGAGAGTTCTCTGGGCTGTGGTGAAGCCACGTCATCCCTCCCCACTCACCAACCCCGAACTCCCCACCGGCACGGACGCGGACCCCTTCGTCGTCCGCCCGCCTCCTCCCGACTCTTTGATGCCGAAAAACGTATGAAACCCACACCCGTCCATCCCGGAAATGGCGCGCGCCCATCCTCTCCGATCGCCCCCATCGGTCGGTCCCCTCCGTCCCGCCCTAGCCTCTTCCTCCCCATGCCTCTACCCTCGCCGTGTCGGCCCGGCCTCCGGTCATCTCCATCGGCGGCGCCGCCGGCGGCGCCCGCCGCCACGTGGTCCGCCACCGGCGGCGACCCCGGCGAGGGTGCGCCAACGGCGACGAGGGCGCCTCGGGCCATCTCACTTGCGGGACTTCGGTGGCGCGGCCCCAAGCACCATGGCCCGCGACATGGCCACGGAGCAGCGTCACGGACTCCTGGGGTGGGCGTGGCGATCTGCTGATCCTCATCCCATCCGAACCGCCCGAAACTGGACTGGTGAGTACATCAAGAAATTCCCTCCCACTCCGCTCGGCCTCTCCCATCACAGCAATCCACTTCCGCCTCCATCTTCGGCCTCCCTCATCGCAGCCATCCGGTGAGTTAAATCGGCGCCGTCGAGGTTCGTGTCCCCTTCTTCTCAGTCCAGATCTATGGTTCCATCTCCATGGGGTTTGTTACGTCTTCTCGATTAGCTTACAATTTGACTAACATCTTCGTGTTTATTTTCCCCTCATGTCCTAGAGCTTAATACAGGTCAGCTCATATCTACCACCAATAATCCTTTGTCCTCTCAAATTGTGAACAAATTGAGCTCTCGAATGTCTGTGATAGTACATCTGAAAAAAAGACATGGTTCATGGAATCGTAGCAACGCTGTCTATATCTGAAATAGAAGAGAGGACTCAGGTATTTATTCAATCGCTATTCGGAATAGAAGTAAACAATGTATTGTATGGTCTCACATTGGACCTATTATTGTTTGGTCCTAATACAGAGGATGCTTCATTTCCCAGTGTCTCTATATTCCATCAAATATTTTCAGGTTCTCAATGCTTGCGCAACATATTGAATTTTTTACCGCTTCTATCATGTATAGGCTTCACTGCCCAAGCAAAGCTTTGTAACATCAATACCATGCAACCAAATTTTTGAGTATGCTTATTCAACATCTTCATCCAAAGCATTGAAATTTAGATTGTTCATTGTCATCCATATTGACATGTTATATATATTCCTGGCAGTAATGTACAACAACTTAGCAGCAAGTAATGTAGATATAGCCTTATTTTTCTGATCTTCCTTATACCCTTTTATACAGTTCAAAATTTCTTCTCATGTGATTGGTACAGCACACTTTACAGGGGGTGTGTGGAAATATGATAAATGGGGAGGCCCTACAAGGTAATAATGCATATACAAGTGCAGTGTGCAGAAGGTGCGCTAATTTTTGGTACAGTTCTTCATTTGTCCTTATGCTTTCTTTAATATCCTGAATGTGATGGAAGGCATGTTTGCAAAATAGTTACTCTTTACATGAATATAAAACATTTGTGTTATTGGGAAAGTAACTCTTCTTCCTGCAGTTATTACTTTGTGTCCTATCTCACATTAGTTTACATTCTCTATGAACAGAGTACTGACACTATATGGACATATATTTTATAGCAACAATGCAGCAGTTTGGTCACTTATTCTATAGCCCCTGTTCTTATTTATTTGCATATTGTTAAATTATTTGTTGTTGATCACGCCAAACAAAACTGATGCTCCTTTAGATGACTGCAACCTACACCTCTGTGCTCTCAGGTGATGTTGTCTTCTATTTTCATGTGCTGCGCTTGGGTGCGCGCGCGTCGCGGCGTGCGGACGGTCGGCAGCATTGGCCGCCGCTAAGGCCGCATCGCCTACTGCAGCCTCTTCGCTCTCCCTCTTCGCATCCTGGGTGCTCCAGCGGTCGCGCCGCCCCTGCTCCAGTCAAACCCATGTGCGTGGCCATGACCCCGAATCCCCATCCCCCTTGCTTTCTTTCGATCGGTTCGATTTATCGATTCAATTGATCCAAACCTCATGAAGATTTCTTTTTTTTTTTTTTTTTCGGGATTAACCATTTCCACAAGACTCCCGACCGCGAGTGGTTTTGGACCGATGCGGTGCTCGGGGTTAGCCTCGACAATTTCCTCTTCTTCACCATCCTTGCCGTCATCCATGTTTACAACCAAACTGTGTAAGTAGTTACTTTTTTTTTACCTATATTTATTGTTTCATTTATGTGTCCAAAAATTGATGTGATGTTGATGTGATGGAGAGAGTGGAAAAATCTAGAAACTAAACAAGGGGAAAGTTATCTTTATTGGAGGAAGCTTGCTGTAACGTTTCCTGCTTTTCTAGGATTGAAATGTCATTATCATTGCCAATCTAAATAATAATAATCGCTCTGTACTGAGCACAATATAAAAATATAAAAGAAATACATATGCAGCAATACAGGGCACAATTCAATGAAAGAATGTAGATGTATTCCCGAGATGATTTTTCGCCTTTATTTGTCTGCATGCTTAGACGTACTATCATATCTCATCAAAACGTTGTCTATTGCTACCAGGATGGCAAGTTGGTGTCGAAAATGCATCTACCTGATGTCTAGAATGGAGAAGATAGCATGGGAATATCCTAGGTTGGTGTAACTTCACCTCAACAGGCACAATTTCAAGTTCTGTCATGTTGATACTTAACAAGTAAACTAATCCCGAGTTCTAATAAAGACATAATCGTTTCGAATTACAGAATGTGTTGTTGATTTGGTGAAATCATGCTATTGAAGGTTACATTCCATTCCATGATCTTATATTTCCATGTTTTAAATGCAGGTAACTTCTCAAGTTCATCTCAATATGACACGTGAAGGACGAAGCTAGAGAGATTAAATCATATGTCAAGAATTTTCTTAAATAAATTATTATATATACTTTATTATACTACTATACGTTGTCAACAATCCAACATGTCTAAATATTACTATTTGAAGTTTGTTCGTCTTGGAGTTTAAACATAAGGTTAAATAATCGTTATGCCAATGAGTATATACTCTATTTCATGCATTCAAATTTGTTGCTACTAACTGTGTTTCCAACATGCACAAAGTAATCCTGATGAATGAATAATTGTGATAAATTTAAAATACCTCCAGCCGACCACAACAACGCTGGGTATCCTCCTAGTATATATAAAAGAGTGTTTTCGTCAAAAAAAAAAAACCAAGATATTAGCATTCATGTCTCATTATAAAAAATAGATTCTATAACTAACCTAACGATGATACATATTAGTATTTCTCATAGAAATTAGTCCAAGTTAAAACTATTTAAATTCTAAAAAATGAGAACTGCAGGGTCGAATGATTATCTTTTTTCTTTAGAATTACATAGTACAACGTTGATGTCCACGGCGTCTAACACTCACCCCGATAAACACAGGTATGCAAATTATACCCCTATGAGAAAAGTTTAGAATCGAACACGGAAACACTTGGAGAGGATCGCGCATAGTGGGTCGTGTCTCACATTTAGGCCAAAAACATGGAGCAACCATGAAGCGTCTGCATCAACTCGAGTGTTGGCCTTACAGGCGTGTCAAATGAGCTTACAGAGGGGGTGTTTAGTTGGTGAAATATTTTAGGTTCAACTACTGTAGCACTTTTCGCTTGTATTTGGTAATTATTATCCCACCATGAACTAACCAGGGCTCAAAAGTTTTGTATCATGTTTTTCAGCCAAACTGTGCAATTAGTTTTTTTTTTATTTATATGTAATGCTTCATGTATGCGTCAAAACTTCGATAGGATAACACCTTTTGAGTTCAAGTTTTGTAAACTAAACGAGGCCAACTGCTTGCTCTGCCAAAAACATAGAGCTACGTACTTGTGAGCCACGGAAACAAGTGTTGCAGGCAAAAGTACATGCCAGCTTAGCTTTTGTCACACCCACATGTATCCCCTTGGCAAAAATCAGAAAAGTTACTTTTGCAAGGCTATTAGCAGCCTGCATCGGAAGATAAGCAAGGTTAGTGTCACTACATAACTGATTTTATGTGGCGGACTTTTTTTTTCGATTTTGCGTGGCGGTTTTAAAACCGCCACCAATGGAAGGTCACGCAAAATGCCTGATTTTCCGTGACGGTCAAAATGCCCGCCATGGTTAATAATAAAAAAAGCGAAAAGCCTAGATCCGGGCTCGCGGCTAGGGTTCCTGCCGCCCGCCGCCGCCGCCCGCGGCGGATCCTGCTACGCCGGGGCGCCGCGGCGGATCCAGCGCCGCCGCCCTTGGGCGCCGGATCCCGACCGCGGGCCATTGGGCGCCGAATCCCGCCCGCCGGAGTAGCCCGCCGCGGATCCCCGCCGCGGGCCAGCGCCGCGGCCGGATCCAGCGCCGAGGAGGAGGGGAAGGAGCGCCGCCACGGATCCCGCAACCCACGCCGCCGGGGAGCACCGGTCCGTCTTTGCCGCGAGCTCCAACGCCGCCAGTGCCGGGCGGCCGATCCCGCTACGGATCCGCGCCGCCGAGAGGAGGGAAGGAGCTCCGCCCGTCGGATCCCGTGACCCGTCGCCGGGAGCTCCAACGGGATGGGGAGCTCGGGCCGCCGCCGTCGGGATGGAGACCTCCGCCGCCGTCGGGATGGGGAGCTCCGGCCGTCGCCGTCGGGATGGAGTGGGAAAGGGAGGGCTTCACGCCGGCCGGGAAGAATGGGGAAGGGAGAGGGCCGGTGTTGGCATTTGTTAAGTGCTAAAAGAATATGAAGGATTACGCAGCGCACGTAACACCTACCATTGTAGCTTTTCCCTAGGATGAGTATTCTAGAGTATCGTATCCACAGGGAAGCTTTGGCTAAAGAATTCTAATAAGTCACAATTATGTATCCACTAACTTAGCAAACCACTAGACTATAGTGAGGGGTAATTGTTAAAGGATAAGTAAATATCAAAGCATAAAATAATAACCTACCTAAGATATAAAAAGAATAACTAAACTAATCAAGAGGTCAAAGGGAGAGATCAAGGTTCCTAGGTACTTCTCTATTACTTAGGTTCTATGATAGCAATTACACTAATGCACTTTGGAGCAGCAGTACCTTTCCGGTTCTCGAATAGACTGGGAAGAAGTAACCGGGGGAAGGCTGCCAAAAGCTCTACGAAACACCAACCCATACGTGGTGGACTACAAAGGCCCTGACAGGTCACCCACCCCGGGCTACCACAACTATCGGTAGGTTTGGGCAACCTCGGGTAACCAATAGCCTAGACACCACGCCTACACTTATCGATTACTACTCTAGCTACCTTGCATAACTAGAGTCCTCAATACGAGTGGATATCCCATGCAATAGCATAACAACTATACTTAACCATATATGAAAGACATGGAAGTGAATAGAGAAAATAAATATATGAATCATGTCGTGTTGCCTTTCTCTCATAATATGTGGTATTTTTGGAATAAGGCAGTAGGACACTATGCCTTCTTCTCTCTTACCCTATATCTAAGGTTTATATCTGGAGCTCATAGGTGGGAGAAGACTACATCTACTTACTAAGCATGTATTGTAAGTTCAAACAATGGATCCAAAGTTACGAGTCACACTGATCAAGTGATGCATGTGTATGGTGAAATATAATGGTAGGTGTGTGAGGTGAATGTAATGAATACAATGAGAGGAAAGCCTAATTCTACTTTTGCTCCTTGAGGAAACATATCTCTCTTTAGAATTTGAAAACTTTATGAGAACTTGGGTTGTATCTTTTTCTTTCTTTCTTTTAGAGAGGTGGGTCCTACTCACCCTCGGACTTATGTCCATTTTTCTCTCTCTTTTATTATTTTAGAGATGTGGGCTCTACTCGCCCTCGAACACTTGTTCATTTTTCATCTCTTTTGTTTAGGGAGGTAGGCTCTACTGCCGTAGGACACATATCCATTTATCATCTCCCTTTTCTTTTTTTAAATACAACTCAAATCTCTTTTGTAATAACTTTTGAGAGATAGACAAGGGTAATGGAGCTTTTGTAAGTCATTAGCTAGAAATGTGTGAATGGATGGGTATAGGGAATATTTTTGGTTGTTCTCTCCCGTGATAGGAATAGAACATTTTTTTTTGTGGATATTTGGTGGATGCTTTGTGGATGCGTACTTCTAGAGTAGAAGTAGCATAAATGCAAGTGGATAGAGTGGAGTGGAATAAAGTGTGCATGATCGTTATGACAAGTTTCTAAGGGTCGACAAAGATTGAACAAACTCAATGCAAAGCAAGCGACCTATATATATGTCAAAAGGTTTTCCTAATCTAGGGAGCATGTATATATGGCTTGTGGTAGGAGGTTCAAAACTCTTGTCACACAGAACTTATCATGTGCACTTTAATTTTCAAAAAGATAAATCTCCGTAAATCTAGTATTACTAGGAGTAAGATAAATAGCAAAATCGTACTCTTATATATCATATCCTGGTCAATCACCTAGACTTTAGAGCAAGCATTTGCTACCCACGTGTTTCGGGTTCAAAGCAAATCTCAAGTCAAAGCAGTTACATTTAAAAGCTCGAGAGAAATTAAGCTTGAAAGGTAGGTACTTGAAAGGAATTACGACGGAGCAACTATTCATCATCTCCAAGGCTAGAGATTATCTTCAGAGTTTATTTTATTATCACACTCTAATTAAGACTCTTTAATAAAGACTATATAGACTCTATTTATTTGGTTTTCTTAATTATGCATCTTTTAAAATCTTTCTAATAAAGCAAACAAATCTAGCTAAAATTAAATAAGATAGAAAGATACTTATTCGATACATGGGGTTGCACTCCCCAAGCTAGATGTTGACATAGTCTTCGATGTTCTTGATAGTTGGAAGTAGAGGTAGACAAGATGGTGGTTGATTTATCTTCTTTAATGCTTTGGACACCATATGTGTCATGTCTCTCTTTCTTGGGATTATATCAATAACTCAAATAGAAAACAAAACTAGTGGAACTTGATTAAGCGTTAGGGGTTAGCCACATTGTTTTTTGTCCGTGCGGAAAATCTTTCAAAGAAGATTAAATATTTTTGGGGTTTTTCTATGCAAATAAGGATGACGATGCATGCATATTTATTTTATTTTTATGCCACCACAATAAATATCCTTATGGGTTGTTACACACCACAAAATTACTTACATGGGGCTTAAAGTTTTTCAAAGTATATGCAACAAAACAAATATGTATTTTCTTTTCTAAAGCAATGATAGTGTTATAATGTAAAAATGCTAAAGGAAAACAATTATGCAATGCAATAAAGTAAATATGGATAGCTACCGATCTTACCTTTTCTACGATGGTTCAAGTGTTTTAAGTCCTCCGAATGAGACTTCTTACCCCGTTGTTTCCTTGAGCGAATTACCCGATCTTGACCGTCGTGCTCCTTGAGATCGTGAAGAACGATGTCACCCATGTTCTTTTGCCTTATGAGTTGCGATGAAGCATTGACGTAGGGCAACGTCTTGTTTAGTGTGCATGCTTGCAAGACATTCACTTGTTGAATTTCGGAGAGACTGATAGGCTTCTCCACCTTTTTGCTCAAAGTGTGTCCTGCTTGCAAAGTCAAAGTAGAGATCAAGTGCATGGGCTCTGTTGGTGGGAAAACACCAACAGAACCAAACTTCATTCATTCTTCTCTAACCATAGGCACAACAAACAAGATAAAGTTGATTTCTTATACGCCTAACTTGGGTGACAAGATTAGAAGATTGAGCATGATTGTTTGTGGTTAAAAACTTTCGACAGTCGAATTGACTCTTGGAAGGGTTTTCTTATCTAAACACCAAAGGCATGATTATGATTATGTTTTTCCAAAACAAGGCAAGCAAAATTCTCGCTTACAAGATGAGGACTAAGAGATCAAGAAAGTGGTGGTAGGAACAACTAAAGAAACATGTTGAGCTAATAAAGTTGGATCAGGCAAAGGTGTTGCTCTAACATGTTTGGCTATTTGTTTATAAACACGCCATAGTTGAAGGAAAAACTTATTTATTGACAACTTACCTTAAGATGTTACCTTAATTGTTAGAACATGCCGGTCACCGTAACACCTCATGGTGGATCTTTCCATCCGCTTAAAAGCTTTCCTTATTTGGCTTCCTGTGTATCCTCTTCTCTACTTGTCTCCTTTATTGCATCGTCCTTTCTTTCTTGTCTTTAAATTGTGCTTAGACCTTTTTGCTCCTCTCATGATTTTATTCTGTAATATTAGTTGACAACAAATACCCGAAGGAATACAAGTAATTGTAAACAAGGGTAAAACTGTCATGGAGCTTAAGGTTGCTTTTATGCCGAAGAAGTTTTGATTGGATATTTTATATACTCACCATTACTTTCTCTCTAGTTGGAAATTTTATGATATCTTAAGATTGATTTTTATGCATAACATCTATTTAACTATTCAAACTTTAGAGAGATAAAGTAATTATGAGTAGAGGGATTGCAAACCAAAGCATGTCGAGTGATGGGAGCTTGAGTACAAGAAGAGTAATGTCGGATGATCTTTAGAGGAGTCGACCTTCCTCCCCCTTGCTTGAGTCTTCCCGTCACTTTCGGCACTTCAAGTGTGAATGCTTTGAACCGTCCCCTAATCGTGTGTTGCAATCACCATGTCCTTAGATGTTGTTCATCCTTTGTTCCTGCAAGTTTAGTGACCAAGAATACCAAGGGAACTTGTCCTAGGAACATGTTTCTTTTTACCATGAGCCATCATGTGCTCGGATATATATATTATTTTATTTTCTTTTAGAACATAAGACAAAAGTTGTATATAAATATGTGAGTTATATTCACTTACCTGTCTTTTGATGTTCTTATGGCCTGTAGCTTTGTCCATCCACTTCTTTAGAGTGATTACTTTTTGTGATCGTATTGTATGACACTCTTCTTCATCGAATAGACATAGCATAGACTCTTTTTTCGCAAAATATTAGTGGACGATACCCAAGGGAATATACAACATATGGTTGAAGCAGGGGTTTGTTGTCCAAAGTTCATAAGATCTTATCTATGCTAATGAGAAGGTGGTTCTTTGATTACTTTAGCACAGATTTTATTTATCATGTCTTATACACATTTTATTTGTGGCTGCACTCTAGTATGTGGATCAAGGCAAAGGTAACTTGTAGCAAAAGACAAAGTGAATGATATTTGGTACTTACAATTCTTCCATCAATGATGAATGAGCCGTGTCTTTTGCACAAGGTTGGAGTTCATCGTATGCCTTGCTTCATCTCTCGATATGAGTGTTGACGGTCACTAACGACATATTTTTCCGTCAACTTACTACCATAAAGGGAGTAAAACTATACCTTATCATACTCATATACATTTATAACTTACATATTTCCACTTGTAGTGTCCAAATTATTATTGTGCAGATTTATATAAGAAACAAGTGGAAAATATACCAAAAGGCGCCCCTCGAAAGCGCATTCTGAAGAACATCAAGCCCAAGGGAAAAATGGACCAAACACGCAGAACCGGGCCGAGCCAACGCCGCCCTACAACTTTTTTAGGCCCAACAACGCCACCCCGCCGGCTCGAGCCGAGGCCGACCCCCGGGGTGCGCGCACCACCACCTGGTGCGGCCGCACCGGCCGAGGCGGCTCGGGCCCAAATCGGGGAGGCGGTTTGTTACCTTCCATAACGGGCACTACCGACGTTGGATGGTCGGTTTAGCAGATTTAGAAGGTATTCCTAGGTCGGTTTTTCTCCTTCCATGTGGGATGGCCATCTTCCAAAGAGCCCCCCTCCTCTACCAATAAAAGGAGGCTCTGTCCCCTCATTCAACACACACCATTCCAAGGAAGAGTCTCTCCCTCTCCTCTAAGAGAGCTCTCCCTCTACTCTACCCCTTCACTCCAATGGGCTTAGGCCCTCATTAGTAGTAGAGAGATCGGGCGGAGGAGAGATGTGAAGGGCTAAGAGCGGGAAGCCGCCGGACTTGCTCGGTGTCTCCCCAACCTTATACCTCGGTGGATTCGGACTTGGCTCCTTAATGGATCTTGGCTAAGTAAGCTTTCACGGTTCTGATAATCTTTGTTGTCTTTTGTTTATCCACGATTTATCTACTTGTTTGCGGGATCGATAGTCGCCCCGGGCGGGACTCTAGTGGTGGAACCCTTTGACCGGGAACCCGGCAAACACCGGAGTGATAATCACTAGCGTAGACGTGGTGTTTGGGCTAGCGGTTTTTCTATCTTTTGTGGTGCATCCCACGGTTGAGGGGGTAGGCAGCTTGGTCGTGACAAGCCTTGTCCGTCCCTTGAAATCCCCCACGTTCGGGTGTCGTGGAGAGCTAATTGCCTAAGAAGCCCGGTTAGGGCGTTGGCCGTGCCCAAAGTGAACAAGTAGCTCGAGGATCGGCTAACTATAGACCCTAAAGGTGTAAGGACCCTTCTCGATAATCCTCCCCATCTTTGGTCTTGTGTGTCCTTGGGCGAACTAGTTAGGAGAGAGTACATCCGTTCCCGTGTGGAAAATACGATACCACGAACATTACCGGGTGAAAGCTACAACGACAATTACAGCGGCTTTAGCGGATTTATCCGTGTGCGTTAAGAAACGTCAACAAGCCTTCTCGGGCGCCGTTCTTGTCGGAACGGTTGCTATTATCTTCGAACTTAGTGAGTCCTCGTATCTATCCTTAAAAAAAAACAAAATAGTTATTTATTTTCTTTTTTACTAAAATGAAGCCATCAAATCAATTTCAAAATCTTTTCGCTTCAACGGAGGAGTTCACAGAGCCACATTCTTTTTCAAAACCAAAACTTTCACCCGGCTACGAACTCCATCCATATTTAAAATCCATTGTTCTAGGCAGACCCTTTCTCTGGCTACCACTTGGAAAACCCTTTGTAGTCACCTACGAGTTTTTCGAGGAAATATGTGCGTGCCTAAGCATTCCCGGCATGACACAAGAAAATATCATGTGGACGTTGTTTTACGCTTTCCCTCTTAGGGAGAGCGAGAACAATGGTACACCGAATGTCGAAATAGGAAGTTTGAATGGGGATTGGAAAGAACTCAAAGACAATTTTTGTCTAGCGTTTTCCCCATCAACACCCTACCAACGACATTCCTCGATTTCGAGCGAGGATGAGAAGGAGTCCATAGGTGCAGCTGGGCCGGGTTTACAATGTTAATACATTCTAGCCCAGATTTGTCATTACCCGATAGTGTGCTTTTGCATATCTTTTGTTCGGGTCTTGACATAGACACGCTCTATGCCTTGACATGACCGCCGGGAGGGTCATTTTCACGCAAACCTACAACGGAACAGAGGAAAATCATTGATCACATCCTAGAGAAGCATGCTTCTCCCGCTGTAGAACCTACTCCCCTCCACAACAAGGGCATGTCAAGTTTTGAGGAGCCCTCATCGGTCGAACCATTCCCTAAACCAATAACGAGAACCGGGCTCGTTGAGCCCTCACCCAACCACAAACACCGGAAGGAAGGGATGCTTTATCCTTCGAGTTCCCGATCAAATTCGAGGATCATGGGAGAACCTTGAACCTTCTATGGCATGAATGGAGCAAATGAAACACAGCTCCTCCTAAGGAATCTTCCTCTAACATGAAACCTTCAAAAGAATGGTTAATGGAGGTGAAACGTTCTTCTGAAGCAATTCAGATTCTTTCACCTTCCACGACTATATCTTGTTCATTACGAGGAAATTCCTTAGATGCCCTACACAACCCAACAACCGAGGCGAATATCATGTCACAATATCTTGCGGAAACCCTTTTGGGTAATTTGCCGCTAGCCTCGACCGATAGACTTTTTAAAGGTCAATTCGGCCTCATCTTTGCATGTTGTGGGATTGCTAGGGCCGTGCCAATAAAAATTCACGAAAACAAGGTTCACTTAGACTTCTATATCTATCCCATCCTCGACTTTGATCTTCTCATAGGCTACCCTCTTGAAAAACTTTTTCACGAAAACCCAATAGAGGAGAGCCATGATGAGAAGTTGGGAAAGAATGCTTGTGCCTCTCACCTAGAAATCCCAAAGGTGAAGCATCTTCCCAACCAAAACCCGTTCGAGGAGGCGACATTCATAACTCCATTCGATTCACCTAAGTTGCCCTCGCATCTTGATGAAAAGAAACACCCGTCGCCCTCACTCGAACACAAGACATGTCCCTCTGGCCAACAAAACGTTGCTCTTGACAATGGTCGAGATTCAACGTTCGTTCTTCATGACATATCTTTGAAGGATAAGAACTCAAGTGTCATGGACATGCACAAAGCAACAACTCTTGAGACCAAGCATGAACCTGCTATTGAGCATGACGAGTTTTCATTCGAAACTTCTCATGATACATGCTCACTTCTTTGGATCTCTAGGGTTGTCTTGCTTCTCACCACGTGCCCCTACGAGGACCCCAACCTTCTCTTAATCCTCGTTCACAAACTCTTCAAGAGGATGGTTGTGGATGTCTTCGTATCACAAGTTTTGTCGATATCGTAGTGGCACGATGGCTTTAACCTTGCAGCTTAAGCGTAACGCTAACTTCTTAGTGGTGAAGCTGGGAACTTCACCAACGTTCATAGCTGCAAGATGAATTCCCATGGTCAAGCTTACAACCATAAACAAAACACTTGCCGAGAGATAACCCGGATCATAAAAAAAAAAGAAGACCTTTGTTCTTATTAAAAAAAAAAAGAGCAAGAGCAAGTTATCAAGTTAGTATGCACCTTCGGGTATTCTTGTCGCTAACCATTTCAGGGAGGAGAGGCATGCGATGCTTGAAAACATGGGGCCGACATCATCATTAAAAAAAACTTTGATGCTCATGGATGATGAAACACGCCAAAAGGAGACCGGGACTTTGCACATTTGACTTTTGCACGAAGTCCAAGTGTGGGGAAAGATGGTGAAACCTCAAGTTCCAAACACCAAGGCGTCATATAAAAAAAAATGATGTCACCCTGCCTTGCTGCTGAAAAAAAAAAAAAAGAACAAAAGAATTGTAAAAAAAAAAAGAGAGTTGTCGAAAAGAAAAAAATACATATAAAAAAAATCAATTAGAGAAGAGAGGGAGCAAGGTTGGCCCCGTATGGTCAAGACACATACCAAAGTGCCGCCGACTCCACCCATCATTGCTTCCACAAGCAAGAAGGGTTTGTCTCATCCTTTGCTTGCTACCATCAAGACTCATGGCCCATACACACGTGTGTGTGGCCTAGCCTTGAAGAGCACCTGACAAAGCCATCATGCAAACCGCAAAGAAACAACTTCGATTCTTCATCCGTAGATGCTACCTATTAAGTTCATCCGTATGCAAGGGAAATAAATGTTCACCAACACTCTTCACTTATTTTTGTCTCCATAAAACCAAAACTTTATGCTTCTCATGTTTATGTCATATGCTCGGATTGGGTGTTTTCACATGTGCGCACATGAGTTACATCCATAGATCTTTTAAATTGAGCATGGTGCTTAGGTTAAAAAGATCTCCTTTAGTCAAAATTCGACATGGCGTTAGATCTTGATTAATGAACTTAGAGCTTTGTTGTCATGATCTATGAGAGTATCTTCTCGTTGGAGATAAATCAAGGCTATGCTTACACTTTGCTTCTTTATTTTTTAGCCTTGCCTAAGTGATGTTTAGGTGAACGAAAAAAAAAAAAATATAAACAAATGAATAAAATCATAATAAAAGCTCCACGGTATTCTTGCCGATAGAGCCATGTTGTTGTTTTTGTTTTGTTTTCTTTGATTAAAATAAACAGTACAAGAATAAGTGTGGGGGAGATCTCTCAAGCATATAAGCACACCCATCCGAGATCTCCCCAACACAAATGCATGAGCGCCGAGCAATTCACGATAGAGAAGGACGAGACGAACGACTACCATTAACTCCTTCCTCTTCGAACGGTGGTTTGTGCAAAACTCTCGCTCTCACATCTCACAAAAATAATAAAAGAAAGGGGAGAGAAGAGAAGGAGGAGAAATAAGAGAAGAGGAGATAAACCTTCAACCCCAAGTTCTTTGTCCTATTTTTGTGATGACATCAAAAGACAAGCTTGGGGGAGCCTCCAACCACGCGACCAATCACAACTCAAATCATTGCGCGCCCAAGCTAGCACAACCATGAAAGGTAAGTAAAGAGCTAGCTTGGGGAGGACTCCAAGTGTAACATCCCGGATGTTAATATGCAATTAAAATTTTTCCTTTGAATCGATCCCTTGTTATCATATAAACTTTGAATCGATCCCTTGTTATCATATAAACTCCTTCCAAGTCATTGTGTTGACATTTTTCCTTACCTGTTATTTGCCCCACGGGCTTTGTCTCTGAAATCTCGGGACGAGATTTCTTTAAGGGGGAATGATTGTAACATCCCGGATGTTAATATGCAATTAAAATTTTGATCATGTCATCATTGCATTGCAAAGCATGCTTTTAGGATAACTTGTTATGCATTAAATTAAAATAAGTTTATTTATTTAGAAATTGTTTGTGTATAGGGGTTAGAGTGATTTTATTTTGATCATATGTTTTTGATCCTAAGTATGTGGTCAAGTGATTGTTTTTATATTTATTAATTGATGGTTTGAAATTTGATCCAATTTCATTTTTTTGCTTTGGATTTCAAAACCCTAATTTCAATGTATTCTTTTTATCCCCTTTTTAATAATTTTTGGTTTATGCATAATTTGATCAAATTCCCAAAAGCCAAAGTGTTTATCTTTGCTTGAGGTACAATTTTCATATTTGGAGTTTTCAAAGTTTATTGGAAAATTTTAAAGAAAAATTTAAATGTTTCAAAGTCCTTTTAAAACCCCGATTTACCCCCTTTTCAATTGCTCCCAAATTAGGTCAAATTTGGGAAAACTTTCAACAAAGAACTTTGTAGATCTTTTTTTTTTTTGAGCACAATTTTGGTGTTTTGAGTTTTTCAAGTTTAGTTCAAATTTTTGAAGTAATTTCAAATCTAACTTTTCGAGAAGTCCATCTTAGAGGCCGAATTTGAATTTGCTTCGCAATGGATTTTGTAGATCTCAAAAAGTTATGCAAAAGTCGTTTTTGGAGATTTTTGAGTTACTGTTCAAATTTTGAGAGTATTTGAGTTAGAACCGAGTTAGGGTTTTGAAGCAAAGAAGAAAGGGGAGGGGATCGAGCGGGGCATGCCACGCACCGCTTGCCGCCGATGGCTTTCGGCCGCCTTCCGCGCGCCGTGGACACCACCTCATGCTTGACGTGTCGAGGGCAAGCTCCCGTGTGTCCTCGTCCCGCTCGTCTTTGTCGTTTTATAAGAAGGAGAGCCGCCCGTCCTTATCTCGTTTGCGCGCCGCCGACGACCTCCCTCTCCGCTGCCTTGCACCGCCATTAGCAAGCTCCGCCAAGCCAATTTGAACACTCCATTGAGTCCGCAACCTTCTTGCGCTCGGACTCACCGCCCCTAGAGCCTCTCGTCGTCGGAATCGCCGCCCAAGACGTCGCCTTCTCCAAGTCCCGTGAGCCGCGCCGCGCGACGCCCCATCATCGTCGTGAGTCCGTTACGGTGAGGTTCACGGCCAACCAGCCTAGTTCTTTAGAATCGCCTTGACGCCGTGATCATGGTCGGCTCGACCGTTTTGCTTTTGCACCACAGAGCGGTCGGGGCGCCGACCATGCCGTCGGAGCCCGCCGCCGTTGCCGCGGTCACCGTCGTCGACGTCCCACCTCCGCCTTGCCCCCGCTTCATACAGTGAGCACCAAGGTCGTGGTGAGCTCACCGCACGTGCTTGTGTCATTAGTTTTTATTTTTCGCGTTGGGATAGCGCGAACGCCCGTTCTGCCGACGACGAGTCCTGTTCCGCCCGTCCGCCGCGGTGGCGCGTTTGCTAGCAGCTGCTTTGGCATCGCTTAAGTTGGGGGAAAGGGTCGCTAGATGTCTTGAAGCCGGTGGTCTTGTGCTTGTTTTCGCCGGGGATAGCTCGACGAGCCCTTCCGCCGTCCGCCGGCGCCGCCATGACGGCCATGGCCGTCGGCAAGTGTGCTCGTGTCTTAGGTATCGTTTTTAGGTGCCATCGTGTCGCTGGGTCGAGGATCACGTGGGTCAAGTTGCACCGCCGGGGACCTCATCGCCGCGAGGAGTCGCCGGCCAACCATCGCCCGGCCCGGCGTGGTCGGGCCATGAGCGATTTGGGCCGGCCGCTTAAAATCTTGGGCCCGGTCTGGCTGGGCAAATGGAGCCGGCCGAATTGGCCCAATGGCCATTTTTTTTCATTTAAATTTTGTTTTTCGTTTTTCTTTATTTTTGAATAGTCTTTGAAACTTGCAAAATTCATAGAAATTCGAATAGAGCTCCAAAATTTCTGAAATTTTTGTAGAGCTTTCCTATGAGTTTGTGTGTCCATGAAAATTTGGAAACTTTGGTTTTGAATAGTTCTTGCATGTTTTAAAATTACCATCTTTAATTGAAAAAT
The DNA here is from genome assembly GCA_015847255.1 of Hyparrhenia diplandra. Classification (NCBI taxonomy): domain Eukaryota; kingdom Viridiplantae; phylum Streptophyta; class Magnoliopsida; order Poales; family Poaceae; genus Hyparrhenia; species Hyparrhenia diplandra. The sequence goes on along the minus strand of JADLZK010005259.1, from coordinate 71,110 downwards.
GCATCTTCTATGATTTTTAGAAAATAAATTATATTTCCAAAATTCATGAAAATTTATTTGGTACTTGTTTTTATGCTATGACCTTCTTGTAGAAAAAGTTTGGAGTCATTTTGAGATGTTTAATTTATTTGTTATTTTATGCTTTGTTTTATTTAGAGAAGTTAAGTGTTAGGTTGATGAAGTGATTTGGGATTGTTTGAAGAGAAAGGATCATACCATAACCAAATGGTCCTTGAGAACTCCTTAGGCAATGGTGATGATATCTTGTAGAGTAGTTCAACAAGTTGGTTTTGTTGGGTTGCAACTTTATCGTGAAGGAAAGTTGTACTCAAGTTGTTTATCGTTTCATGCATTCATCGAGCATCATGTTTACCATTCCATCATGCTAAAGCATGCATCATCATCTACGTGTAGAGTATACGAGAGTGAGTCGGATCGTGTTGATGAAGCTTTGGAGAAGGTGTAGTTATGGTTCGTGGTGATCAAACTTGAAAAAAAGATCCGTCCCGTCGACAAGGATAATGTCAAATTTTGACTCGTGATCCGACTTCGAATCTAACTTTCCCCGCAACACAAAGCAAGCCCCGGATGCATTTAAACCTTTCCTTGTTATTTTATAAAGCTTTATATCACTTATGTTGATGATATGATGCATTAGGTGATTAGGAGTTGAGTGATAACCTAATTCTTTGCATGACCAACCTTGTTATTGAATTATCATCCTTGATAACTGTTTTATTTGAAAATGCGTAGATGTTATGCCTTGCTTAAGGTTAGGATGCTTTTAAATTGTTTTACAAAGTTCTTACGTAATGTTTCACACTTGAATATGGGAGATAAGTTAATTTGAGGCCGGTCGGGTAACTTGCATTGAGAAGGAGTCTCTTTGTAGTGTTTTTCGGCCGTGTCGGTTAAGCACCGTTCGTTGGTCGGCCCTTGGATCATGAACTTTGTATATCGACCACATGCCCCTGGCGGGATCTCGGGGGTGTGTCAAATCGGGAATGGCAACCACACACCGGGAGTGGAGAGATGGCGGGAGTACAAGATACCCTCGATGGGTTAAAGTCCCGTGTTGGAGGAGTAATGTATTCTCGGGTGGCGTAGGCCTCGTTCCGTTTTGAACGAACGGGAGATGGTTGATATATGCAAGCTTAGGTGCTACATATATCGTGTGGTGAGGTATCCCGACCGGGTTACAAGTGATTCGAATCGTCGTTGCTCCACGATAAAAGGAGACTTGATCCTCGCACCTCCATCGTAGTTAACATATGGAACCTTGGAGTTGGTTAAAATGATGGTTTGGATGGAAAGCGATTGTTTTAGTACATGGTCACCTAGAAGAGAGGTTTCACTAAATTTGAAATAAAACTTTGAAAGTAAGGATCTACTCTTAGTAGCTTTTATGCAAATTAAGTCCTTGATCTTGCTAAGACCTTTCCTTGATTCCCATAACCAAAGATTCCCCGAAGTCTTCTCCTATTTTTCTTTAGTCGGTTAAGTCTTGTTGAGTACTCCCGTACTTTCGGGGTTCTTTGACCCTTGTTGCGTGTCTTGACTCGTCTTTGTTAACGAGGTTATGTCGGTGGGCTCGACATGATCTAGTTGTCTCCTATAGTTACTGTTCTACTTCCACAATTAAGTTAAGTTTACTCAAATGTAACTTACTCACATTTTGTAAAATTTAATGTTATTATTTTTCCGCACTCGATCTATATTTTTGTAACAAATGTTGTAATGTTGTAGCTACTCCTTTGTTGATCCTGGTGTGAGGTGTAATTGGAGTTTCCGATGATATCCGACAGGTGCTTCTTAAGTTATTGGGTGTATACTTGCTTCTTTGTTAGAGGTCTTTGGGACAATAACGAGGTGCATATGGGCCCATAATTTGAAGGTTACGTCACACCAAGAAAGGCAAACGTTTATCTCACATTTTGATTATATTCTCTATGTTATGAAATGATGAGTTATACTAAAAAAAAAAGGGGAGACAAAATTCCACTCCTAATACATATGAGCTATGAAAATGTTTAGTCTTAGTCCCTTGTTGAAATGATGAATAGTTGCTCGTCTTATGTTTTACTTTGTGCCTAGTTTATAATTCGAATTTCTCTAAAGTTTGGGTTTTAGTGGCTAAGTCTAAAAACTCATCCTGAAAAAAAAACCTGATTCATGTGGGTTGCATAGGCTCTATCTAGTCTAAGTTGTTGCCAAGTATGATATGGTACAAATAGATTTGCTATGATTTCGTTCCAAAGAGAGACTTGACATCCGGGAATCTACTTTGAAAGAAAAGAGAAATGATATGGGCTATGCTAAAAAAAGAAGAAAAAGAAAAATGAGATGAAAAATGGACACATGTCCGAGGGCTAGTAGAGCCCACATCTCTAAAAAAAAAAAAAAAAAAAGAAAATAAGAGGGGAAATAAAAAGACAAAAGCCTAGGGTGAGAAGAGCACACCTCTCCAAAATATATATATATATATATATATAGGTATGTTATATGGAGCTCAGTGCTTCCAATAACTATGGGAAGCCCCAACCCAAACCTCACCGGGTCCAACCAAACCGGCTAGCTACACGGTGAGCCCACTGGCCGCGCCCGACCCATTATCGGCCCGACCCATCCGTCCGCGGTATATAAAGCGGGAACCCCACCCCAAACCCTAATCCCCAGGCCACCCAATTCCGGCCGCGGATTTCAAAAAAAAAAAAAAAAAATAGACCCGCTCCTCGACGGGACCACGCGTCGGCCAAGCTGGCGCCCGCTCTCCGACGGCGCTGGAGCGCCGCTGACCGGCGTGTGACCCCGAGCTCCACCGGCCGCCACCCGCGGCCCGTCGCGTCAGCCAGCCTGCGGCGCCGCCCGGCGTGCAGCGGGCGTCTCGCGACCGCAGCAGCGACCGCGGCGCGGTCACGGCACGCGAGGGAAGCGTGGATGGCCGAGCCCACACCCGACGTCACTCGGCCTCCTCTTCCCGGTCCGGTTCGGCCCGGCAAAGACACGGCCACCTTCCGACGGCCGCCCGGCACACACGGCCACCTTCCCAGCCCTCCTCGTCCGGCATGGATCCGTCTGGTCCCGAGTAGCGGCGGCAACCTCGTCCCCGAACCCGCTGCGTCCACTCCCACGGCCCGGACCGTCTAGTCAACGTGACGAGCTCGCCGCGGACAACTCCTTGGGCGGGTAAAATTCTCAGATTTCTTGTGATTTTTGCTCTCCGTTTCTATGTCCACGGCGATTCGGTTTTGTTTTCTCCGTCAAACATCCTCCAAAACGGCGATCTCACGATGCGCGGTGGAGGTTGGTAAATTCGATTTGTATGCATCTTGCCATGGATTTTTATGTTTTCATTCGATTTGATTGGAGCCTTGCATGAACATTGGGGTCTGCTCAATTTTATATGCTTCATTCGATATGATTTTTATGCTTCTAGATGGAGGTGGAATCGATTTTTATGCAAGGCCATGATTCTGTACGACATGAAGGTAGCACCGGTCTTGTCAATTTTTTTAGTTTTAGAGAACATGCATTGCGATTTTCGAATCTCAACTCCATTTTGTCCAAGGCTAGCAATGGATCTGCGAGGGCGGCGACGAGGATCTGCCACGATGGGGGGTGCGGTGACGCCGGCGTAAAACTATTTTGTTTCACTGGTTTATATGCTTTTTATGCAATGGATTTGCTCTGGATTTTGGGTCAAAATTTTTATGCATCGCGTGTAAAAGGTTCTATGCTTCGTGTTTATTTTTGAGATCCTGTATTTAAATGTTTGTATGCATCACGTGTGAAAAGTTCTATGCTCATGTGCTTTTATTCATGTCACGCGTTTCAACAAAAACATCAGATTCTATGCTCATAAGAATTGAGATTTATGCATGACTAAGCTGAGGCATTAAATATCTGTGCTAGTGTTAGAGCTTTCTATGCAGGCATGCATGTGAGGGTATGCACCAAACATTCAAATTTCATAGCATTAGAATTGTTCCTATCTTTGACGATTTTAATTTATATGCACACGCCTTTGAGATTTTATGCTTGTCATTGGTCAATAATGGTTTTATGCTTGCCGTAGGTGTCTTTGTGGAGCAGCGGCCCAACCCCAGCATGGCGTCCCCAACCGGCGGAGCGGTGCGGTACTCGGCGGCGTGGTTTTTCGACGACGACCGCGCATGACGGCGGCGGATGTAGGGACTCCCTACGGGATTAGGGCGGTTGTGGAGTCGGCCCCATGTACCATAGTGGCAAACGTTTCTATGCATGATTGTTGTCGATGGCTGTTTTGTTGATTTTTTTTTTTGTTTTTTTTTGTGCTTGTGTATAGAAGTTTACACATGTTTCTATGCATGCCTCGATACACATTTACTACGAGTTGCTGATTTGTGACTAGTGCTATAAACTTTTATATGCATCTCTTGACTAGTGCTATATGCGGCCAATTGTTCAATAATGAGTCGTGATTTCAGGCCTATATGCATCCAATTTTGCAATAAAGAGTCATGATTCAAAATTCAAATCCTGAAGAAGATGGTGTCTCCATTTTTATATGCATCCGGGCTAGTGAATATATGCATCTCAACCACTAATATCCATGAAACGTCGATGCCAAAATATTTATATGCACCTGGATGAATGAATATATGCATCCAATCCCCCTTATGTGGCATATGATTCAAATTTAAAATTTTAAATTTTCGAGAAGACAAGAGCACCTAATTTCTATGCACAGACGAGTAGCATAAACTTCTATATGTATCTTTGACCAATGCTCTATGCATCCAATTGTGCAATAACAAGTCGTGATTTAAAAATTCAAATTCTAGAGAAGATATGTTTCCATGTTCTATATGCATCCGGATTATTGAATATATGCATCCCAACCGCTAATTTCTATGCAATGTCGATGCCATGATTCAAAATTCAAATTTCGGAAAAGATTATATGCATCCGGACGAGTGAATATATGCATCTCAACCGCTAATTTCTATGCAATGTCGATGTCAAAATAGTTATATGCACCGGACGAGTGAACATATGCATCCAATCAGCCCTTATGTGCCATGATTCAAATTTTGGAGAAGATGAGAGCATATATCATGTTACTATGCACTTGCACATAATGAGACATGATCCAACATTCAAATTCGGAGAAACTGATATGTCTCCATGTGTTGTATGCATCCGGGACGAGTGATTATATGCATCGCAACCGCTAATTTATATACAATGTCGATGTCAAAAAATTTATATGCACTCGGACAAGTGAACATATGCATCCAATTAGCACCTATCATTTTACTATGCACTGGCACAGAAGTTTGTATGCACAGAACGATAACGTAAACTATTTATGCTCGTGCACAAAATTTTGAATTTCAAAATTTTTAGAAAAAATATTCACAATGGTGCTTGAATCGTGCACAAAAATATTAGGAATTCAATGGTGAAAACCGTTTTTGAATCGGATGCTTCGTTGAGGAATTATCGTGAAAAAAAACGGAGGAATTTGAGTGGATGCGTGCATGTCAGCATGTGTCAGCATGTGTCAGCCTGCGTCAGCCTTTGTCAGGTGGAACAGCCAGCTCGCGGAGAGATTTTTATGCATCGCACAACTGGTTTTGATTATCTCGTCCATTGATTTTTATGCATCGTCGCAACAAAAAACGTTTGTATGCATTCTGAGCTGAGATTTGAAATTTGAAAAAATGGTCCCCACGTGCGCGTGTCAGACTCGCTGGTGGGTGCGCCGGTCCGCCCAAACTGGCTGGTGCGCTCAATAACAATTGGAAGCCCTAGGCCTGCAGTAGCACATGCGCCTATATATATATATATATATATATATATATATATATATATATGGTGAGGTTTTTCTACTTCCCTAGAGTAGTTACTCCCACCTTCCTACGCACACACAAGCAGTCCGGCGGACGTAGGCACGGGATAAAATATCGGGCGACCCATGCTAATGACTTTCGGTAAAAACGGATCTAGTTTCATTGACGTTGGGTTGGCATGCGGATGGCTGTATATAAGTTTGAAATGTGTGCATTAAATAGTAAGTATGTGTACGTACCTACTTTATTTTTTTCGTTCAGAACTATACATCACGGCTATTCTTTTTTTTTTTTGTTTTTGAAAGGAGTACTAATTCACTTATTTAAAAAGAAGTACATACGTATACTTTTCGTAGCTAGTATGCATACATACGACAGTTCTTGAGAATATAAAAATAGTATGTACACATACTCATACAATATATTAATTCCGAATGCTATTTGAGTAGAGTATGTGTACGTACTATTTTGAGTTGGAGTGTATATATACATACTAATTTGAGACGTGTATATACAAATACTTTATGAATTGGAGTGTATATATATATATATACATACTAATTGGAGAAGAGTATATGCACATACTTTTGAACGGGAGTATAGACGCATACTTGAATGGAAGTATATATACAAGTATATTTGCCTCTCATCATTTTTTTGAAATAATATTTGCCTGTTATCATGAAAGGAGATATATGTGTCTGTTACATAATGTAAAGAGTATGAGGAGAGGCAAATTTATGCTCAAATTCTAAGGACACAGTATCATAATATATACATACGACGTGAGTTCTTGAGAATATTAAAATAGTATGTACACATACTCATACAGTATAGCCACCATGCGTGAATCCAGAAATAGAGGAAGGAGATAAATCCGGTGAGAGGCGAGAGAGAAATTCGTGGCGGAGTGAAACATACGTGAGGAGGCACATGTATTTGTGCGGGGCGCAACGGGATCCTAGATTTTAGGATCGTATTCAACGTGAGCAGGGGTGTATCTGTGTCTAGTTTAGAGAGGGAGTAACTACTCCTAGGGGAGTAGAAAAGATTTTCCATATATATATATAGCAATAAAGCCCATACTTTCTCGGAAAAAAAATAATCTAAATAAATAAATCCCGGATAAGAAAGTTGATCAAAAGGATGAATGAAAGTATTTTCTGTTATAACCATTCTATCGGCAACCGCCCAAGACATTGAGAAAAAAGCTAAAAAGCCCCCGCTACGATGAAAGGTAATAAAGGGTGAGAAAAAGATGTGCTATTTTATTCAAACTCTAGTAGAAAATCTTATTATAACCCCGGCACTTGCGAAAATGCAATCGGCATAGTAGCAACTCCCCGATCAACAACCAAGTATTTATCTTTTTTGCTCGAGGACGCGCAAAAAGGGTAAGCTTGGGGAGTTTGTTGACGGTCACTAATGACATATTTTTTTCCCCTGTCAACTTACTACCATAAAGGGAGTAAAACTATACCTTATCATACTCATATATATTTATAACTTACATATTTCCACTTGTAGTGTCCAAATTATTATTGTGCAGATTTATATAAGAAACAAGTGGAAAATATACCAAAAGGCGCCCCCGAAAGCGCATTCTGAAGAACATCAAGCCCAAGGGAAAAATGGACCAAACACGCAGAACCGGGCCGAGCCAACGCCGCCCTACAACTTTTTCGTGCCCAACAACGCCACCCCGTCGAAGCCGAAGCCAAAGCCGACCCCCGCCAGGGTGCGCTGCGCACCACTGGTGCGGCCGCACCTCGGCCGAGGCGGCTTCGGGCCCAGCCTTCGGAGGCGGTTTGTTACCTTCCATAACGGGCACTACCGACGTTTGATGGTCGGTTTAGCAGATTTAGAAGGTATTCCTAGGTCGGTTTTGCTCCTTCCATGTGGGGATGGCCATCTTCCAAAGAGCCCCCTCTCCTCTACCAATAAAAGGAGGCTCTCTCCCCCTCATTCAACACACACCATTCCAAGGAAGAGTCTCTCCCTCTCCTCTAAGAGAGCTCTCCCCTCTACTCTACCCCTCCACTCCAATGGGCTTAGGCCCTCATTAGTAGTAGAGAGATCGGCGGAGGAGAGATGTGAAGGGCTGAGAGCGGGGAAGCGCCGGACTTGTCGGTGTCTCCCCAACCTTGTACCTCGGTGGATTCAGACTTGGCTCCTTAATAGGATCTTGGCTAAGTAAGCTTTCACGGTTCCCGATAATCTTTATTGTCTTTTGTTTATCCACGATTTATCTACTTGTTTGCGGGATCGATAGTCGCCCCTTCGGGGGCGGGACTCTAGTGGTGGAACCCTTTGACCGGGGAACCCGGCAAACACCGGGAGTGATAATCACTAAGCGTAGACGTGGTGTTTGGGCTAGCGGTTTTCTATCTTTTGCGGTGCATCCCACGGTTGAGGGGTAGGCGGCTTGGTCGTGACAAGCCTTGTCCGTCCCCTTGAAATCCCCCCCACGTTCGGGTGTGTCGTGAGAGCTAATTGCCTAAGCTGCCCGGTTGGGCGTTGGCGGCGTCTTGAAGTGAACAAGTAGCTCGGAGACGGCTAACTATAGACCCTAAAGGTGTAAGGACCCTTCTCGATAATCCTCCCCATCTTTGGTCTTGTGTGTCCTTGGGCGAACTAGTTAGGAGAGAGTACATCCGTTCCTCGTGGAAAATACGATACCCTGAATATTACCGGGTGAAAGCTACAACGACAATTCTATACGCTTGCGGATTTATCCGTGTGCGTTAAGAAACGTCAACAATGAGTCATCTCTTGACTTACCCGAATTGGATTTGAGAGTTTTTCTGCAGGGTTTAGTCCAACAAAATATCCAATGTCTACGCTAGCAATTCTTAGTTCAATAATCAAACTAGACTCCATGTCTAATTTAATTAAGAAAGACTATTTAACCTAAGCACCACGCTTAATTTAAAAGTCTTTGGAAGTACCCAATTGAAGCACTTTCAAACCAAAGCATACTATAGTAAATAAAGGTAACATCAAAACACTATAGAGATTTAATCAAATAGAGATGAAAGAGCATGATCATGGTGAGGATTATTTTTATTATTATATTTTTTTTTATTTTTTACTTTCTTTTAGATGCAAACGACATGAATGGAATTAAACATGCAATGGGTCTACTATGAGAAAATACAAACTAAGCGGAGTGAATGCATGAGTTGATCAAGTAAACATGCAATGCAATGCAAGAAATTAAATGATAACTACTCAATCAATTTATAGTCCATGAGCAAGACTTTGTCACCTTTTAATCATACTTACCACTATGTGCGGCTTCTATGTACGTCACTTGAGATGTGTTCATTGAATTCTTGTGACGGCGACTTCTTCTCCAATCTATACATGGTTAGAATAATATATATTTAAATACATACCTTGAGATAGCAGGGTTCCAATGTGTGATGAATCTTGAATGATCGTGCACCCTAGGTTCTTCAATCTCCTTTTTTTTTCTTTTCTTGTGGAATCTTGTCGGAAGATCGCAACGACATCTTTTGTCCCGTCTATTCCACAACTCAACAGAACAAGGATAATCCTACTAAAGCTAGTGATATACTAAATTAGCGGACATCATGATCATCATTAAAATCAACAGGCCAATTGCTTCCCCCGAATCGGCGCCAAAAAGCTTGTTGGCATTTGTTAAGTGCTAAAAGAATATGAAGGATTCTGCAAGCGCCTGAACACCTACCATTGTAGCTTTTCCCCTAGGATGAGTATTCTAGAGTATCGTATCCACAGGGAAGCTTTGGCTAAAGAATTCTAATAAGTCACAATTATGTATCCACTAACTTAGCAAACCACTAGACTATAGTGAGGGGGTAATTGTTAAAGGATAAGTAAATATCAAAGCATAAAATAATAACCTACCTAAGATATAAAAGAATAACTAAACTAATCAAGAGGTCAAAGGGAGAGATCAAGGTTCCTAGGTACTTCTCTATTACTTAGGTTCTATGATAGCAATTACACTAATGCACTTTGGAGCAAGCAGCATCTTTCCTGTTCTCGAATAGACCGGGAAGAAGTAACCGGGGAAGGCTGCCAAAAGCTCTACGAAACACCAACCCATACGTGGTGGACTACAAAGGCCTGACAGGGCTGTCACCCCTGGGGCTACCACAACTATCGGTAGGTTTGGGCGCAACCTCAGGTAACCAATAGCCTAGACACCACGTCTACACTATCGATTACTACTCTAGCTACCTTGCATAACTAGAGTCCTCAATACGAGTGGATATCCCATGCAATAGCATAACAACTATACTTAACCATATATGAAAGACATGGAAGTGAATAGAGAAGATAAATATATGAATCATAAGTCTTGTAGAGAAGATATAAAGACATACCATACTCTGAAGACATCTCTAGAACAAGAGCATAGCTCCTCTCTCCTTTACTCTTGATTAGATCTAAGTTAGATCTAATCTAGTTCTAATTACATGGCTAATCTATCTCTAATTATATAACTAATCTTCTTCTAATCTACTTCTAATTCACTAATCCCAGAGAGAGGTTATCCTTACATTGGGACACCTCTACAACTGAGAGATAATGAATAGAATGAGATAGAATGAATTAGGGTTTAGCCCTAGGGTCAGGGGGTCTTCTTATATAGGCCTTGGCGATGAACGATAGCCCTTGGATCAAACCGACCTTGGCAACGGTGTAGATACAACCTCAAAGTCGGTTTGAAACCGACCTAGGAAGATGAGACCGACAGGTGGGACCCACCTCGGCGGTCGGCCTAATCCTCACCACCGGCGCCGCCATCCATGGTGGGCCCATGCCGTCGTCCTTCCCGGTGTCGATCTTCCGGTGTCTTCTAGAATGTTTTAGTCCACAATTCGGGTTGAGTTACTTCACGGTTAAGTCTTGTCATCGTATGTGAGATATATTCGAACTTTCTCTATTCTTCTCTGCATTTATCTATTAAGTCCCCGAAAAGATATAAATCACCAAAGCTCGTGGAATTATGTTAGTTAGACCCCTAGTCTATGCCGATATTCATTTTACGTCCCTTATTTCATGTTTAGTTGACTATTAAAATTATACTATAACAAAAGTCAACAAATGGCGAGGGAGAGGGCTCCATCGGTGAGTGAAGAGAGGGAGAGGGAGTGGATCGAGTGAAGCGAGGAGAGGGTCGAGTCCGAATCAAAACCCTAAGTTCTCCCTCTTTCTATATATATACACCCGATTTTTGGGCTCTTTTCTCGAGCTTTTGGGCCGGCGGCTTGGGCCACATTAACCGTGGGCGTTTTTTATAAAACCGCCATGGTTAAAAACCGCCACGAGTTATCGATTTACCGTGGCGGTTATTAAAACCGCCACTCGTCAATAAATAAAGACCGCCACGCTTAATTGAGGTATTAACCGTGGCGGTTTTTCTAAATGCCCGCCACGGAAAATCTTTTCCAAGTGCCTCGTAAAATCAATTCAGTAGTAGTGTGTCCTCCGTGCATGCGTGGGCTGATTTTTTTTGTGAGGCCAAAGATAATTTTTTTGACCGAAGGAGGCCAAAGATAATTCTCCCCCAGTTCCAAATTATAGTCCACTTTCGCTTTTCTAGATTCATTTTTTACTATGTACCTAGACATAATGTATAATTAGGTGCATAGTATTATTAATATATCTAAAAAAGCCAAAGTGAACTATAATTTGGAAGGGAGGGAGTAGCTGCATCTGATGGTGTTTCCCTCAGTGTTCAAACATCAGCTTTGTATTCCCTTGTTTGAGCTTCCGTCAAAATGTTATAAGGCCGCCTCAATGGGGGTTTCATTAGTGTTTCATGCACATTAAATGCAAAATCACATCAGCAAAATTTCACTTTTTGCATTAAACCCTAGGAGAGAAAGGAAAGAGTTTCACCATGGTGAAACCTTTGGGCAATCAAGCTTTCACATGCGTTGAAAACTGTGTGAAACCCCCATTGAGACATAAATAGAGTTTCACCATGCAACTATGCAATTAAACCATGCAATGAGAGAGAGGTTGTGGGACCCTCGAGCCTATAAAACTGTGCATTGAGGGGGACGCCTATTTCACGCTAAAGTTTCACATCTTAAAAACCGGGAGGTGAAACTCTCCATAGAGATTAAATTAAAGGTCGTGGGATTGCTTTGCCTTACTCGACAGATTTGCTTCGCAGATGACGACTTCATCAACAGAAGGAAACCGCAGTGTCAATAGAATTTGGTCGCATCATTGTTTTGACCGAGGTACGTAGATGCATAGAAACGAATGGATTTCGCTAGGCAACAACTAGGCACCAGGTGAAGTCGATGAGGCGACGCATCGTCCTAGCAAATTCAGAACTCACATGACGGCCGCCACGTACTGCGCCATGAACGCATGGCTAGCTGGTGTGCGACTGCGCGTACGCGCTCCCATGTGCGCACGCGCCCTCAAGCCCAGCAGGCGCGCGCATGGCGGCGCGTGATGTCCCTGTCTTGTACTGTGCTGCTACTGCACGCTCGCAGTCTCCGTCTCCGTGCGCGCCGCTAATCTCGCGCTCTCCTGCTTATTCTAGGACCTACTGTCGTTCCCCAGCCTCCAGCCCTCCACGTACGCGCGGCACGGGCAGGGACCTCGTCAACCGCTCAAGATGGCGCCGCTCCGGGAGACATGGTGCTCGCTTGAAGCGGCGGCCATGTTGGGAGGCGCGGTCTGCGTGGTTCGCATGCTGATTTGGCTCTGCACGCAGCTGGCCTGCTGATTGGTCAAAGCAAAGGGGACTCCTCGGCCTGTTTCATCAGGGATCCCTAGGATGAAGTGACGAATAAGCTGATCGATGCTTTGTCCCGTTGAAGAGGCCTCAGGTACGCTGGTGGCCGATTGGTGTCGTCAACCGGCCGGGGGCTCTAGGGACAAACTGTATCACCGTTGATTTGCATACCTGCGATGTTTAATCGCGTATTTTCAGCAACAAATGTCGTGGAGTTCATAGTCAAACAAGAGCGCGTGCACGACCTCGCCGTCTCGCGGTTCGCAGATCGAGCCTCGCAACACAGCCGAATCGAACGACGACTCACTCCTGTGCGTTTGCTGAGGAAATTACTCATCAACAAGAGTAGACACTAGCTGTACTTCTGCCTAGCCGATGAATACAGGGTCTCTTTTTGGAATGAAGGGTTTTCAAACGACCTAGAAACGTTTTTCTCAACTTGCTGTTTGGAACAACGAAATTAAAATTTCCACTCCTTTCCTAATTAAGGAAGGTACCTTGCTTTACAAAAGAAAGGAAAAAAACACATGCAAGGAAATAAGGAAAAATTCCTGCAATATTTTCTCAAGTTCTAAAACTTGGGATGTTACTTCTTAGGCACATGTGACATTCTCCGTGTAATAATCATGTAGTTTTCTAGTTTTTACTGTATATTGAAGTCTCTATTCCTATAGCTTATCTATCTTGCATGGGTGGATGGCTTTAAATAATGTGGACAGCTGACTTGCTACAATGTAGGACTGTTTGGGACTGCTCCGCTCCACCCCTGTGTTCCAGACACCTTTAGCTCCAAGAACTCTACTTCAAGAAAAATATAGAGTTAAAGGTCAACTCCACGTTTTTTTTAGCACCTCAAGGGGTATTCCAGTTTTTGAAGTTTTCTACTTCCTCATGGAGTTAAGAGATAATTATTCACCTTGCCATTCATTAATCACCTTAGCCGGTTCGTTTTACAGTCGGGTGAACTCATCACCCCGTACGCTCATGACACTTCACTGGCATCACTCTACGTTTGGCACATCCATTTGTCTATCACCGATTCCTTTGGCTCTGCCTATCATCAAATGCTTTGATTCCTGAGTACGACTACAGTAGAGTTTGGACACCACTTTAGCTATCACCCTTTATTTGGAATCCTAATGGTAGCATTATTTAACTAAAATATTTGTTTCGTGTTGTTCTCGCAAAAAAATTAAGTGCAATTTCTTATAGCTAGTGGCTACAAAGGGGGCCTACATGCCAAACACTAACGTACATGCTTAGTGCTATACTTGAATAAAAAACGTAAATAAGAGGCATAATAGACCATTTGCAGCAAAAAACAATTCATTCCTGAAGTTGGAGTATGGTTGTGTGCCAAACAAGCACCACCTGCACTATAACCAACATTGTTCCGTGTTATTAGGTATGTTTAGGCACCAAAAGCATTCAGCTACAATCATCCAAATCACTTTAGCAATGGGACATAAGAAAAATAAATGATCAATAGTTTCCACACAATTACAAAATATTAAAAGAAGGGTCTCCTATGCCTTAGGTTATGTTTGGTTAGAATTGCATTATTAGACATAAGACAACTATTGATAAATAATAATATGCCTTAGGTTATGTTTCTATACCTTTCTCTCAATAACTTTTTCTTTCCTTAAAGATAAATATGCTTCATTATCAACAGATGAGTCCACATAGGTGAATCATTAAGTCTAGGATTAACTTCTCCTGCCATAACCCATTTCCATTGTCAAGATGCCACCACCACTTACATAAGAGACTAATGTTCATCTTTCTAAGATCTTTAATTCCTAAACCACCTTTCTTTTTACTTTTGCAAATAATTTTCCATTTAATTAGGTGATACTTCTTTTTCATACCCCCTCCTTGCCAGAACAAAGTTCTAGTCTTATCCATGCTCTCCATAGTGGTTTTAGGGAGCAGGTACACTAACATATGGTATATAGGGGTATTATTCGAACTAGCACTTATTAATATTTTCCTAGCCGCCATAGATAGAGTGCCACCTTTCCAAAGATCTAGTCTTTTATTACCTTTCTCCAATAGAAGTAAACAATCAATCACTTTTAACCGACGGGGAGATATCGGCACTCTAAGGTATTTGATAGGGAACAGTCCTATTTAACAGCTTAAAAATTTCAGCATATTTCTTACCCCACTCTTCTTGATCATTTATCATTAATAACCTTACTCTTGTCAAAATTAATCTTCAAAATGGCCAACATAACGAAAGTTTCATGTGGATAGCACCTTCCAAATCATGTTTAAGGAAAATTATTGTATCATTGGCATATTGTAAAACAACAACACCCTTAGGGATAATGTGTTCAGTGAGACCAGTGATTAAACCATTGCTTTGAGCTTTATGTATCATCCTAGTCAAACAATCAACCACGAAGTTGAATAAAATAGGTGATAGAGGGTTACCTTACCTTACTCATTTATAACTTTTAATGTATGAACCAACTTTCTCATTAATTTCCACACTCACTGTTCCCCATAAACCACTTCCTTAATCAAGCACACCATTCTTTATTGAAACATCTTTTTTCCATACATTCAAATAACAAGTTTCATTTTACCATTGTATGCCTCGTCAAAGTTAATTTTTAAAATGATTCCTATTTCACCTCTCCTTTTTTTTAACTTACATGGATCATGTTAGGAAGTTTTGTTTACTGTGTGCACGACAATAATAAATAACGATGAGAGATTATCTCTAGCTAAGAGCATGTCCAAGAGACTAACCGGATAGTTTTATAAAGCTCAATTTAGCTATTCTTAAGAAAAATTCTCCAACAGACTTTCTACATGGCTCTCTAAATTGGCTAGTTCTTCATCTCTCCATCTCCTCTCTTTATTCTTAGAGAACCCACCTCACTAGCTATCTTTTACATAGTCTCTTAGAATACTCTAATATTTTATTATTAACTCTATTTTAGATATAGTAACTAAAACAAGAATTTGGCTAGTCTTTTTAACGTCTCTTGAGCATGCTCTAAGCTAAGACAGTTTGGGGAAACAAATGTGCCCGTACGATCGTGATTACATATATCATCTACTCCAGCTATGTGATCTCTAGTCTGTGGCGACGACACGAGGTGCCACCAGCACAAAGTTGCCAAAACACGTGCAGGCTTCCCCGCGCCGCGTGTACGCCGACGACGCGAGAGGCGGGACACATGTACCGCATCGACCATGCGCCGGCGCCGCTCGAGCACCGTCGCACCAATCCAATCCTGCCACCGCCCAAGCCCGTACCGACGCATCTAGTTTGCAGCCACCCGTGACCCGACTCCTCCACGTAGTGCATGCAAGCGAAACAAATCAAAGGCCGCAACGATACAGTGCCTAGCGAAAGCTACTGTTTGGTGGAAAAATCTAGGAACTCCTATCTACTGCTACAGTGGTGAATAATGTCCATAACAAGTGTCCAAAGTTACGTCGGTTGTACTACTCTATATAAGGATACTGAAAGCAACACATTGCCCTCAAGTTTTACAAACGGATCAGAAGCGAAGGCAACAAGAATTTGTGTGCGTCCCCAGGAGTAGGAGCCATCTCGATCGCTAGAGGCTGGAAGAGTAGTGGTGGTAGCAATGGCGCAGCCGCAGCCAAGAAGAGGAGACGAAGGGCTCCAGGCGCAGGGTGGCAAGGCCCCGGCCCCGGCGCAGCAGGACCCCATCAAATACGGCGACGCCTTCCCAGTCAAGGGCGAGCTGGCGGGGCAGCCCATCGCGCCGCGTGACGCCGCGGCCATGCGCTCCGCCGAGGACAGCGTGCCGGGCGTCCAGGTCCCGCAGGAGAGCGGCGGCGGGTTCAGCGCCGGGGCCTTCATGGAGTCCGCCGCCGCGTACAACCAGGCCGTCGGTGCCGTCGGCGCTGGACAGGCGAGTGACGCCGTTGCCAAGCACGGGGTCAACGTCACCCAGGACCCCGTGCCCGGTGGCCGCATCGTCACCGAGTTCGTCGCAGGCCAGGTATATATGTCGATCGTGTCCTGCCTCCAAGCTCGTGCTGATTTGCTGACACGGCTTTCTTATGCTTCTGAATTTTGATCTGATATGACGCTCGGTTTTTGCAAGTGCAGGTGGTAGGCCAGTACGCCGTCGCTGAAGGACCACCGCAGCAGCAGCAGCACGATGGGGCCGGTCACAAGGCCGCCGGAAACGAGGGTGGTGCTGGACACGGCGATGGAGGCGCGCACACCACGGCCGCGAGACGGGACTAAGATGGCTAGGACGACGACGCCTAAAAATAATCATCATGTACCTCCGTTCCTGTATATATACATGTTCCTGCGTATGAACTTCTCGCGCTGCTACGAAGGCAAGACCCCATGCGCGGCCACACGCCGTAGCTAAGGTGCTTGTGTACGGTGGTTTTTGGTTGCGTATGTAACTGTGTACTAGTCTATATCTATACCTACTTCTAAATCTATATCTATATCTACTAATAAAGAGAAAAATTTCCACCAAAATTTTCTTCCACTTTTTCTTTCACCTTTTTCCTTTCCCTCTTTCCTTTCACCTTAACAAAGCCACCTGCCAATATTGTTCCTTGTCCAAATAGGACTCCTAGAGAGCTGTGTACAATACCAAATAGGACTGCATACGTCCGTCATACAATAGCAAATATGGTCCGGGTACAATCCTGCAACTTCTATAATTATATATATACGGGCCTATGGAGCAAAAACAGCAAAATCAAAATATCTCCAACATCATGGACATATCAACGACGTTTTTTTTTTTCCACCTCCTTTTATGTTTGACTGTTGGCGATTAAATAGTTGTCCGCTGTTTTTTCCCGTCCGATTATAGATTCTGTGTGCGAAAATCGAATCAATTGAACCTTAATTGGTTCCTTTCATGTGTTGTTCCATCGGGAATCAAAATCAGAAATCAAGATCAAATAGAAATCAATTCTCTTTTTCTTTCGTCCCGTCCGTAACTTTCGATCGATCGTGTATAGATCACGCCCTAACTGCCCCTTCGCGGCGGCCACACGCGATGGCAAGATGGCAACCGGAGTTGATAGTACCAAGCGGCGAAGGGCGACGCGAAGTCACCGATGCATACGAACGGAAGCGTTATGTTATGGAATCGTGGCGCGCGATGCCGGAGTCGTTGAGGTGGATGTAGACGGACTGGCGAAGTCTTTGCGGGCGAGGCACGCACACACGACGTGTCGCCAGAGTCGCCTCGTCGGGCCGGGCGCGCATGAATTGATGCGGAGTTGCCGAGCCATATAGAATTATGGACAGCTCATCGGTGCGATGTAGCAAGGACCACGCCGTATCGTCGTTCCCATCGCCCGCCGCTCCGTGCGCCGCAGACACGCCGCGTCATTCGGATTCGCTTTCTTATGCCGCACCGTCGTGTACCATCCCGCCAATGCGCCGATATTTTTAAAGAATAGAGAAGGAAATCAAATTTTAGAGAGCGAAAAAATCAAATGAAAGAAAGAAAAAAAAAAATATATATACTCCGCTATCCAGCAATCACATGAAGCGCAACACTTGCCGGGGATGGAGCTGGAGTTCGACGATGTACAGGACAAGCCGTTCGTTTCGTCGGTTGGGATAGGCTCGCACCCTTTCGAACGTTACCCCCACCGAGATTCTTTTGGCACGATCCAATGTGTGGTAAAGATAGTGAGAAAGAGAAGCTAGGCTCATCTCAACCAAGGTTTTAAATCTCCGGCTAAGACATTAGCTTTCTCTGTCTCAAAATATGTCTTTTATGAAAAACAAAAACATAAATAGATATGTAGACTAATTCATCACTTTCCGTAAAATGCTTAGTTAGCTCTCCGTTTAAACGCGCCGGGCATTTTTACTAGTAGACTACTAAATAGAGAAATTTCTTGTCTATCTTTTTCCGTCTGCCTCGGGTCTGCCAAAAAAAAAAAAAAAATCTTCCGTCACTTTTTCCCGACGTGAGAGTCCGGTTTGCCTCCGACAACCGTGAGTCTACAGGATTGGTTTGGAGTGTCGCCCGTATATCCAGCTTCACCCACATGGTCTCTTTGAGACGTGATTTTACCACATACCACGGGAAGTTTCTTCGCGCTCGGCGACGCGCGCTGCGCAGGCGGAGCCATCCCGCTCGCAGGTCGGCTAGCACCGCGTCGTCACTAGCCATCTACGGGCTCACAGCGGGCCGCACCGAGGTGCCCTACCATTTAGGAGGAAAAGGCCGGGAGACAGCGCTGGGGTTTGAATTGATTGTCCTCGGAGAGCACGAATAATGAAGGAAAAAGTCCACGTTACCTCCCAAAACTATCACACAAGTTCACTTTTCCTCCCTCAACTTCAAAACCGGACATATCACCTCCCTCAACTTTTCAAACTATGCATTTTACCTCCCTCGAGCGGTTTTGAATGCGGTTTGCCACAGTAAACACGGGTTTGCTACAGTAAGTGTCGGTTTGCTACAGTACCAGTGCCTTTTATCTTTTTCTTTTTTAAAAAATTATGGTTGAATCTTTGAAAAATCATAGTAAATCATAGAAAAATCATAAAATGAAAAAAATCTAGTTTTGTTGGACTCCACATGAGTAGATCTACACAGTGAATATATAATATGGTATACTTTAGTTCAACAAAAATAATTATAGAAGTTGCAGCTATGAATTATTTTAATTAATTATATATTCACTGTAGAACTTTGTACTAAAGCATATCATATTATATATTCACTATGTAGATCTACTCATGTGAGTCTAACAAAATTGGATTTTCTATTTTATGATTTTTTTTTTTATGATTTACTATGATTTTTCAAAGATTCAAACAAATAAATAAAAAAGAAAAAGACAAAACCTTCGTAGCAAAAAACTTTGTACTAAAGCATATCATATTATATATTCAGTGTGTAGATCTACTCATGTGGAGTCCAACAAAACTAGATTTTTTTATTTTATGATTTTTCTATGATTTACTATGATTTTTCAAAGATTCAACCGAATTAAAAAAAAAAAAAAAAGAAAAGGCACTGGTACTGTAGCAATCCGCGGTTACTGTAGCAAAACCGTTCTCAAAACCGCCGAGGGAGGTAAAATGCATGGTTTGAAAAGTTGAGGGAGGTGATTTGTCCGGTTTTGAAATTGAGGGAGGAAAAATGAACTTCTGTGATAGTTGGGGAGGGAATGTGACTTTTTCCAATAATGAACTAGAAGGCATGGTGATAAGTCGTGCGTTTGTGTTGGGCATGCGGCGCCTATGTGTGCCAGGCCTGGGCCATCGCTACCTTTGTGCTGATGGTCGAAGATGTCATAGCCGGCTGCGTGCTACTGTGTTGATTACTGGGCACAGAAGCCTGTTCGCCCAGCTTGAAGAAGGCACGTGGATGGCTGCCGCCACACACCGACAGGGAAGGTTGCCGATCGGCAGATGCAGTGATGCGGCGGCAACAGAGAAGCAAATTACGGCCTCGCCAGGCTGCCGAAAAAAAAACTGCCGACAACTAAACTTTGTGTGCAACCAAAATTTTATGTTTTAGGAGTAAAATTATTAGAAACACTTGAAGATGGTCTAAACTTTTCCTTGTAATATTAATAGGATACTCTTGGAGATGCTCTAACAAACTCATCATAAAGAAAAATACAACTCGGATTATGCTGGAAAAAAGAAAAAAGGGAGAGAATTGAGATAGTCGGATTAAGTGTGAACCACTATTCCAATTCCCAATTGGAGCAAATCAAGGCTACCTTGCATTATATATATCAAGATGAAATTGAAAGCACAGACTAAACCAAAAATATTGGACGACCACAAAACAAAATTAAACGGCCTTGGTGCTAAAAATTCAAATATAAAAAAACGAATTGGAACGCGAGAATAATACTAGATACATCTTCAGCCCTCCCGTGTACATTTAACTCATACAAATGCTTGTAGAGCGTGTCCAAGCATGTTATAAAGTTTGACACCAAGATGAAATAAACATGCATGATATGATTGATTAATAAATCTTGAGTTTTATGGTTTTGGACGACAAACTGAACTTCCCGTAAGCAACGCATGTGCATTTTACTAGTAATAGTAAAAGAATAAGGAAGACGATGCATCATGTATGATGCCAGTAGTTTCAAAAATGAGTATTTTAGATGATAAAAGGTTTCTGTCAAAATAAATAAGTAGGATAAACAAAATATACTAGAGTACAATAGTAAAGCGAGAAATTATGTCAGCCAAATATCCGATTGGCTGGGTACCAGGAGTCCAGGACGAGATGGGTGTGAGATGGGTGTGTCAGAGCGATGCAGCATCTTCAGGAGTTTAGGTACTCGTTTAGAGCCCAATTTTCCTCCAAAATTTTCTGCATTCCCATCACATCCTATCACATCGAAATATTTAATGTACCTAAAAACGTTTGCCGGCCAAGATAAAATTTAGGTAAGTAAAAAAACTAATTGCACAGTTTAGATTTAGATGTACATTGCGAGACGATTTTTGAGCCTAGTTACGTCATGGTAGGATAATATTTACCACTAACAAACGAAACGTGCTATAGTCCGTCCAAAATTTTACCCAAAATTTTGGGATCTAAACACACCCCTAGGGCAACCAAAGAAGCGTCGTCGCCTAATAAAGCCTAATAGATCCCGTCAGCCCAAAGCCCGTCATGGATTAATTGAGCTCCTGCTATGCGCTGGTGTTGGTATTTCTAACGTCACTAACTAGTAATGGCGTCAGGAATGAATATCAGATGTTGCTTCAGATAAAACTAAAAGAAAATAATTCATTGCAGTTCATAGCATATCTGAAAAGGTTGTCATCCCTATAGTTAAACTACTAATATGCAAGGAATAAAATATTCGTACTATGCCTTGATAACTTCTTAATAAGTAAATAAACAATTATAACTGGGTATCCGCAAGCGCACAGATATGAATATACCATTGTAGCATTTTAACCGGGAGTAAGAACCAGGTGTTGAATTTATATTCTACCACAGGGAAAGAAGTCTACTATCGTGAATTAACTATGCATAGGTGTATCTAAACATCTTTAATCATCTAATCATCTCTCGTGTGCAAAGCTTAAGTGTTAAACTTATCAATTACTTAAACAGGGATCAAAGTTCACAATAAAGATAATGATAAAGTTCTGATAAATAGATTCAACCAAAGTCATATCTAAGTGGGCTTAAAATAGAAAGTGTCAAACAAAGGACGATAGCAATTCATAGGCTAGCTAGCATTAGAAACTCCAATATGTAACTCTAAACTATAAGTTAGGATCTACTCAATTAGTGCAATACATCTAACAATCATCGAAGAAAGACTAATTAAATCCACACATGAGGACAGAATCCGTGAAGACTAAGGCCGAAACTTAGAACAACCCGAATAATATCATCCGCTAGGCCTACATACGGGGGATGGATTGCAAAGGACTCAATGGTGCTGTCACCACCACGATCTACCACACGACCCGGCACATAGGGTGCAAACGCAGGTAAATAAGATCTAATCACCACGATTACATCATCTCTACCACTCACCTTCCGATCTAGATGATGAGCGCTATACGAATCCATGCATGAACATAACAAGAATTCAACTATGCTAAACGTGTAATCAAAGTAAATACTAGAACAAATAATCTCGAATATAAACATGATCAAGATATTCATATTAAGAACGTGTTCGGAACTTGAAGAATACTTACAATGAAGAACTTACAAGAACGAGGCCTGATCTTGAGCCGGCCTCCGACGATCCGAGCGGATTTCTCCCTTCCTACTAGTTCTAATCTTGATTGCTACTTTTCCTAAAGCGATGTTTCTACAAATGGGATATGACTTGGATCTTGAAGCGTTGTTTCTGAATTGAGAACTTGATGATCCGAAAAGGGGGTCTAGGGGTCTATATATAAGGGTCTTTTTATGTCCCTTCAGCCTTCAAAGCAGCGATGTGGTACTAATCTTTGATTCATCTCGTGCTTCTACCGACGCCCTCGGATCAAACCGACGTTAAACAACCGGTTTAGATTGCGTCTTAGAGGCGGTGGAGGAAGGTTCCGGAGACAGGGGCTTGCTTGGTGGTTAAGTAGGGCCGATCGCCCCATTATTGTCGATCGGCCCGGGGGAGTCCCCCGGGTCCCGCCGTGCGTCGTGGCTTCGGAGTCTTCTAGATGATGTTTTCTTCGCGTCAAGTTTGGTCCACGCCGGGATTAATCCGAGCCTTCTAGAGTCTTTCTCGAGTTGGATTGCGCTTGCGTCGCGTAGTCGTATGGCTCGCGAACTCTGCTTTTTTTTATTTAGTCCCTCGCAATTCAAACATTACCAAAACTGATGGAAATATGTTAGTGACCCCCTATTCTAGGTTGTTTTTATTATTTATACCCCTTTCTCATGTTTAATTGATTAATAATTTTATATGATAACAAGTGTCAACACGGGTCAAACCGTCAAGAATTCAAGAAGAGCGCCTGTGGGCGGCAAAGTGGCGCCGAGATGAGGCGGCGGATCTTCGGCACCGAAGGTCGCACCAACCACCCCCTGCGGGTGGGCCGCCCACGACCGCTTAGCCTAGCCGAAGGTAGAGCAGAGGCGAAGCGTAGCAGACGCAGGCTCGCCGGAGCCGGAGGCGACGACGATGCGCCGGGCCAACCGTGGTGAGCCCGCCAGTTAGGGTTTTGGCGCCCTTCCCCTCCCTCTTCCTCCCCCCGGCTGTAGAATGCGCCCGCCGCCTGGTCGTGGCCGCCGACACGGCGGTGGCAAAAGCGCTCGGCCCGCAGTGGGGGCGCCGCCAAGCCGAAGCTAGTGTCGGACCCATTCGGCCGGGTACGGGTAGGCGGCGCGGGGCGTAGAAATCCGAGCTTTAATAATATAGGATTAGAAAGTCTTACAAAGGGCGAGTAATTTATCAGAGTTAGCCAACCGAAAGCGGTGGATTAACTATGACCGTTGCCTCATACTCCACAGCAACTTGAGCACGGATGGAAACCCTTGGCAACTACGCCTTCCTCCTAAGCAACGCCTTGCGAACTCCTACGAACGCTGATCGCCTACCTTGACAACGATCTTACCTTCGATGTGCCGATATCCAAAAAAACAGAGGGGTGAGTACAAACGTGCTTCAAGAAGTCCAAACCAGGGGTGGTTTGATAAATTAGGGGTTGGGCCCTAGCAGAGTGTTACAGGGCAGCAGCGGGGGAGGTGGAGTCGACGACGGAGGCGGCGACAGCTCGAGGAAGAAGACGACCGCGGCGGGAGCGTCGTGAGGAAGAAGAAGGGTGTGGAGCGGAGGAGCCAGGTGGGCCACTAGACGGGCCCTTAACGCCGACCAGGGCGTCGCATAGCATGCCCCAGATGAGGCAGGGAATTTTTTGGGGGCATCGGCGCTAGTCAGCAGTGGTGCGAGCAGGCCGGCCCTGAGATTTTGGGGGCCCAGGGCAAGACCAAAAATTGAGACCCTTTATGTATATTCGTTATCACTTATATTGTCTTGGATGCTAAGTTAAGAGCAGTAAAGCTAGCATGCATTACTTACAAAAAAAAAATGACACATACTGGTAACTCTGTAAGGCCTTGCTATCGGGATTGCTAGCATATTTGTTTGCTCCTACAGAGTATGTATACCCTACGGCCTATAAGGCATACTGTTGCAGTGACATTCGTACATCCGTACATATATGACAAAAAAAAAACAGAATTGATGCACACGCTTGCTCATACAGCAATGCTATGATGAGCCACATGCAATCTTTTGTAGTATACTTTTACACGTTTCCAAAATAAACATGCTATACTCCTATACACCGTACGTATGCAGCACTGGAGCTTGGCTACTGCTCCTACACAGTATAGAGTATATACATACTGGGGCACATGGGGGCCCTGATAGCTTAGGGGGGCCAGGGCGCCGCCCGTTTCGCCCACAAGCCCCCCCGTGACCGGCCCTGGGCGCGAGATGAGGCAGAAAAAAATTTTTTGGGGGCATCGGCGCTGGTCCTAGGAGGATGCATAGATACGGAGACAGCTAAGGGGGTGTTTACTTCCCATGCAACCTATAAAAAGTTGCTACAATACCCACCACATCTCTTGATGTCACAACGGGCGATCAAGAGGGGCGAAGAACATTTGGTCGGCGTGCGCCCGGCGCGGGCGTGTGTGTGGCGGCGGCGGGCTAGGGCAGGAAGGCGATGAATTATTTCTATATTGTTTGCCCCCAAAAGATTACATGCTCCCTATTTATATGGCCCTCCTATGAGACTTGTAATCCAAGAAATCTCTAAAGGTTTCCTTATAGAGTTGGAATAACTTTTACAAGCAAACTTATTTATTTCCTAATAAAAGGTTTTCTTATAGAATGGAATACCTCTTGCACATAAAAAGTCCTAAAAATTATCCGAACCGAACTCTTATTTTAATTACCAAGAAATAACGGCAGCAAGCGGGGGCGACGGCGGGGCGCACGCGCTGGCGGCGCGCGAGGCCGGGGGCACCCCCGGTCGTGGCCCCTTTGGGCCAGCTGTTCGGCCCTGCCTCCCGGGACATAACACTTGATGGATGTTTGGAGCGTTAAATGTAAGTAAACAAAATAACTAATTGCACAGTTTGACTGAAAAGTGCGAGACGGAGCCTAGTTAGTCTATAATTAGACAATAATTAACAAATGCAAATGAAAGTGCTACAGTAGCCGAATCCCAAAATATTTCACCAACTAAACACCCTCTAAGGTACTGACTTGCCAGGAGGGAGGGATTGTCACTTGCTAGTGACCTTGATCTACGGTCCTTGCGGGTGGCGAGTGATTGCATCAATGCAGTGTGAAGCATCCAGGGACAAGGATTCGGTGTACATGACCATGTAATTTAGGAGATTAAGCACAGTATGGGTAGTTTTACAAGAGTGGAGTTTGTCCATGAAGGTAGGAGTGCAAATTTTGATGCCCTGTTTAGCTAGAAGCTATGTCAACTTTTTAGTTGGCCGATATATCTATTTTAGCGAGCCTCCTGATGGAGTTTGTAATTCGTATGATGTGATATAATAAAGGCAGGCTCTTTTGCTCAAAAAAAAGTTGAGCTCCTGTATATGCATTGTGTTCATGTTGCTGCTAATACGTTACCTCTAATCATTTTTTTAGTCCCGTCTCGTCCTCCCTGTTGCCTGTTTGCACTCTGCAACTTGCTTGCTTCTTCGGAAACACTAATACGCAAAAGAAGATGGCGGCATTTAGGCTTTTGATGACGGCTAGGGTTCAATGTCCTCTCCCTTCGAATCCCTCTTCTTTATCAACTCCAACTGACCAACTTGAGTGGGCTTATAAGTAGATCAGGGAGGCAAGCTAGTCAAGCGGTGGGGCATAAGAGAAGGCGGCGAGGTGTGGCACTGACATTGCCGATGTGAGTAGCATAGGAGGCGACTAGACCATGTCGTGGCAGGAGGGGGTGAAGGGAAGGAGGTCGCCACAGGCATTAGGGTCTCGCCGGAGCTAGCGTCCAAAGTTGTACATGGGAAGCATGGCCAGCCGCAAGACGGGGGTGGCGCAAGGATGTACATGGGCGGCACTGCTAGTAGTGAGGCGGCCGCAAGACAGGTGTGGCGCGAGGAAAGCGGGGTGGACGTGCCTGGTAGAAGAAGGTTACGACAAACTTTGTATTTCTTCCTACTCTTCCTTACGCAACAATAACAAATTGGTATCGACTTTTCGGTCCTAGATCGTGATCGATTTACGCATTCTCACTTCACCTATTTCTAGCACATTCGTAGAATCATGGAGCCGAACACTAAGCTCATCCTTGCCCACCATGATCACTACTCCATGACATGCATGCACCGTATTTGTTGTTTTTACCTGTACTCATTCACACCTACTCTATGAACCTGCTACTACCATATTGTATATTGTTTTTTACATGCCCTCAGTCACAATACTCGAGTACTCGTATATAGATTCACAACGACTTGTCTACTCAACTAGCATGAACCCCCGCGCAAATGCGCGGGCTAGGAAGAACGAATATATATATTTACGCATAGCAATAGAATTTGATAATAAAGTTGTGTAGATGCAATTACCTAATCATCGTCGTACCAGCAAGTGATGTGAGATCGTCTGCAAAGGTGGAGCAGAGGAGGCAACATCACTGAGGTGGTCACTCGCAGGTTCATCTGTATCATAAACAGGCAGGAAGACGCAAGTGTGTTCAGAAACAATGTAGCATCGAAACCTGATAAGGAAATCGATTTTTTGAAATTCAAATTACATAGCGTTCACCTGATCCTTAGGGGTTGTAAGTCTGTTGTTGCTAAGCTGGAAGACAAAGCAGGTGAAGGAACCTGAGTTATTTGTTCATAGGTATTACCCGGTTGTTGTTGCTGTATTTGAGGCTGAGCTGCTCTTTGTCTCCGACCTCTGTTCATGGACAAATAGACCATAGTTGTAGATCATGTAACTGTAAACTACGGAACGAATACAAAATCAGAAAGGAGATTTGTTAGTTACATAATATGGATGGCTTTATTTAAACTTTTGTTAAAGGAAATAAAGGTATGCCTAAGAATATTGAACTTTTTTTTCATGCTCGGAACTTGTGAAGAGTGATGTGTTCTGAGTACTGAAACATTAAAATTAAATAATTTCCTGCTATTAATCGAAGTGAGGAATAATAACTGGATGGTTCGGAAGCATACTCCCTCCGGGATGGTATTAGAAGTCGTTTAGGAAATGACACGGTCTCCAAAACACAACTTTGACCTCTTATTATTATAAAAATATTTATGGAGATGTAATATATGTATACTTTGAACAAAGTATTTTTTAAGACAAATCTACTCATATAATTTTACATTTACAAACTCAACAACTTAAAAAGTTATTGATGATTTATATTCCGATGTTTGACCCAAACCTTGTCCAAAACGACTTCTAATACCAAACCGAGGGGAGTACTCTTTAAAGCATCATAATTAACATAATTCTGAAGTATGCATAGTTCATAATTGACATGTTCAAGGTGCAAAATACGTTGCACTAAACCCTTCATCCAGTAATGGTAATTACTTGATAGCAAAGGAGAAGTTTTTACTGTAAGAATACATATAAGAGTTCATGTCTTTGAATAATTGTATTGCAGAAAATATGTGTCCATCAAAATTGTCTGAATGTATTGCCAGAGTGCAGCCTGCTGATCTTATATTCTGAATGAAGTGTGATGTTCTCTTGCTCTTCTTCAATGTCACCCTGAAGCAGACTTCTTCTTTGTTTCACAGTTACAGGTGCTTGAAGAAGGCATCCGTTCAAACATTCAAAAAAATGCTATGCATGAAACATAATTGATTGTTCGCGATTTGTCTTGTGGGAATTTAATCGAGTAGTTGAAGAGTGCAGGACATTAAGAGTAAACGAATATTACAGAGGGATACCGCGCTGCGGCGGACAGTGAGGATGGAGAGGCCTGGGTGAGGATGGAGGGACATGAGTCGTCGGAGACGTCGACGCCGGCGAAAAGCAGCCGGGCGATGCAAAGATTCCCGGTAGGTAGGTGGAGTGGCGACAACGACCTGTGGCCATGGATGGCAAGGCTGGGGAGGTCTGGGTGAGGACGGAGGGACATGAGTCACCGGAGACGCCAAAGCGGGCGCACTACCGGGCGGTTGCAATGACTATGGAGGAACGCCGACGCGGCGCGGAAAGGTCCCTTGTGGTTTTTGGTAATTGAGTGTCAACATTAGGTGAACTAATATGTGTGATTGAGAATATACACAGGAGATTAGTTCACATGTGATGATGCAATGAAGGAGCTTATTGCATATGAGACATGACATGGAGTCATGTGACCAAGGTGGTGAAGATCAAGACAAGGCTTGGCTTGATGGACCGGTTGCAAGTGTGAAGGGCAAGTCGAGAGACTTGGCGCCGACGGACCGACGCAACGGTGAAGAGCAAGTGAGGTCAAGATCGATGGACCAAGAAGGTCATGTGATGATATGAAGTGGATCGTATCATTCTTGATCGTGTTGGTGCATGTGTTGCATCGACATTTGGAGATGGAGCGGAATGGAAATGCGCAAGGCAAAGGTATAACCTATAGGGCATTTCATTTCACCGGTCATTGGAGCTTAGAGAAGTTTATGACCGGGTTTAGGATAGATGTCCGTAGTATCAAGAGGGGCAAACTTGTTTGCATATCGGTCATCTAGTGCCACTTGAGCGATCTAACTTTGCGATGTGTTAGGGTCGAGTGGCATGGTAAGAGCTAACCCGGCCTTTGAAATGATTGTGAAAATGCTAACACACATGCACATGGTGTTGTACACTTGGTGGTGTTGGCACATTTCCAAAGGCGGCGGTTGTATGCGTGGTTGAGTTGGGGATTCGGCGCTTTCGAGAAAATGAGATGTCTATTTTCTATTGCGCCGATGCATCATGGTGGAGAAACCTTGCTATTCCTCGTGCTCAAGTTTGGTATACTTGTTGGGAAGCAAGGTGGAGCGCTTAGAAACGACGCTGGGCGTTGAAGAGGAGCTTCAACAACCATTGGCCGACGCTACGCCTGCCGGCGGGGCGCGGTCCGGCAGTTGTAGAAGTTCAAAACCGAAAGGCCGACGCGGCGTCGGGCGCTGCGCGACGCGGCCGTAATGGACGCCGGCGTCCGGGCGCTGGGTTCTCAACCGACAACGGAGGTCTCGCCGCCGACGCTGGCGCGCTGGGCGCGGGCGCCGCGCCGGACACAAATCCGCAGAGGGTGTCACGCTGGGTCGCCGACACGGCGCTTGGCGCCAGACGGGCGCGGTCTTTCGGGCGCTGGTCCGTGGTGTACACCGACTTCGATCGCTGGCCGCTTTGAACGGTTCCCGGCGCGTCCGCCACCAGACATGAAAGTTGAGTTTCGACCCCAACAAATTTATTTTGGCTTGGGCCTATAAATAGATGGGGTGGCCGGCCTTGGCTGGTAGCTCAGCACCTTAGGGACTTTGTGTCCATGCTTGAGAGTGCTTGAGAGCCCTCCCACTCACATATGCTTGATATCGCTCATCCGATTGAGTGAGAGATCGAAGTTCTAGTGCGTTATGTTGAGAGATCGCATTCGTGGCACTAGGTGTTCGTGTTGCAAGCCGGTGGTGCTTGTTTCTCTTAGAGGTTGCCTCTTCCTAGACGGCTTGGTGGCAAGAGACTTCGTGAAGAACGCAAGGAAGCTTGTGCGGTGCTCCAAGAAGAGATTGTGAGAGGTTCGTGCTCACCTCGCGGGGATCGTGAAGAGCAACTTTAGTGGAGCGTGTCATTGAGCTACCACACTTGTGTGTGGGTTCACACCTGGTATCCTCCGAGGGATTGGCTAGAGGACTCACACCGTGTGAGGGACTCGATCGAGCTCCCACCGTGGGATTTGGCACCCACCATTAAGCTTGAGAATCATCACCGGGTGATTCGCCAAAACCGTGGAACCACTAAAGTGTTGGTCGACACAACGAGGAATAGGGGAAGTTGGCAAGCTTCCCGAGACCTCGGTAAAAATCACCGGTGTCATCTTGTGTCCACACTTCGCGGTGGTTTGCAATCTCTCCGTCTCAAGCTTTGTTCTTACATTCCTATATACATTGTGTTTGTGCTTGAGTAGAGTAGTTGTAACTATCTAGCTTGTGTAGCTTGTTTAGTTACTTTGCTTAGCTTGTGTAGCTAGGTAATTTGAGCATTTGGGTTAGGCGTGTGTTGCCTTGTCCATTGTGCATCTAGTGAGCTTAGGGGCTTTGTGCTTGTGCTTACTAGAATTGTGTAGGAGCTCACCCGTGCTTGAAAGTACTAGTGCTTAGGTTTGTGTGACCTTGCATTAGAATTGATTAGGAGCTCAAGCTAGGCTTGTCACCTCACTCTTCTTGTGTAGGATCTTTTGTGAGGTGATTTAGAGTCTTTGTTAGAGGGGTGAAGTCTTGGCTAGACCGATAAGTTTAGTTCGCATTTGTTTCGGTTAGCCGGTGCGATTAGATTTTAATAGGGACTATTCACCCCCTCTAGTCCCCATCTCGACCCTTCACCGGGCGGCGGTGGAGGCGATGACGGCGTTGAGGGGGATGGCGGCGACGGTGACTGTGGGCAGAGGTGCCGACGGTTGGCCCGAGGGGACGGGTCGGCGGGGAAGCTGCGGAGGGGGCAATCGCGGTGGAGGTGAATGGCGTGGTTCCGCCCTCAGGCGCGAGAGAAAATTGTTGGGGAAGGAGCCGGGTGTTTCGTGGTTTCTTTGGAAGCTTCGTGAGGGATGGGGAGGGTGGGTAGCGGATCGTTGATTGGAGATCGTATGGTCGAAATCACACGTCGACGTGGCCATCCGTGGTGGCAAATCCGCATACGCTTATAAGTGTAAAGTATAGATTGCTTAGCTTTTTTTATTTTATTTTATTTTTGTCACTGTTATTTTTGTAGAGATAGAGGGCATCACCCTATTTCTCAACACGAGGATTCGTGTGTATTGGATACAACTACACCCAAACAAGCCCTAAAAGATATGGCCTTGTTTAGTTCACGAAAAGTGAACCTAAAAAGTATCATAGTACCCGTCACATCAAATCTTTTGATGCGTGTTTGGAGTACTAAATGTTGGTAAACAAAAAAAACTAATTGCACAGTTTGGTTGAAAAGTGCGAGATGAATCTTTTGAGCCTATTTAGTTCTTGTGGGATACTTGCTCTATCCTGTTTTTAGGGGTGTTTAGTTGGTGAAATATATTGGGTTGGGCTACGGTAGCATTTTTCGTTTGTATTTGGTAATTATTGTCCAACCATAGACTAAGGGTGTGTTTGGTTGGGCTTTTTCGTGGCTTTTGCCCCCAAAAGCCAAAAAGCCCAAACTAAAGGGGTAGCGACCACCAAAAGCCAAAGCCAAAAGCAGCTTTTGAGGTAGTACAAATTTTATCAAAGCCAAAAGCAGCCCCGACCGCTTTTACGCTTTTGGGGTAAAAATTACCCACCGCCACTTTCGTTATGAAACGAATCGTTATTTTCTTCTTTCCCTTCTATTCGCATCTCTTCCCGTCGTGCAGGACTTGTACCGCATCTTTCCACCACCCGAAAGTGTCACCGGGCGAGCAACTCCGCTCCCGGCCCATCCCATCCCAAATGATCGGTGTGGCGCCGCCCTAGCCGGCGGCGTGGCGAGCCCGATCCGGTGGCGCGACGAGCCCCGGGCGGTGGCGTATGGGAGTCCCGGCCGGCGTGCCCCATCCCCATCCTCTTCACTCGACCAAAAAGGGAGTCCGAAATGGCGAGTGCGACAAGCTCCATCCGGCGAGCCCCGTGTTCGGCGCGCCCGCCATCCCCATCCCCATCCCCGACTCGTGTCCCGGCGAGCCCCATCCCCATCCTCTTTCCCCTCGAAAGGCCGTGGCGGAGCCTCGGCCGACGACGAGCGGTCAGAGCACCAGGGCGAGCCACCTCTCCTTCTCGGATCCGGGAAGATGAGGTGGAGCAGCCGCGCGACCTTCCCTTACCGCCGCCGCGAGGGAGCCCCGCCGCCCTCCGCTCCTCGAGGGATCTCTCGCCGCAACGCCCGTGTCGAGCGCGTCCGTGGCCTCGAATCACCGCCGTGGCCGAAGCGCGTGCGGCGAGTGCCGTCGCCGCCGTAACGCCGGGCCGTGTTCATTAGGATCCTAGGCCGATCCGTTACAAAATAGCACACATCAGAGCTATGTTCATTTGGATCCTGGTCGATCCCTTGCATGACGCGGCTTGTGAATTATAGTGAATCAATGAGTAATATAGCATTTTACAAATTAGTAATATAGCATTTTATAAAAATTATTTTTTACCTTGCTTAAATAGTTATTTTCATGTGAATTAATGAATAAATTAGTTTTCTACAAGCAATTTCTATATAAACATGTCCCAACCATTTAGGGGTATTACAATGTATTTCACGTATTAACTTACAATTTGACAAAGACCTCTAACCAAACGGCCGCTTTTTTCCACACCGCTTTCTCACAAATTTGCTTTTCCACTGACCCATAGCTTACAAATGCTTTTTCAAAAGCCACTTGGCCCAACCAAACACACTTAAATAGGCTCAAAAGATTCGCCTCGAACTTTTCAAACAAACTATGCAATTAATTATTTTATTTACCTACGTTTATTACTTCATATATGCGTTAAAAGATTTGATGTGACAAAAACTATAAAGAACTTTTTAGGTTTGCATGGGAAGAGAACACCCCTTAGGGCATGTACATCGCGTCGACAGCGGTCGCCTGTATGCCGTGTTTTTTCAAAAACAACCCTGACGAGCAAACTGACGAGCGATGCCGTCGTCTCCTGAGGCGACGAGGACGGCTCGTGCTCCGATGCTGTAGACGATGAGAAAAGGTGCGCTGTACAGCGTCGCCGTCTCCAAGCGATTTGGTGCGGATCCGGCTGCGGCAAGTGAGGGCGCGCGATGCCGCCGGGCCTGGCTGTCCCGATGAGCAAGCCACCGGATCGTCCGCGACAATCTCCGGCCTTCATAGCTCATCGCAGCAAGGCACAACGACAAAATATGCCGGTGCGTCAGCGCCGAGCTCGCGCGGTTCAACCAAGCGACCATGGGCACCCGCCGCCATGGATCCGCTGCTGTCAGCGTGGTCGGCCTCGTGGCGTTGCTCCTCAGCACGCGGCCGCCGGTCGGCCGTGCGGGGCAGCAGCCCGTTCATGGAGCTCGCTCGGCTGGCAGTCGCCGCCGCCAGGAAGTGTAAGGTCAACGTGCCGTCGGCCGAGGAGTTGAAGTTTTACCATGGCCGACGACGGCGAGGTGTTGGTGGCAAGCAAGCAAAAGCCCATCGCAGCAAAGGCGCGTGCGCGCGGCGACATCACCGGTCTCTTCTGCCGTAGCTGCGGCAAGCAAGTTGCTGCTGCTACAAAGTTCAGGTTTAAACACAAGCAAGCCGCTACAGCTGCGGCCTTAATCAATGATGTTGTTCACCTATAGCTCTTCTAATATTGTTTAAACACTAGCAAAAATTATAAACAAGCAACACAATAGTATATATGATTTTTTTTTTTGTTCTATTATGTATAGGAAGGAATACAATAGTATACAAAGTAGCATCACGATAGATCCTGGCATCATGTACAACATTAAACGCCTTTAAACCGTGAAAAGAGACGACCATTGTGACGATCCGCCTTTTTACCGTCTATATCGCCGATTCGTATTCTTACGCATCGACCCCTCTATCGTGAGTTGAACATGCCCTTATCAGGCGTGCAAACCTGATTATAGGTACCAATAAACGCATTAATCGTGTGGGCCTGGACAGTACTACTTTGCATGCAACAACGTCGTTTCATTGGCTCATTGCAAGTGAAAAAGTAAATGCCCACGGTCTGATGCATTCACCAGTTAAATAAACGGACGCTTCGGTGATACACCGCCTGGTATTTTGAGCGATTTGAAAAACGTCCGCACGCCTGATAAAACGAGATGGAGGGAGTAGTAATTATCAAATACAAACCTAAAATATTTCAATAACTAAACACCCTCTAGGACAAACCCAAAATATTTCAATAACTAAACACCCACTGCTATAGGCGAGAGAGAAAACAAGAGGTGTACAAGAAATCAGGTGCTAAGACTATCCACACTTCTATACGGGACAGTCCCCTGTACCGACCACTTCAGCAATTTGGCGTAAAAAACTACTAAAAAAAATGCTATAAATCATAAACCAAAATACCAAATTAAATTCGATTACACCACTAAATTTGTTTTAATAAATTCTTCAAAATAAGATCTCATATGAATATATTTTAATAAAATTATAAGTAGACCCCTACGGATGGTATAGAGTAGAGATATAAAAAAGAAAGAGATATAAAGAAGAATGTTGATGACCGGGGGATAGAGTGAGGTCCTGTTTGGTTCTTAGGAAAAACTTTTTTGAGAAATGTTGAAAAGTCCCCTCCAAGAGACTTTTTAGGATGTATAAAAAAGTGAAAAAATTAAGTAAAGACTAAAAACTTTTTTAGTCATAACGACTAAAAAGTCCCTAAACAAACAGCTAAATAAAATAGAAATATGAGTGCAGCAAAATAGAAAAACAACCTAATATATTTTCCCTATTTTTTTAAAGAAAACAAGGATCGAGAAGATATTTGTACTAAAAAGTTTTTTAACTTCTATTTTTATAATAACGTGGAGTTTCCGAGCTTTTGGCACATCCCATGCGAGCAGAATTTGCACTCGGAATTTTTTTGTTCCTGTGCGAATCGATGGACACGGAGATAGGATATGACTGCATGTTAGGCTGGGCTCGGAAGATTCCCTGTTAGCCCAAACGGGTAAATCCAATCACCTCCGTTAGCTTCTGTTACCTGGCTGGCTTGCTTCCCCACCTCCGCATCGCCGCCGCCGACTGCTTCGCTCTGACGACGCCGTACCACCTCCGCATCGCCGCCGCCGCCTGCTTCCGCTCGTACGGTACCCTTCCCCGCATTGCGACGCTTCTCTCCTTCGCCACCCAGATATGCCCTCCCTCTCTGCTTCCTCCAGAGTCCACACTACGAATCCCCGCCTCCTCAATCACACAGTACACCAACGCCGTCGCCTCCACCCTAATACGGTACCCTCCCCTTCTCACCAGGGGCATCTGCTATACATAAGGTCAGATTAACCACCTCCTCTCCCCCATTTCCTCACTTAATTAATTATTGCTGGGTCTCGCTTTTTTTATTTCCGCTTTTGTGGTGCTCAAGGTTTCTAACTTATTATTTTTGGTGCATTTAAGTACATATATATAACAGTTATCAGATCGATCTATGGTTAAGTTTATATAACAGGACGTTTCAGCTATGTTATCTTGGCTACAACAGTCCTAGTCTGTTCTTAGAACAAGCTGTTGAGTTCTGATGTATCTTATGATTTTACCAATGCATTTTTTGAATGGGTTGGGATTTACCAGTTCTCTATCCTTGTTTGTTAATTTGTGAGTTATAATTATTGCACGTTTTTATAATTATTGCACGTTTAGTATGTAGTATATACCATTCTTTTCTAAAAAAAAAAAAAAAAAAAAAAAACAGTTGAATTGCCCTGGGCATATACCCAGCATTATTATATAACGATATAGCACTTGAGTTCCCGAGTGTTAAACACGATATATCCCTAGTCTACGTTGCACGGATACGGATACGTGTATCAGTATCCGATATGTATCCGATACCTGATACACCAATTTCCCCAAAAACCCGATATGTGGATACGTTTAATATTAAAAAAAAAATAAAAAAAACAATAATACATGTCTCAAACAACTGGTCTCAAACATAGTAGTCTCAAACAACAGGTCACAAATATAGTAGTCTCAAATTTAGGAAAGTGGAAACTAATAGAGTAATAGAAGGCATTCAGGCTTGCAATTCATCCAGCAACAAGTTCCTATTCCTCCTCATTGGTCAAGTTGTCATCCACAACATATTCAGGTTGCTCAGCATTGACACCAAAAGTCACAGCTTCCAATTCAGGTTCATCAAGGGACAGGTCAGCCACTTCAAGAATGCCAATACCACCAAGTGAATCAAAAGAATCCCCTCCTACATCCCACATCCTTGTCTCTCCTGTCTTGTACGCATCACTTCTTCTGGATAGATGCCTCAGATTTGTGTGCACAAAGACCAAATCTTCAGAGTTAAGGCATTTCTCTGAAGACTATGGACAAAGCTATAGGTGCTCCAGTTCCTTTCACAGCAAGAAGATGAGGCTGGTTGGCTAAGCAATTTCATGGCCAAACTCATCAACAAGGGAGCAGATTGTCCATGATTTGTCCACCAAGTCATAGGGGAAACAGACCGGGAGAGGAAGACGGGCTGGGGAGCAAAGAAATCGAGCAACAACCGGCTATGAACTGAAGAAGAAGAGGAGATCGAGAATGGGGAAGGGGATTTACTCACTGGACGAGCAGGATCCACGACGCAGGGGAGCGGAAACTCCACGGGCGAAGGACGGGAGCTCCGGACGGAGCCGGCGGCGCCGCCAGGCGAGCAGGGCGGGTGCTCGTCGCCGGGCGAGTGGAGGCTCGTCGCCGGTGGCCGGTGGCCGGATGTCGCGCTGGCAGGATGCGCCTCGATGCGCCGTGCGGGAATGCGGGGAGACCGGGAGAGCCAGCATCGTGGCTAGGGCAACGGGAGGATATGCGATGCCTTGTTGGGCTGGGCCGTATCGAGTAACGCTGATACGCCGTGTCCACCAAATGGATACGTATCAGCCCACGTATCTGGCTTTTTTTATTTATTAATATTCGGATACTTCCTAGATACGTATCCGCCGCGTATCGGACACGTATCCGTATCCGATACGTATCGGATATGCGATACGCGTGTTCAGCCAAGTATCCGTGCAACGTAGTCCCTAGTGCTCATGTGTCTGTGAAACGCACAGGATTATTAGCCCTCATAGTTATCTGACTTCTGTTAAAATCTTATTTCCCAAGTGTTAAATTGTTTCCCTGGTGGATATGCTGAACACAAGGAATTCTCAGGTTCCCATGCGCTTCCTTGTAAACACTCTGTTTAGCCCGCGTTTTTCCAATTAAAGGCCTCCGACGGAGGAATTCCGTGTGTGGGCACTCGGAAAGACAATCTCCGTGTGTCTGCACTCTACAACGTATCCCTGAGTGTCTTTGGCACTAGGAAAACTCCACTAATCTGTTAGTGCATAACATGCTAAAACACAAGTTTGCCACTTGCCACTCACCGGTTTGACATGTCTTTATCACATGAGCAAATTAAAGGTAAAAACACTATTGGCTTTCGCCCACAATTCCACAAACCTTACATTAAATCAAAAGACAAACACTACTTGTGAGTTGTGACATAAAAATATATAATATGTCCTAGCCATGCGTTGTTTGTCTTGGCCTCTACCTCCTAGCTAGAGCCTAGAAGCACTGGTACAGCAAGTGATCTATGGGCTGCTGGACCATTTGCATGCCAGAGTTCCATGCAGTTGCGCTTGCACCAAAAGTATCGTAGTTAGCAGCTCCGCTCATGATAGTTGCTGGATGGGCATTCATTGTTGTTGTAGCATTAGCAACATGGTTTGTGTTCATGTAGAATATGATCTCACGCAGTGCGCACAGCCTGTTCTCCAGCTCCATCATCTGGGTGCGCAGCACCGAAGTTCTGAGCTTCTGCTGATGCATAGTTCTGGTTGGTGATGTTCAGTGCTGTCATGAGTTGCTGTTTCGTCGTCCCTCAGCTTGTCGACCTGTTTTGTTTTTTAATACAGAAGACAATTACATTCTGATATACACGTGATCGGTTGGCATAAGAAAAAAAATCGTGGGAGGAAGATATATATACGATTGACAAGTTGGATGGTTTTGTTTTAGATTTTGAGGGGCTATGATTGATAGAATTTTTTCTGAAGGGGACTGTTGTATCATTTTTGCTTGGAGTATTTGGTGATTTTTGGTTAATAATAAGTTCAATTTCCATTCAGAAATATAATATCGTGTACAATTGACGTTAATATTGATCTAAAAATGCAACAAAGTGGTATGGGATTTTTCTTTTCCTTGTTTTCGATGAGAGCCAGCTAGTAGTTCAATTCGTGGAGAATTACTCGATAATATTTGGGAAAGAAAGCCTTTAAAGTTTGAGCTGATAGATCATACTTTTGAGAAAGATTTTGGCAGTGGAACATTGTGCAACGTTCTTCGCTAGTTCGATATCACCTCTTTATCAAAAGATGAGATATTTAGTGAAAGGTTGCAGTGTCTTGTTTTGATTGGATGTTCCAACTGCTTACTTTGAAGCAATTTTGTTTGGGTGGGCCCTGAGAAAGGGGCACCATAAATTATTGGAGTTTGCTTGCTTCAGCAGATCCTGAAGCTCAAGTCTCCTTTTTCATCTGATTTTGCTTTGTATCAAATTCACCTGCACATGAGTGCAAGCTTCAATACATAAAAGGAAAAGTAACCTATATATGGAGACAGAGCAAATTAAAATTAAAGACATCACAATCTATATACCGACTAATTAATGCATGGTTAAATTTTAAAATCAAATATGTAGAAACATTCTGTATATATATAAGAGCGAGACGGACATGGACGAACCTGTGAGTTGAGGTCGTCGAGATGTTGTTGCTTCCGCTGCCTTGACCGCTTTGCAGACTCGGTTTGACTCCATCCTTCTCTTCCGCTTGAGCTCCATCCGGGCCTGGAGGTCCACCATGTCACCGTCCGAACCAAAGCTGTGGGTCCCATGACTCGCACCAGACGAGGTCCCACTTGAAATGGTCCCACCGACAGGGTCATCCTCAAATACTTTGATCGAGTTGATGACCTTGACACCAAGCTCGATCACCGTACCCAAAGTTATGTCGTCTAGACTAGAAGCTTCCTCTAATTAAAGCTTTATGTAGATAGAGGCTATAATTTGCAAGTAGTGTAGGTACACAGTACAAGGATATGATACTAGTATGTTTCTATTTCAATGGTCTATGAATAGATGAGATTTTGTGTGGTGGTTAGGATCTTACTGAGAACACATAGAACCAGTAGAGGAACACAACGGAGAAAGAGAGAACAAGATGGGTGCCTCGCCGGAGCGTCGAGTTGATCATAAATCTGGAGCGGCTGACCTCAGAGAGGATTTGTGACATCTAACACGCCACACGACCTTCCTCTCTTTAGTCTATCATCGATCAGTTGGCCAAAAACGTTTACAGTAATAAGCTTTTACAAAAGAGAAACAAACAAGTTGACGATGCAGATGCACCGAACAGATGTCTCCTGTATGAGCTTAGCTACAGGTGAAAAATTTAGCAGAGTCTCCCCTGGAAACCTTAGTTTGCTTGCAATGGAAATATACTCTTTGAAGCCTAAGGATTGATGGTCTGATCACGAGAACAAGGTTAGGGAATATGATCAAGAACACAAGGATGGTGATCGAAGTGCTCTGGGTTGAGGGAGCAAGGGCAAGAGATTCTTGCTAGCTAGGAAGATGGCATGCAACAGGGCTGCAGGAGAGGAACCTTAGCGAGGAAGGAGGGGAGGAGGGGAAAAGGGAATTGAGGCTTGGAAGAGGGGCTCATTTATAGATGGAAATGCTGTGAGTTTTGTGAGAGAGGAAAAAAATCAGTGCAAATCATAGTGGTGGAAGCAAAGCAGTGGTGGTGAGTAGTGAGTGGTGATGCGGCAGAAACATGGGGAGGAAAAAAGCAGAGGTGATGGTGGGCTGTTGCTTGTGGGGTTAGAATCTTCCCTGGCATCTTGGTACAATTGGCAAAGGTTTGGTTCATTGGTCATTGTTTTGGTAAGCAACTAAGCTTTGGCAACCTTGATAGAAACAAACCCTGTGGTAATATGATTGCTGGATTGCTATAGCTTGTTCCTTATACATAATTTTAGGTCAGAAACATGTCAGCAAACCTTGTGTGCTTATATATATATATATATATATGCAATATCACTGTTCAGTCAGTAAATTGTTCAGCTGCTGATACCTGGTAGTAATACTATGCACAGAGGAGAAATAATGTTTCTAATAACTTGTGAGGGTAGGTATATTTATTTTCTGTTGGAAAGCTGTGAAGATATTTGCAGATCATGGGGACGTTAGTGTGGTCCAGTCTATAAAGTGAAACCACATGCCATCCACAGATTGAAGTGTTGATTTTACTTTCAAGGTTGCCGGGTCATACTGGTTGTCTGCCAGTGGACAAACTATTCATTTCTTAGCTTTTCTGGATTCATTCAAAGAATACAGTGACATTGCACATAAGGGCTGCAGAGCAACTCAAAATGCTTAAAACCATATAACAATATCATGCATATTCTGGTCCCAAAGAATCATGTGAGTTCCTAGCCCCCCCCTGGTTAAAAGTTTTCACGATTATTTGCTTATAACAAGGAACTAATTTACTGCGTATAGTTTTACATCATACTGAATAAGACACATTGCTCAAATTATTAGATGATTATTATATTATCTTAAGTTAATGTTCCTTATTTTTCTTCCAGACAACTTTCAAAAGGATGTTTGGAAATTCTGTTGCGCTTGCTGCAAACACATTCTTATCAGATGAGTAATGCTATAATCTCTTTGTAGAAATTTTGTTCACGGTTGAAGATTTTCCACTGTGTTCACAAATGGCTATTAACAACCACACTCTTCATGGGGCTCATGGCTGGTCACTCAAAAAAATTGTCTTCCAAAATGAATCTAACAAATGGTTACTCAGAACCTTTGTTTTGTAAGACCAGATATTTTCATCCTCATGAGGAAAAAGGAAAAACCTCCTCTGTTAATTATTTCATCATTTTTAGCGCTTGAAGCTTGTAGGTACTGATAGAGATCTCACCTTAATGAATGTCAGTTGCAGTGCCATTGCCCATTGCTACTAGGTTATATATGTATTACTAGAAACACCTAGCATTTTCTAACAATTCAAACGTCACAATACCAACGACATGCTTTCTGAGATGAGAAGATAATGACTCGTACGGACCAGACGTCCAGTAATTGGTTCGTCTTATCCAGAAGGATCAAATCACACCCCAAATGTGTGCATTGCCCATTAGGTCAGCATAAAAAGTTTTTTGGTTTGTTTTTCCTGTTTTAAGACATTAGTGAAACCTTTTTTTTTTTTTTTTTTTTTTTTTTTTTTTTTGGTGGGGGGTGGTTGAGGGCTGCTAATTTCTAATTTTGTCAGGCAATCAGAGTAACACGATATGAGACTTTAAAATTAACTAGTCAATAGCATTGCAAAAATGATTGGCCAGATATGTAGGTTAGTGACTCTTCTCATGCATCACTTTGGACGGCTGACATTGCAGCCTAGTGTTGCATCTAACTATGTATCCCTGTACTGCCAGTATTTTAGGCAGCTTTCCATGTGAGGCACAATGAATTGCGGAAAGATGAAGTACTGCTCATAGACAGTGCGAGATTGATTTCCATGACACTAATGGCAAACAGCTTTATCTGTTGGCCTGTGATATCAACTTGCTTGTAACGAAAAAGCTAAAGCACCAGTGAAATTACGATTGTTATTTACGCTGAATTGATTGTAGCAATTTCATGCTGAATATTCCACAGCAAAATTCTGAATAAAGTTGCATTAATCTATTGAGCTGAGCTCAGCTTAACATTTGAGCACATGCGTAAAACATTGGCAGATCACCTTCAATGCAAAAGACGACAAAATAAAGTGGCCGCTTACAATGTACAGAAGACTACTGCACTAAGAAGGAAGAGGGAAAGAGCGATCAGTATTCTTCATGTATCAAACTGTCAACACATTCATGCACCAGCAGCTGGTAAAATTCTGCGTTCGCTATCAGCTAGTGGTGGCTGCTGCTGCATCCCTTGTCACAGTGAAAACTCTTGCCTTACAGGGTTCAGAAGGAAATTCGTCATAGTGTGCTTCAGGATATATGTTTCCAATACATGGTTGGATGAACAAGTGCTGCTGATTTAGGGCTAGGAGTAGTCTTACAATCGAAGGAACCAATCCCTCGAGGCCTGGTGCATACTAGAAGAAGTCACCTATCTTTCCTTGTGAAACTTCATACCAAAATTGTGGAGAACCTGAAGAGGTTTCAGGACACACAAGAAAATTTGAGTAGTTTATTTGAAAGAAAACCAAATAAGCGTCTGATAGAGAAAAAAGTTTAGGATTCAGTTCTTTCTTAATAATAATGTTTAGCATGTACTACTGGTACTTGCTGCCTATTCCTTGTTTTCAGTGTTCTAACAGCATGGTACACCGATTCGGCGAGTCTCTCGGTTCTTGCCGTGTGGAATCCTCTTCGTTCACTTTAGCTGCTCCTAGACCAAGACAGCACATGGACTTGAACAATGACTCACACAAGTGCTCCCAAGTGCTGCTGCAGACAGCCTTTTTCATTCGGAATTCATGGAGATGCTTCGTCGCCGCAGCTGACGTCTACTAAACCATTCTAGAAGCACCTAAACATCTATTATCCAAAAGTCTCACTCTTAAATCAAACGTCGTATGTGCGCCTTAAGCACTCAGGTATCATGTGATTCGGATCGACACGCAAACTAACTTTTTTTTTTTTTTGAGATAGTGCTATTCATGCTGTAATTGTAAGGCCCATTTCGCTCTTCAAAAAAGCACAGGCACGGCAGAAACCAGAGCTTACATATAGGTTCTCTCTTTCAAAGACGATAGATATTTGTTGTCACAAGTAGAAAACAATCAAGTTATTTAATTTTATTTCAAATGAAATTGACACAAAACTTTCTAACGTGACACCACCATGACAGAATACAATGACATCACCATGACACCATAACCTCGGTTATCACACACAAACACACGATTTCCATACAAACACATCACCATTACCTCGGTTATCGCTCACAAACACGCAATTTCCATACATGACATCACCGTTACCTGGGTTATCGCTCACAAACACACAATTTCCATCTCATGTGCTCCTCTTCATTGGCTATTTGGAGTACAAGTTATACGATAAACTGCAGGTTTGGTCCGGTTTGGTCATCCTTTAAATTCTAGAGTATAAAGGATGC
The DNA here is from genome assembly GCA_015847255.1 of Hyparrhenia diplandra. Classification (NCBI taxonomy): domain Eukaryota; kingdom Viridiplantae; phylum Streptophyta; class Magnoliopsida; order Poales; family Poaceae; genus Hyparrhenia; species Hyparrhenia diplandra. Next base: position 28,022 of record JADLZK010005259.1, on the reverse strand, counting down.
GAATATGCAATCTTTTTTCCAGCCTCCAACTTAGCGCCCTATAGAAAACCGCATACCAAATAGCGTCCAACTAAAAAAAAACAGTAGTCAAACAATTAATTTTTTTTTTTTGCTTTTTGTATTCTCTATAAAAAATAATAAAATGTAGTTTAATCTCTAAAAAAAGTAAAAAAAAAAAAAAAAAAAAAACATACTTCCCCGTCACAAAATAAATCAACTTCTAGAGTTGTCCTAAATCAGCATATTTTCTAAAAAAAAAAAAAACATACTCCCTCTGTCCCAAAATTCTATAGAGTATTAATTTCTCTTAATAAAGAAAATATTAAAATAGTACCATTTCATAAAATTGTTTGAGGCACATATTTAAAACATATATAACCTAACGCCGAGACCGCTAGATTGGACCGAATTGACACGTGATCGCCGACCGTTGGGGCGGCGGCGGCAATCGGGTTGCCGGGCCCAGCGAGGGCGGCAATTAGGATTGCCGGGACCGTCGGAGAAGAGGAAGAAGAGGAGGACGGCGGCGACGGCACGCCTCGCGCGCGGCGCGACGGCGGCGTGGCTATGGCGGCGGCGGGAAGGTGGTGCACGTGTGCGAGGTGAGGGGAGAGAGATTGAGAGTCGGAGAGACAAGAGCCGTTTGGGGAGCTACCCCTTTAATTTTTCTCTTTAACCGCAAAAGATTACATGCCCCTTGTATTTATAGTCCGAGGGAGACTTGCCTCGCTAATAAAGGTCTAGAGGTTTCCTTATAGATTGGAATACCTCTTTACAAGTAATCTTATTCCTTTCCTATATTATTCTTATCCTTTATTCTCTAAATATTCTTTACTTAACGGAGAAGCCGATGACGATGGCTTGCTCACGGCGGGCGGCGGCGGCGCCAACCCAGCAGCACGCTACGCGCTGGCCTTGGGCCCTAGGCGGCGCTTTGCGTTCCCCTTGTTGGGCCCTATTCAGGCGATCCCTTTTTTGGTTCATGACATCATCTCTCCCCCCTTTCGCCGACAGCGTCCCTCGCTGCCGTGGTTCTCCAGACCGGTGACATATCCGATCTTGTTTGGGCAAAGATGGAGATGCCGGATGTTGTAGCCGAATGGATGTCGCACGAATGGCCTGGTCGTCGGGGGCTTATCATTCTCCTCAAGTGGTGCCCAAACTGGTGCTGTCATCTGGGACTTTATGATTCCGGCGAGGCCATGGAGCTTGTGTTCCGTTGAAGTAGCAAGTTGAGGTGGAACGGGGAGCCTCGGGGGTGTGACGAGGTTGACGATGTAGGGGGTTGATGTGGGTGGTATGTACCTCTTGTCGTCGTCGGTAAACCCCAAGTCGAGACTTGCTGAAGATGGAAGTGTCGATCTCTTGAGCGAGTTGGGTTGCCGTGCTCCGTATGTAGGGCGCCTCCTGGTGCATTGCAGCCCACGGCTTGTTGGCGTAGTCGTACTGGACATAGATGTCGTTGAGGAACATCGGAGTCCATAGGTACGGCTCTGGAGTCGTCCCTGCTGCCAAAGCCGCGTAGTCGACGTCGCGATAGTTGTTGGTGTCGCCGTTGAAGGACGTCCCAAAACCGAGAGTGGGGCACCATGGTATGTTGTCTCCGTTCTCCCGTGGCGCCTTGGTGATGCGAGGGAGCCAAAGAAAGAGGAGTGTCGTTTTCAAAGTCGGTTGGCCGTGTACCGATGTTACGCTTTGCGTGGTGCTGATGGTGTCGCCTTTCTTTGGAGCTACAACTTGATTGATGGTGTTCTCCACCATTGTCGATGTCGGCGAATGTCCGGCCCAGTGTAGTAGATCGTCGTCGGTTGGTCGGCGAGTGAACGATCGCTCCTTGGTGGCGCCTGGGGGGCGTCGGTGTTCTCATCGGCCGTGGCGCCCATGTGGGGGACGTCATGGTCGCTAGTGTCGAGGTTGGCCGCGAGGATGTCGTCGTGGTTGATGCCCTTGTAGTTGTTGTTGATGGTAGGCATGGTGAAGACGTAGTCGACGTCAGGGGGGTCGCCATCGGCGTTGGCGCCCTTGAGGTCGTCGTTATCCGTCCATAGCGCCCATGGTAGTGTTGTCGCCGCTGTCGATGTTGTCGATGCCGGGACGTTGTAGCTAGCGGCGCCAATTGTGATGTCGAGGATGTTGTTGACGCCAGGGGAGGTGTCGTTGTTGTCGCCGATGGTGCCGGGTGTCGAAGACGTCATGGTTGACGATGTCGAGCGGCATCGTTGTAGCGTGGGTGGTAGAGGTAGAAGCTCCTTGTTGATTGGGATGGACTTGCCCGGTGACCGTGGAGCCGGTGATGTCCTCGTCGCCGGTTGTGTTGTCGCCGTTGTTGTTCACGGCGCCGCTGTTGTCTAGGATGTCAAGGTCGATGACGTCGATGTTGACGCCGGTTGACGCCGTTATGTCACCCATAGTGACGTTGGTATTGTCGCCGATGCCGGGGACGTCATGGTTGTCGATGTCGTGGTCATTGCGATGTTGTTGGCGGCGCCTTTGGAGGCATTGCCGATGTCGATGATGTCGGAGTTGAGATCGGTGACGTCGGGCGCGACGCCGGACGGCGCCGTTGTGTTGCTCTTAATGGGAATTGCGTGGATGCTCCTGGTGTTCCCAATGTCAGAGAGGATGTTGGTGGCATAGGAACTTATCTGCATTGTCGTTGGAGCCTCACGACGTTGGCTTAGTTGGGTAGGCTTTTCGTCGAGCAGTTGGTGGACGTCGGTGGTAGCCTCTTGATCTGATCTGAACTGAGCAGCGACGGCGGGCGCGTCCTTGGGGTAGGCGTACTCGTTGATTGTAGCATCATCGATCTTGGAGGGAGGGGGTGACGTAGGCGGCGCCTGTGGAGCGACGTCGCCGTCGGTGGCGCCCATGGCAGGGACGTCGTCGATGGCAGAGATGACGTCGGAGAGCGTACGTCGGGCAGCTTGGCCGCGTGCTGCGGTGTTGCTGCTGGTGTGGCCACCGGTTTGTCGTGGATGTGGAGGACGGAGTTGTCGTTGTCCGTGGGCGACTGCTATGCGCCCGGCTTGTTTCTCCAACGTCTTTGTCACGGCTGCCGTGAGTCGCCGAAGATTCGTTAGAGCTCCTCCATGAACGCGTTCGATCCATCTTGCGCCGTGGTGGTCGTCGGAAGCCATCGGTGGTGGGAATCGCTCGTCTCCGGATTACCAGGTTGTCGCCGACCTACTGGATTGGGCCGAATTGACACGTGATCGTCGACCGTTGGAGCGCGGCAATCGATTTGCCGGAGGGGGTCGGGCGTGGCGGCAATCGGGGGATTGCCGGGGCGCAAAGCGACAATCGGGGTTCTTGAAGCGCTGGGGCGGTAATCGGGGTTGCGGGGGCGGGGCGGCAATTAGGATTGCCGGGACCGGAGGAGAAGAGGAAGAAGGGAGGACAGGCGGCGGGCGCCGGCGGCGGCGGCCGCCCGGGCGGCGACGACGGCGGCGTGGCTATGGGGAGCTACGGCGGGGAAGGTGGTGCACGTCGCGAGGTGGGGAGGAGAGATTGAGAGCTGGAGAGACAAGAGCTGTTTGGGGAGCTACCCCTTTAATTTTTCTCGCTTATCTCGCAAAACGATTACATGCCCCTTGTATTTATAGTCCGAGGAGACTTGCTAAAGAAAGGTCTAGAGGTTTCCTTATAGATTGGAATACCTCTTTTACAAGTAATCTTATTTTTTTTTCCTATATTATTCTTATCCTTTATTCCATAAATATTCTTTTACTTAACGAAGAAGCCGATGACAATGGCTTGCTCACGGCGGGCGGCGGCGGCGCCCAACCCCTTAGCAAGCCAAGGCTGCGGGCCTTGGGCCCCGGGCGGCACTTGCGTTCCCCCTTGTTGGACCCTATTCCGGCGATCCTTTTTCGGTTCATGACACTAACCAAATCACTCAATGTTTGGGGCCAATCTATGTAACCATGTTCCTGTCCTACAGCCCTGCAATGTCTAAATAGGATCTAATACCTATGTTGTAGCATATAAAATCTTTGAGGTTTGGTGTATTCTTCCATATCTTTTGTTATAGTCTACCATATTCTCTTAGCCAATTTATAGGTCCGATATGGTGCAAAATAATAATGTTACTAAATAATAAGCATGACTATACATAATAGAACAATAGGAATAAAAATGAAAACGTTTCAGATAAGTCTAAGTTAATTAGTGCACAAAAGAATGTCTTGCGTGAGTTAAGAATAGTTGCTTTTCCATTGGATCCTCAAATGATGCCGGCAAGAACATGGTACACAAGAGCCCTTTCCAATCTGGTTTCATTATTGTTACCCTGTTCATAAAAGCAAGCACGAAACTATATAAATCTAGGTAAGGAGTGAAGGGACCCTAGCAGCTATAGGCATACTACGCACGACTCGTGTTGCTGATTCGCTAGTAGACCGCAAATCTTTCTGCATATCTTCCAAAGCAAGAGATGAACAAAAGCAAAGGACCGCATGCACCTAAATCTATGTGGGCCTATTGGTTAGTAATGTGTCAAACACGCGGTGCCAATACTTGGTGGTTAAGTAAGGAATCCTGATGGTGGAACATGGTGGAACATGCATGTGCTATCTGGCGCCAACAAGGCACAGTGTGCACCATCTATGTATGTGCACACTTTTTATTTGTTGGCTATAAAAACGAGAGATATACAGTTCTCTATCCCAAATATATACAGGTATGCAAATCTTAACCCACAGAAATGCATCTAAAGCATACCCGTACATGTCAAAAAAAAAAATCTCAGCACACAAGAGATTCAAAATCTAGTATTCTCTGTCAAAACTAGCGAACCATTGCCTGTGGCATGGTGAAATCCCTTATGAGAAGGAGATTGCTAGATAGCAACAGTATAGTATGAATCATGCTCAGAAGGATGAGATGGCTGGGATTCTTTTTTTTTTTTTTTTTTTTTTTTTTGGCTGGGGTTGAGCTTGTGGCGTACCCTTTGAACCTTGAATGGATCAGGGGTGCTGACCAGTACCCCAACCATGCTCCCGGATCGGGAGTCCCCGTGACGAAACTGAGAAGTGTCATCACGTTGCCAAGCGGCCAAGGTACCGATATGTGAGCACACGACGGCCAGCTCTAGATGCGGGATCAATGTTCCGTGAGTTTGCGCACCACGAGACAGAGGTCATCGATGACGCCGTCGGTCTCCTCGTGCGCACGACTCAAATAGCGACCACTTGCTGAGAGCGGTGACACTTCCATTGTCATGCAATTCAGAGTCGATGATGTGTGGCGCTCCCATGCAAGTGAGATTGATTGGGCGAGCCACTGATTTGGGGAAGTCAGTTGCTCGGTGAACTGCTTGTCAATCGTAGCAGACTGATCCGCGAACGTCTTCTGCATCTTCTAGTGCACAAGCTTGATACGGGATTCATGGCTAGCTATAAGATTTTCCTAGAAACATGTGTAGTGGTCCTAAGGTGGTGGTGGCAGCGTCAGATGCTCCTGATCAGGCAAGTCCTCACAAATCGGCATGGATTTGGAATTTCCAGAACTCAGGAACTGACTGAGTTCGTTGGATCGAATCTGAGATCAATGACCAATTCCATTTGCCAATCAATCGATGGATTTACAGAATGATGCCATCCGAGATAAATCATTGAAACTCTGATGCCAGGAGTAAGCAGTGGGGATTGGGAGGAAGAACATTAAGGAACTGAGGTAGATGTGGTAGTTCAAAGGAAGGATTACTTCATATCAAGGTTTGTTTTAGAAAAATGATGATCATAAGGAAAAATATAGATTAACTAAATGAGAGGTAGTTTGTACTCTGAAGGACCAAGGAGGACTGGGTGTCCTAAATATTGATGTCCATAACAAATGTCCCCTGAGTAAATAACTTTTCAAGTTGATTAATGGAGATAGGGTTGTTGACATTTCTTAACGCAATCCAAAAAAGGATGGATTTAAGATCCAACCCTAGGACGACGCCAGAAATGTATAATGGTATCTATCTAATAAGTTAGTCTGAAGGCGGAGTTAATCTCACATCTAGCAAAAAGGTTACGCGAAGTTAAAGAGTTAGACGGAACTAGTAAGGTGTATATCTCCGCATCATTAGCATTACCTACGTAATAGTCAGTCACCCTAGCAAAGAATGCTAAGAAATGTGTGTATGGTATTCTTGACATGCCACTTGAATCCTTGAAATAATATGAACATAATATCCATAAGCGCCATGACACGTAAATACCATTGCAACACTTCACCGGGAGTAAGTCTAGATATCATATTTATATTTTACCACGGGATAGGGGTAGGCTTATGGGCGATTGATTGATTCACTTCTAGTGTAGTAATGTAGAGTAACCATATGAAATCTAACTACTCTAAACAGGGGTAAGTCATATAAAGATAATAATAAATGATAAGTGTCAAGTCAAAGATCATGGTGTGCCACTAGAATGTGTCAAAACGGCTATATTAACATGGTATAGGTAGAGCGCACAAAATATTCCTAAGTTACTCCTACTTATATGTCAATGCATACTACAATTAGTGTAGTACATCTAGTAATCATGGCAAGAAGCCAATATATCTACACATGGTGAACATTCTAAGCAAGATCAAGAACAAAGCAAGTCTACCATAGTAATAAAGCTCAACTTCCCTACATTCGCAGGGTGGACTACAAAGGACTCAATGGCAATATCACATCCACGATCTACCACACGACCCGAAATGTAGGGTGCAATTACAAAAACGTTGTAGAAACACCACATTTACACATTGTCGACCACCCACAAAGTGATCACCTAAGTGGGCGCTATACGACTCAAAGGCTTGAATATAAAGAAAATCTAGCTATACTAGATATATAATCATAATAAATAATGAAACATATAATTAAGAATATAATCATTGAATAGAGCAATGTCATAACAAATGTAGCTAACAAAATACTTAGAAGATTAGATACAAGAGAGAAGCCACGAGAAGCTCGACCTCCGCTACTTCTTGACGATCGAGAATCCAAGACAAGCTTGACTTCCTCTAGAACTAGCCTAGATACCTAATGCTCTAATTATGGTGGAACTAGGGCTTGGGATCTTGACTTGATGACTTGATTGGTATGCAAGACAATGAATTAGGGTTTCACCCAGGGGTCGGGGGTCTTGTTATATAGCCCCTGAGGATGCACCTTGGCCTTGGATGAAACCGACCTTGGGGAAGGGCTTAGATCTCTCCTCAATGGCGCTTATGAACCGACCTAACAAGCCGGAGGCCGATAGTGGACCCTCCGGGCGGCTGCCCTAGCCTTCTAGCGCGGTCGAGCTACCTCTATGGTAGGTGGGTCCCACCTTCGTGGACCTTTCTTCTAGGGTCTTCTAGAGTGTTCTTACATAGGTCCCAAGTTGAGTTGCATCGCGGATAAGTCTTTGTGTCGTATGGCTTGCAAACTCTGGCATTTTCCTGTTTAATCCCTAAAAATATATAAATCACCAAAGCTCGTGGAATTATGTTAGTTAGGCCCCTAAACTATGTTGATATTTATTTTAAGCCCTTATTTCATGTTTTTGTTGTCTATTAATATTATACCATAAGAGATACCAACAAGGGTCTGCAACAAATTTTGAAAATTTAAGAATGAATATCTAAGGGACAAAACATTGACATAGGTTCAACACTTGCCTAGAGATTCTCAGTTTGGGCTGACCTCATGAAGGTAATTAAAGGAGGAGTTTCTCTCACTTTCATTTTGGGAGGACTCGTGTATAGCATCATGTCCACTAAAATATATATTTTTCTACACTATATTATTAGGAAAAAGTGTGTTGGTAAGAACAAAGTCATCCACGATACCGTTAAATGTAATCTTCAGAAAAATCCTAGGTTGGGATTAATTTACAAGCATGGCATCAGGTGGTTACAATGGTTGTCAATGTGGAATTAACAAAACCGGAGGGATCACTTTGTGTAGGGGTTACATCAAAATGGGTTATTTTCGATTAAATCCATGTACGTAGCCTTACAAATAGCACAAGTTGTACCCTACAACACCCTTATTTCGAAACTCAAATTGCCCCTCAAACTAAAAGTTTTTTTAACAAAGGAAAATTTAGTGTGGTGACAAAGGCAAGGAGATAGAAAGTGTTGTTTTTGCTCTCCTAACGAGTGTATACAACATCTATTCTTTAACTACCATTTTGCTACATTTGTGTGGCGTATTGTTCATATTTCTTTTAATTTATTACCTCCAACTAGCGTCCATAATATGTTTACAGACTGGCTACATGGGATAAATAGGAAACATAAATCTAAAAATCCTAGTAGGCGCAAATCTGTAATTTGTTAGGCAATATGGTTAACTTCGAGAATGATATAATTTTTGACAAGGACACCATCTTACTTGAAGGTTATATTTAGGGGGATTTACTGGATTAGGTCCTGGTCCCTACTACAAAAGGGGCATGATCGCCAATTCATGAAAATGGGATGTAGTACAATTGAGATAACCGCTATGAAGGTGTTTGCGAGACACAATTGGAGATTTAATAATAGAATTGCTTTTAAAATGTCAACCTCGGAACTTTCCCTTTAGTTTCTCCGCACCTGAATTTCGTGTTTGTGTTTCTATGGACCGTAGTGTTGTTGTCTGCAATGAGGAACAACTATATGCATTGGTCAATGCAAAAATCTAGGATATTTTTAATATATTCCCTTTTATAAATGGATGTCATCTTGACATGAATGTTGGCGAAGGGCAGCAGTAGCCTAGTAAACGTCGTCAGGGGAGAAGGCACGGTCTTCAACGTACACCTCCTTGTCAACTCTAGCGTTTGGTTGGGTTAGCATGGGGACAAAGGAAGAGTGAGTACATCACAATGTACTTCACAAATGTAGGAAATATATAACATGGCTTATAACAAGAGATTAGCTATTACCCTAATACCTTAAGCACCTATTTATATAAGTGAAACCAAATCTCCTCAAAGTAACTGAACCAACATGAATCCCATTCGAGTGCTACACTAGGATTCCATCCAAGCAATCCCACACCTTAATTCCATCCATAGCTCCCAACTGTGAACCAGATTCATCAAAATTCCAAAAAATTTCAAGCCTCGAGCAAGGATGATATACCCGTTTTTTACACTTTGTAGAGGTTGCACCCTTTCACCATGAGTCATGTCCCACATCACACCTCACACTACCTAGTTGTTTAACGAGGTCACACTATAAGTCCTTTACAAAGTTGTTGTTTCATTCCACCCCTGCGCATTCACTAAGGATTCATCGGTTTAGTCCCCTCTTGTGCCACCAAACTCTCCACAATAATGCACAGAAATAGGCAACTAATTAGTCAACCAAGTCGTACCATATAGACCTCATGGATGCGCTTATTAAGTCAGGGTTACAAGCTTCGAGAACCGTTCCTCTGAATTCAATAGGAACGGACACAAATCTAGTCCACCAACATCAGCCGCCATTCCATGTCATAAACCAACCTCAACCAAACAGCCCATCCTGCCTGATTCCTAATCACCAGGTTGCTAAAAAGGTTATCACCCACCGTGTTGCATAGATCATTAATCAATATTTAAATTATAACCTTCCCGGTCCAACCAAGACCGCAAACTAACCATGGCTCTACCCATCCAAAAACCCAGGTTACATGATGTATTAATTCTAGTAAACCCTAACATTGGATTCAAAATTAGACTCTGCATGGAACTAATGATCTATCTATACTAACTCAAATTAAAATAAATATAGGAGCAAGTATGGTCAAAATTAGAGCATGTTTGGTTGGTGGCCATAATAAGTCATGCCATAGGATAGTCATGCAAACTCTTTCTAACCGCTGTTTGGTTCATTGTGATAACTACAGTGTGACACACTTTCTTAGGAACATGTCCCACTTTTTATACTCTTTTCGTGCTAAACTTTGCAAAAAAAAAAAAAAATGATTTTAGTTTTGCTTGTCAAATTATTTGTGACAACCACAGTTTGCAAAATATTTAGCATGTCAATCTACATTTGTAACTAAACATGCCTTTCGAACACAAACCAAGGAGAAGTAGATCCTAAGTGGCTGAGCCCGTGCCACTGAAGAGCGGAGTCCATATGTATCTATAGAATTAGAGAGGGGGAGATTGACACAAAGGTTCAATCGCACGCATCAAATATGAATTTCAAAATGTTTCATGTTTGTTGTCGGTGCTCTTTCTAAAATTTACACATAGATGTTTGACACTAATTTAGAGTAGTAAATAAGAGAACATATCGGGTGGAAACCACAACATTCATGAAAAACCTGTGCAACCACGCACCGGCGGATGCATCGTTGGGGCAAGCTGGGACAGCTGCCCTAGCTAAATTTCCGTCGCCACAAAAAAAAAAAAAAGTCCACGGCTAAATAATAGTAAGCTGATTCATGCAAGATAAAATCTAAGCCGTGACTTATACAAATGCAAGAGCTCGAAATCTCGGATATAATATATATTTATGTCCCTTCACTTGGTTTTCACGCCCACGTTGCCTTTGTCGCTGGTTTCGAATGCGGATCGCTGTCTGACGCGTCTCGGTTCGCTTTTACCTTGCCGCTCAATGGCCCATCCGCATCCAGCACACATAAACAAAAAAGAAAAAGAAAAACGGCCGCACGCACCACGCACGGAAACAAGCACCGGGTCGTCTTCGCCGACGCCGCTATCCTCCGTCCCGACTCCCGCCGCCGCCCTCTCGTTCGCCATGACGCGCCGTCTGGTCGCGCCACCCCGCCACCGCAGGCTAATCTCGTCGCCTGGGTCGCACAACACACACGGAAAGGCGGCGCGGCCACCGTGCAACCCTAGCCGGTCCCGCGGCCGTGCGGTGGGGCGGGCGCCTCATGGAGGAGGAGGATGGGATTGCGCCGCCGCCGCCACTACCGGGCCGGCCATGACCACGACGATCGGGGTTCTAGTGTTGGCCGCAGAATCGGAGCGGCTCCGCCCGGCCCGGATTCAAGGCCGGTGGCGGGGTGGCTCCGGTGGGTGTTGTCCGAGGGCAAAGAACTATCAATTTATTTTTGCATTTTACCATGTATTGATGCAAAGAACTATCAATTTATTCTTCAAATTTGAGGCAATATCTCAACTTCGCATTAAAATTGTGTGATTGCAATATATGGATGCATTAATGCGATGTGAATTGCAATGTTCTTGATTTTGGTTTAGCTCTGGTCATTAAGTTCGCCCAAATGCTTTTTTTTTTTTACGGTTGTTTGCACTGCAACCACGGTAAAGATCGGCTAAATTCACCAAAAAATCACACATGTAGATGATATAATGATACACAACCTTGTAAAATATCTTGTCCAAACTCAATTTCGTTTTTGAGATAAAAATAATAAATTTCAAACAAATCATTTGGATTACTTTCTACCTAAAAAATTTTTTATTTTTGTATCTCACAAACGTCGAATTTGACAAGATATTTTAAAATATTGTGTATCATCATATCATCAAGGTGTGTGATTTTTTTTTGTTGAATTTAGATAACGTTTTACCGTGGTTTGCACGGTTTTCACAATGTCGTGGTTTCCCCCGATATGTTCCCATTAAATATAGACTTATTACATAACTAAATGTACATATTGAGACCAATTTATGAGACGAATCTAGTAAGCCTAGTTAGTCCGTGATTTGATAATGTGATATTATGGTAAACATGTTTTAATGAAAGAATAGTTGTGGTTTAATAAATTCATCTCGTGAATTAGTCATGACTTCTGTAATTTGTTTTATTATTATTATACTATCTGAAAACAGAAAACATTCAATATTGACTCTATGGCATGCGATGTGAATGTGGCACCTCTAGGTCCAGCATCTTGGGCCGACAGTTTGTTCAGGCCGTTAATCCGCATCCGCACCGGGCACGACAGGATACCGGGTGATTCCAGACCCAGCGCGGCCTCAGCCCAAGACAAAGGTCGCTGAGCGGGTGCGGTCAGTCGGCTTGCCGCCTGCCTTCTTGCTTGTTCCTTCCGCAAACCCCCCTGCAGATGTAGACGGCACCGACCGATAAACCAGCAGCGCCTTGCGCCTTGCGCAACGGATCGACTGCGCCGCGGTGGTCGAGTCCAGTCCCGTCCTATCGCCCCCCCATGGCCCCAACCTCTAATCCCTTGTCGCCGAATAGCGATGTGAATGATCCATGTTTTTCTTTCTTCTTGGCGAATGATGTGTGACCGGCGACTGGTCCACTTCCGCAGTGTGGATATTTTTCCAAACACGCCAAATCGGGGCACTGGCGCCGGGGTCAGCAGGGCAGTCCCCAGCTCGTGCCTGCGGCTTTTGGGGTCTGCAATGTATATATCATCAATTCTGAAATTTCGATCCCATCGAAACATTAAACGCACTAAAAGACGCATGTCGAGTGTATAAAATGTAGGTAATAAAAAATTAATTGCATAGTTTAAATGCTTTGCGAGACAATTCTTTTGAGCCTAGTTAACCCCATAGTAGGATAATATTTATCACAAACAAATAAAACATGCTACGGCTTACAGTGCCAAATTTTGTGCTCTAAACACATCCTGAAAATTGGCACCGCAGTGGGTTTGTGGTAAATATTATCCTACCACGGGTAACTAGGCTCAAAAGATTTGTCTCGCAATGTACATCTAAATTGTGCAATTAGTTATTTTGTTTGCCTACATTTCATACTCTTTATATATGTCTTTTGGTATATTTAATGTTTTGATGTGATAGAAATTTTAGAAATTCTCAAGAAAAGTTGGGGAAAAACACACCAAGTTTCGGTCGTAAAGTTCAACCAAGGGTAACATTGTTTCCTTTATTACGAAAGGTTCCAACTACGATCACTTCATCGGACTATAAAGAAGTAAGGCTACATGTTCAAAGAAAAAAAAAAAAGGCTATCTCCAACGAGCATACAAAAGTCGATATGAGTTCGCACGCAAGATTTGCCTATCAAAATCGCCGTCCAAATGACGATGGATTCAACGAACGCAAAATGCCGACAAGGAGAGAGGCAAGGCAAATATGTGGTGTTGTCTCCTCGATGCATCCTTGTGGAGGCCGTCTCGGTGGGCCCAGAGGCGATGGTGCCCGGCGCCGCGATGAGACCGCAGCGGCGCCTAGGGGCCGTGGGCGGGCGCGGTGGTGAGACCGCGGCGACGGCGCTCGGGCGGGTCCGCAACGACGACGGCGCTGAGCGAAACCTCGCGGTGGCTTGCGGCGCGGTCTACATCGAGAGGGGAGAGGAGTAGAAAATTAATTTTGTTTCACTCGGGGTTCCCGATGCAAAAGCGCTAGACATAATGTTTTCTTCCTTGTAGGCTTAGCTGATTTCTGAAAAAAATTAAGGGTCTAGATGCAAAGTTCCCATCGGCAGCAGTTTTGCGTTCGCCTTCTGTTGTTGGAGTTCGGTATATTTTGGGGTGCTTTTATTCTACTGTACAAGCCTCAAAACACAGATGCCTCTAAAAGCTCTGCCAAATTGGTTCCAAGTCTTCACTTAACGCGAATGTTTGTGTCTTCTTGAATTAATTTATTTAAAAAACTAACGGGCTTTATTTGTTCAGATTTTGATATTAATAGAAGAAGCAAGAGCAGTTTCAGAGTTTTTTTTAATTGAAATTTGACTAAAACAAAATTTAAAAACACAAACATCATTTTGAAACTCCATAGATGAAAATGAATCCAGGACGGAGCCAAAATCATTAGTGATCTGCTTTGACTAGCTAATATATATAAGTATATAAATTAATCAGGCATGAAATTTTTAATAATAGTATGGATTTTTTTCGAGACGTTATAATCTGCTTGGATAAGATTATTGATGTGTCAGCGTTTGCCTCTATCTACGTGTTTTAGCGAGTGATGTACAGTAAGTGCTGAAAACTACGGTTATCCATCTCTACATGACATAATCCCAAAACCGTGTCTTTCAAGCCATTCCGTTAGTTTAAAAGACGTTGCTGACACAAATTGTGTTTATACGGGTTACATACATCCGTATTTTTACTGTGCAAAACACACACGGAGTACTATGTCAAATTAACCTTTTCTAGTATTTGTTTCTGGACGAAAAAGCCCCTTTCATTTCATGCCGTATATGTTTGGAAAAAAAATAAGGATATACGAGAAAAAAAACGAACTAAACACATAATATTGTAGTCGCGATCTGAGCCATAAATTTACGGCTAGGTATGCCAAATATTGCTGCTGCAGAGAACGGCGCCCGCCACCGCCTCTCTCCTTCGCTACGCTGCAACGACGGGGAGGAAAAGGGCGGCAGCAGAGAGTACGGAAAGGGAAAGGACTGAGCGGAAAGTGGTGGTTGCTCGCCGATGGCGTCGCGCCCGAAAGGGAAGTGGTGGTTGCTCGCCCCGGTGGCGTCGCGCCCGGTACACGAGTGGAATCGGCTGTCCGGGGCAGGTGGCGACACGTGTTGGCGTCGCCCATGCTTTGCAAAAAACAAACGGCGGGAGCAGAGTAGAGGTGGAAGACTAATCTAATTTGGACATCCATGAATTTTAACAAATGAACTAGAGATCAAATTTTGGTGGGGACATCTCTTTCTAGTTCATTTTTTGAACTAGAGGGTATCCATTGGACATCCATAGATATCCAATTTCGCCTATGGGGCAGAGGAACACAAGCAGATTGGGGGCATTCATGCAAGAGATGAGCACATATAACACTAATTTTAGGTTTTGGTGATTTAGTTCCTTCGTGGGGTGATAATATGTGTTAGGTTCGGAGAGGCGGTGATGAATGTATAGGTATTGTTTTTGATGCATATATAGGATCAAATACATAAATTTATAAGGCAAAGCACTCAACCATTTACCAAAGCGCAGTTGACGCGTCCATCCCTACACACACAACAACGTAAATGACCGAGAGATCCAGTTAATGACGAGCTATTCTCGGTCATAGACTGCTACGGTGTGCACAGGAACCCACTAATGATGCTCATGCACGCATGCACAAAAAGAAAAGCTGCAGACTAAATATAACAAAGTTTAACTAACAATATGAGTCTGAGCAAAAAATGTATAAGATAAAGATGCATACTTAATAATGTTTTTTCTCATATCATGGGTACGCCAAGACATACACCCCTGACACCGTCCATGATTTTAACATCATCCGGCAACAATTGACAACTGCTTTGATAAGGCGCCAACGTGGCGCCACCACTCCACTCCAATACCCAGGTATGAACCACACGCCACATCGTCATAAACAATTATATAACGTTCTTACTACAGCCGCTCGCAAGATCGGTACGCAACGATCCACGATCAGCAAGCTTCAACGGTGACAACCAAATTTGACAGAGAGAGAGAGAGAGCAGCTCGTGTTGGTGGGGTGTGATGAACTGTTTCTTTTCTTTTTTTTTTTAAGAAACTGCCAGAACTGGTGTTCCATCAATTTTTCCGTTAGATCATCGATCTGGAAACTTGCTTATATTTTTTCTCCGTGTGGATTTTTGGGCGTCAATTCTTCTAAAACAATACTTGCACTTTTCGGCTTTAGAGTTTACGTACCGAGTAGACTGTAGAGTAGGAGTGTGTCGGATCATGAATGAAAATATATAAGTAAAATTTAACAGTTTTGTAACAGTCTCTACGGGAAAATTAAAACTACTTTAGGAAGCATCGTCTATGGATTGATCTATACTATAGTCCTCCGATTGCACTGTTTTGTGGGACTTTCATGTCGCTAGCTTGGACAAACAATGGACTTGATCAGTCTGCCATCAGACACTGGCGATTGGCTTCAACGAAAAAAAGAAAACGGCACCTTTGGAAAGCGAAGAAAAAAAATATATCAAAAACAGCAGCTAGTGGGTCGTGGGGACAAAGAAAGAGAAGGAAAGGGACAGGGACGGGGACGGTGCTGGAATGGAAGGAGAAACACCATACCAGTCCGTCACCCAGACTTATCCAATCCACATCTGCATGCGGGTGCGGGGCGTGCCAGTGGTTCACACGCGTCCTCGTGTCGACGGTCGGCACTCGCTCTGCCCTGCAGCGACCCTGCCCGATTCCACAATTCGACGGGACGGCACCTCCTCAAGGCTCCAAGCTAACGGCAATGCCCGCCACCAACGTCGTGGACGCTAGCGAGCACGGTAAAGCCATTTTTCTAATAATTAATTTGTTCAATTCAATCTATACTAATCCTCTTGCCATGGAGGATGCGGAGGCAGTTTCGTATGGCAGCTGTGTGTGAGCCGTCTGCCGCGTGCCGTGCGTTCCTGAGCGCTGAGTAGAGAGGCGCAATGCCACGGCGTTGAGGGCGGCTTCTAGAGGCTCAATGCTCATGCCGCTTTGACATCTTTGCCCTCCTGTGCGCGGCGGTGCCCTGGTGGCGGGCTTGGTCTGCTCTGGGATAGATTCACTCTCCCCAGATTCACTCGTGATTCGTTTGGCATGTTTTTTGCCGCACCCGCAGTACCGTATTTTGATGATTCTGGTGTAAAAAAATTGTCATATCCATTGGCTTAATAATACAAGGAAAATATTTATTTGATCACAAAATTTATTGGCTTTTTAGATAATGGAAATTATATTCGGCTTCATCGTCCAGGAATGCATCAGTCCAACAAAATTACAAACCTGAAAAACAAGTGTTACGGGTAAGGCGTAAGTCACCCGAAAAACACGGTGCACTTTAAAAAATAAAACAACTAAAACTCGTCCACCAATGGAGACTCCGGATCGTGTAACGGGCAACGGCGATAAAACCCCATAAGCGTGTGCGATGAGCCGCCACCTTGATGCCCGCGTCGTACCGACATCCAAGGGATCTTCCACCAACGGCGTCTCCAACAAAAAAATGCCATCCAAAGACGCCATCGCCGCCCACCCAACGGTGTAGGTTTTCACCGTAGAATCCGCTTGAAAGACGGCGCCTCGGCCAGGAAAGTGGCGCCCTCGGCGTCACCGTCGTTGTAGTAGTGAGCGGCCAATGCCATGTCTCCCGGGCCACGCCGTTACGCCAACCGCCGGCGACGTGCACCATCGCCGAAATACGGATCACGGAAAACAAAAGTCGACGTCCATTGCCATCCTCGCCGTCCCTTTCCACGACTCCTCCACCTTGACGGTCGCCGGCCACCATGGTCGCCACCGGGGTTCTCCGATAGCGGTCGGGGCAAATGCTTCACCATCGCCGCCGCCCGAGAATAGCCTCCATGGTCGGCGTCTTCGCGATGCCCATCGGCCCGGGGTCGCCCCGGATCAGCCCGCACCGGGTTCTCCAGGCCCATATATGGGCGGTCGATCGCGCCACCATGGGTCGGACCTTCCGCTGCTCCGCCCAAAGCCCTACGCTCCACCGCCACCGCCCGCGGCGTCCGCATCGCTTCCAAATCGCTCCGAACCCCCGCCGCCGACACCTCCACCACCGCGGCACGGTGGCCCGGGCGAGAGCCACCTCACCACTCCATCGATCGTGCTTAGGTGCGCCGCCGCGCTCGGCGCCGGATCCGGCACCTGAGCCTTCGCCGCTGGGGCGCCGCGCTGCGTGCCGGCGAGCGGCCCAATCCGGCGAGGCGAGGCGGGGACAAAATTTATTGGCTGTCTTCCGTTGCATCGTTTGTCCCGATCAATATTACATCCATCTACGTGCCGGGTCTATCCACTCGAAGACCACTCGAATCGAACAAGCACACTGTGGTGCCCTTCGTCTCTCTCTTGTTGTCATCCTTCTTTTCCACACCCGGCAAATGGAGGACTGTGGACCTCAATTTGGTTTAAAAACAAATGCGGGGGCCAAAATGGTCATTTCATTTTCCTTTGGCCACCTTTGCCTAAAAAACTATGATAATCAAGTCATATATCAATAGTGAATGCAATGTCATCTATATTTTTATTAATAAATTTATGTCATATTTGGTTCCTTAAAATCAAATTTATCGTAGTTTAGGCACAAATTTGAGCTAGACTATACGTTGAATGAAATGGAACTAAGTTGGAGAATACAAATATAACATAGTGATATATTCCATTTAATTTCTACCCCGCCCTATGAATTTGAGATAGGCTTATCTATAAACTTTGAAAATTAAGGAATTTCAAATTCTAAACTAAATAGCTTAATTCATTAACTAGATTCAAATTTCTCCAAAATAATAGGATCCAAACGTGCCCTGAGTTGAATTTAAAATAATTTGTATATTGGAATGGAACTAAACAGTAAACACACCCATACATCCGAAAGATTTGTATAATTGAATATTTGTGCATAAAAGGGATTCTTGATAGAGAAGTCGCACCGCAGTCTCGTAGGAGGAGATGTACTCCTCCGTTTCCAATACTTGGTAATCTTTTGACTCATATAAAATCACAGTTTGGCCTCTCGTTTTATTCAAATTTTTTTAATAAATATTACCATTTTTGTTATGACTTATTATATCACTAAAGATATTGTAATGACGTTTTGTTTGTTTTTTAATTTACATAAAAAATTTGAATAAGACGAGCAGTCAAACACAGTTTATATAATTTAAAGAATTGCAAAGGGCTGTGGAACGGAGAAAGAGTACGAATACTCGTATACTGCTAATTGGCCACGGCGACGAACAAATAGCGAAGACCGAGGCAACAATGTAGGAGGGCAAAATAGTAATTTGTGCCGGAGAGAACCATTTGCTCGCCGTCGTTCGCCCACCGCTTCAATGATTCTGCTCTCTTCCAGATAAAGCGAAAGGTAAGCCCCAACCTTTTCTATTCCTTTTTTCCACCCAAACAACGTAACAAACCAACAATAATCCTCCACTGCGGTCTCCTCATCCTCCTCCTCTCAAGTTGCGCTCGTACTCTGCTTCTTCGGTTCCAAGGAGCGGCGGCCATTGCTGCTGGTAAAGCCAACCGACCCCTCTTTCCCTCGCTCGTTTTCCAAATCAGGATTCCTGGTTCTGACGCGGGTTGCCGATCCGATTCTTTCGGCTCCCTTTCACTCGCTCGGGATTCGTTTCCCATTTCGTGGACTCTTTTGTTTCTTCTCTTTTCCTCCCCCCGTTTATTGGAGCAGCGACGGCTTGCTCCTGTTCTTGCTCGTGTAAGGAGATTTGGTTTCCTCCGGGGTGAGTGTTTATTGTTCCATGCGGAGCTTCGATTGGATTTTGCTTGGTTTCTGCTCGCTTTGTAATGTTTGGGGACGGCGCACTGAAGGGGGATGGAGGCATGATTGTTGTTGCACTTGCACCTGTCCTCCGTTGATTCCTGAATAACTGTCATCATGAGGATGGTGTGGCTCCAACTGGATGTCTTCTCTTTGGCGTTCAGCGCAATCGAATGTTCGGTTATGTGTATTATTTTTTTTTACATCGGCGCTGATGGACTTGCAAAATAGTGTGCGAATCAAGGGATCCCTAACTTGGCATAGGGGGGACGATCAATGATACGCGAAGCTGTCAGGTTTCGATTCTTGATTCGGCGGAGAAGTGTTTAGGCATCCGACGCTACGTTTTGGGTGTTGACATACAAAATGAGGTTCAGCACTTAATTATGAGAGGATCAAAGGGTGTAGAGTGCAACCCAGCTTATTTCTGAAACCAAATTGTAGGTTGATAGGTCAGTGTCATAAAATTGAAAACTGATAGTTGTAGCATAGGCGCAGGGCAAGAATCATTTTGACTTTTTCGCTGCTATAGGTCAGGTCACTTGATTATTTCTCCGCAACATTATCCAGGTACACCGGGCACCGATATTTATTTATTGGTTCCATTTTTGCCACGTAGGCAGATTGATGGCGATGGAGGGACCTGTTCTATGCCGTCCTGCAATGCAAGCCAAACTGCCGGCTGCTGCGCTAATTAACAACTCCCTCACCAAATCCGGGCAGCTTGGGACTGCACTGTTTGGTGCCATTTCAAAATACAGGAACATTTCAAGATTCATTTCTCCCATCTCTCAGCCATCTACCAAGAGCATAGGTCCATGCTGTAGCTTCAGCTCCTCTTCTGATGGCAATGGATACATGGCTGAAACTTTTAGCGAGAGTGATGAAGATTATGTTAATTCTACTGTGCTCGAAGCAGGTAAATCTTCGCACAAAGGTGTTCTGCTTTTATATGGGGAATGCCGTGCTACGTTCAAGTTTTACTTAGGATTTATTTATTTGCTATTCCGGATTTGATTTTCCTATGTGATCTGTTGCTTGACTTTCTATGTTCTGCTCGTTTATCACAAGTATCTTACTATGTGAGTGAAAATCTGAATGCTTTCCATTGGAGCTTTGTAATTATCGTGTAACACTACTGATAATGTACCTCTGTTTCAAGCTATTGTGTGTATTATATCATCATTGGTACCATACATTAGTTGCTTCAATATATGCAAGTTGCACAGTTGTCAATTTTAATCAAAATCATGTTTGAACTCGACACAAGTTGAATTATATTAATGGAATAATAAATAATATTTGATAGTCAATGTATTAATTAGTTAACAGTAGTATTTTGATGTGCCTCAGTACATGTTCCGATGGTAAAATTTGTTTTCATGGTTTTCTCTTCCAGTTGAGGTGAGAAGTGGATCAGAAGGATATGTGATAAAGATGCGAGATGGGAAAAACTTGCGATGTGTCCATAACAATTCTCAAGGGAGAAACATTCCAGAGAGCGCACCCCAACCTGCCATTGTTTTGAGGATTGAAGATGGAAGCGAAACTTTACTTCCAATCATTGTTTGTACGTAAATCTTTTGAGTTTGATTTGGTAATTCGGAAGTAGGAATTTTTTTGTTGACATTAATGCATGTCTACCTTCTCAATTTTCTCAGTGGAGATGCCAAGCGTACTTCTGATGGCAGCTATTCGGAATGTCCACATTGTAATACCTTCTACTGTTATTGACACTACTGTTCTGTACTGTCCATTCTGTTTGATGTAGTCTATATAACACCTTTCTGTTACAGGCACGACCGACCATATATCAAGTGGTCAAGGAAATGATTGATAAAATGGGCTATGAGGTAACCTTCATTTGTAAGCATTTGTAGCAGTTATGCTTACTTGGCAAGGAGAAGTTAACTTAATTCATCTTCTTATGCCTCTTATCATGATGGTGGTTTTAGGTTCAGGTAAAACTTGTTCGGGTGAACAAAAGAATTCAAGAAGCTTACTGTGCTGAACTTTATCTAACAAAGGTACAAATCTAGTCGACTAATCTGTAAATACAAATTTCAGCGGGTACACCATTAACCTAAATATTCTAAAGTAGAAACATCCTGCACTGCAGATTGATGATCCTACGGACAGCATCACGTTCGATCTTCGGCCTTCAGATGCCATAAACATTGCTGTTCGTTGCAAGGTATTTGCTGTTGATGTCCTTGCTAGATGCTAAATCTTTGGTACTCTGATTTTTATTATTTGCATTGAAGGTTTTAGTACATGCTCATTTGTGGGGGAGCAGTTCTCTTATTTTATCAATGTCTACCCTTTTTCTCTTTGATGACATGGTTCTCCTTTCAGATTTTTTTCTAGTCAGCTTACGCTTGTGAATATATTTTCACTTTTACTTTTCAAAACGTAAGACAATCCTAGTCCACTCACAAATCATAAGTGCACCAGATAGTTAATATTGTCAAGAAACATACAAGATTGGTAAACATGGTCACATGTTTCCTTAGTCCTCCAAAGTGACATGTAAATGCGTGCACATTTTCTTGTTTATTTGTGCTTTGCTTTAATCTTGAGAAACATTTGATGGTAGTGTGGGTTCATTTGTCATGCATGCTAGGAAATTTCCCCAGCGTTGCTGCGGGCATGCAAAAATAATTTCAGTCAAGTTAAGAGAATGTAAAAGTAATTTCAATAATAAACTAAGAAAGGCATCAAGTTAATCTTGAATCTTCAACTTCATCGAAGAAAACATGGGTCACTAATCAGTTGAGGATAATATTTGTAACTTAATGTACAATAAAAAAATAGTTAGTTTGTGGTAAAAATAGATTGGGCTTGGGAAAGTACTAACCTTTCTGATGATTTCAGTGCTCTTCATAGCTTTATTTCTTCTTAAAATATAAATGGATATATTAGGTTAGCGGAGGTGATGCTTTATTTCTTCTTAAAATATAAATGGATATATTAGGTTAGCGGAGGTGATGCGGGTTGTATGATGCATGATGACGTAGGAGGAAGTTCTTGTGTCATCAGGACGTGTAGATGGCCTGCGATAAGCACCGAAATGAAAAATGCTTATGTTATTGCTAGCAGAAATGCAGAAGTGGTATGTACACGCATGTAGACCAAATTAGTAGTATTTTTGGTTAAGAAAATCTAGAGAGTATGTGCTTAACTTTTGGAGGAAGAGGAACGACCATGTTCTTATACCTTGCCAACCAACATCCAATGGAGAACTTTGGTGAAAAAAAATCAATGGAGAACGTTGTAGTACTGAGGTTAAGACTAAAGACAATTCGAGGAGCATGTACTTAACTTTTGGAGGAAGAGGAGCAGCCATGTTCTTATACCTTGCCAACCAACATCCAATGGAGAACCCTGAATTAAAATCAGTAGCAGAATGTCCACATCTCAACGCTTGCTCTGACGACAATGTTGAGTGCCGAATGAACAGACAGGAAGAGTGGTAAGTTCGGATCAGAGGACCACCCCTTGTCTTCTTAGAGTCATACTATATACTTGGTCGGTTTAGGAGATGAGCATTGTAGGGGAAGAGGCATAGCCAAAGATGACTCTTCAAATCACACGTGCAACATTGAGTGGATAGCGGAAGAGGCATATATATTCATTGCCTCCTTTCTTTTCGTTCCTAGAAAGTGGCGTGAGGGATGATCAACTCACCTCACAGCAAATGCAAGCAACAAACCTTTCAGATGTCTTGAGGATCATTGAATGAATGGAGATTAGTGACTTGGTAGGGCCCTTAGGGTGACGTGGCTTCAGAAATCATAGAGAATTACCTTAGTGGGGTTTATCTTTATAGGAGTAGTGGATATCGCGAAACTTTTTATTCTCCATATTTATGTCATTCTTGTTTCACTTGGCAATAACAGGTTCCTGTGCAAGTCCATAGAAGTCTTGCATACAGTGATGGCACATCAGACCAGTCGAGCCAGCAAGAATGGCAGTAGCAGCTGGCCTATCAGATGGGTTGTTATTTACAGAGCTTGACAGGTATTCTAGAAGGCGGTAAGAATTATGCAGTACTTGTAGGATTTTTTTAATATTTTTTGTTGATCTACCCCGAACTTCGCTTGGGTGTAAGAAACTTTGTTATTGTTTATCTGCCCTGCAACTTATTGATCGTACCTTGTTATCTGCCCCTACAACTTATTGCCCCCAACTGATGAATCAATATATTCCTTAGACTTTTCCCTGATATATCCAACAAAGTGGTTTCTTATATTCGAGTATGTTCTGTGCATTTAAGATCCGGAAGGCCAATCTATTAATCTGTATGTTATTTTTTCTTACACTTGCATTTTGTTAGACCTGATGGACAGCCATGTGTGGAGGCTCAAGAATTTGGATTGGTGAGGAACATGCTCATTGCAGCCGTCGAAGAGATACAAGGATGCTGGTAATGATACATTCTTCTTATGTATTCATTCAATTCATCCAGGACTCCAGATTGAGCATCTGATAATGACTCCACCCAGTGTTGTATTATCAGAACTGTCTGAATGCTGAACAGACGTCACATCTCTTATGCTGAACAGACATCACATCTCTTTTACTTTGCAACCATGTTCTGCAAAGGAACAAAACAAGAATAATGTGCATCACCTTATGTGACAGAAGAAACACTGATCTTGAAGAATAATTATCATTAGTGTAAACCTAGATGTGGTACTTCTATGAAAAGTTCATTGATTTATCTGTTGATCACTTCAACAGCATCATGGAAGGACAAACTGATGCAGCTCAGGTCTAAGCGGAAGAACTGGGCCTGACAGGTTAAAAAATCTAGCTCTGTTTTCTATACAGAAATTTTCAAATCGCAGATCTGTTATTGTTTTTAACTTGATAGCTTCAACAGCGTTGCATCTCTGGATGGTGTAAATAAAGATGATGCCCAGCTGAATTCAGTATGCATTCCAGATAATTGATACTGGTTATGGCTCTATGTAACTAGCTGTACATATTGTATGGACCTAAGAATGGTCTTCTGTAAATTCAGACTAAGCTTTGAAGTGAAACACTAATCCTTTGGAAAATTTGGTTGGCCGTGTTCATTTGTATGTCAGTCTGTTGGGTCGAATGTTGCTCATTGAGCTGCGGTGAGATAAGCAGAATTTAAGGTGGTCCATAGAACTAAGCAGAGCTATAATATTTGCATGCTCATTGTAAAAACGACACATTG
The DNA here is from genome assembly GCA_015847255.1 of Hyparrhenia diplandra. Taxonomy (NCBI): domain Eukaryota; kingdom Viridiplantae; phylum Streptophyta; class Magnoliopsida; order Poales; family Poaceae; genus Hyparrhenia; species Hyparrhenia diplandra. The sequence continues at coordinate 3,707 of JADLZK010005259.1, read as the reverse complement.
TCTCACTCTGCACTCACGAGGGCAACTTTCGTACACAAGTGAACTTTGGTGCTGCTAACAGCGCAGTTTTCTAACTCTATATTGATGCTTAAATAAACGGGTACTCCCTCAGTTTTTCAGTTCTAAATCGTAGTTCACTTTGACTTATATATTGTAGTTCACTTTATCTTTTTCTAGATATATTTGATTTTTTATAACGCATAGTGTATAATCAGATGTATAAAGAAAATAAAATCAATGTTTTAGAATCGTTAAATGAACTACTATATATACCTAGTGTATAATTAGATGTATAGTAAAATTAATGTATTTAAAATGTTAAAGTGAACTATAATTTGGAGCGGAGAGGAGTAGAAATTGTAGCCACGATCGGGCATGACGCTGTGACCACCACACCCTCTTAGCCACGCCATCCCACGATTAGTATGTATGTCTGAAGAAAAGGAGCACCTCCGCATGAACACGTGGTGTCAGGTTGTTTACAGACACACTCAATTCAGATAAGATCGAGCCGAACTTATTCCCAGCCGGACTGCCGGAGAAGCTAAAACAATTAATCGAATTTAAAATGAGCTCGGATTGTCTAAGATCGTGAGAAGTTTCCCGCTGCCCACGGGTCTCACAATTCTATGGCGATCCATCAAACACAAGAAAAAGGATTTTTTTTTTTTTTTTTTTTTGACAACAATACTATCACAACTACCATTCTACAAAGGGTCAACAATAGAAAACAAAATTGCAACAAAGTCCTGGATCTTAAAAAGAAGACACAACGTCTTGTCCATGACATTAGAGATGATGAAGCCACTAGCTCATCGGTTCGTCGAAGGCGCATAAACCGGATGGATTGGCGGGTGCAAAAACGTCACCGGTTGAAGGCGGCGGATCAAGACATTGGAGAGTAGTACCGCCGGTAATGGAAGAGTGCGGTGGAAGCCACCCTAGTTGTAGAAGAGAGAGCACCAGGACTAGAGGCTGTATTGTGAGGAGGAGCGATCGTCGTCGGAAGTTATGGTGGAGAGGGGGCAGATCTTGAGGGATGGCAAGTGGAGGTGGAGGTGGAGATGAAGCGAGAGGAGATGCATAGCGAGAGATCGACTTTATTTTATTTCAATGACCTCGGATGTGAAGGCGGTGGCGTAGAAGACCATCGCGCCCGAAAATTTAAAAATAGGACACCAAACAAAGCGCTTTGCGAAATAAAACTCTAACATCGGCTTCATAAATACCAATCCCTTGAAACATCGTTTTGCATGACATTTGGTGTATTTCATTTTTCCAAATACATGTATTTATCTTGTAGTCTAACCTTTTTTGCCTTCTAGCTTTTGCACTTGCATGGAGACAAAGATCCATATAGGAGATTTTCATTCTATCTTTCAAATGTTACTGTCTTTTCATCTCATTCTAGCGCCCCTCGTACGCCCCAATACGACCCCATAACCCGACATTACCTACAACTCTAAGATAGGACTTTCCACTACGGGACACTCTCATACGGACAACTACTAGGCGCTAGATACAATCTACTAGAGAGGCCCCCACCCACCCCGGCCGGCTCCGGCGGGAGCTCACGGAGGCGGGAGAGAGGCGCCCGTTTGGGCTCCGCTCGGCGCACTCGGGAAAAGGAAGTTAGGTTGGCTGGCTTCCCGAGGCTCATCCGTTTGTTTGGTTTAAGAAAAGGAATGTTTTTTCATGGAAAAGTAAAGGGGGTTGTTGGTAATCACTCACTAATGATGGGAATCTCTTCATACTCCGCACATTTTTATCACAAACACTCACGTACTCTCTGTGGATGCACAAACACGAACCAAAAAGCGACAAAGTTTGTTGGCCTTAAGCACCCTAACTCTCGTTGTTTTTCATTCGTTTATAGGCTCAAGTACATGCTTAAAATAGACGGACCAAATCACTCGGCCAAGACTCACTCCCCATCTCGTAATGTGGGAACACTAGACCTCTCGTGAGCTCCACACATCGTGGCTTTCACTTGGACCCTATCCACCGTACATCTCATGCATACATGCATCCACTAACACAACTAACTACTTTATTGGACCTAGTCTAAACATGCACCACCACATCACCACGACACGCCAACATCCTAGCCATGAACCACCAACACTTATTTTCTACATGCAACTAACAATGTAAACATGCAATGCTTTAATGACAAGATTAAATACGAACAATCACCCCTAATCTTGGCATCAACATTCACAGGAGATCTGACTCATCATCACTTGAAGCCACAGTAGGAAGTGTAGACTCATTTTCTTTTCTCAAGGCAGTCCCAAGCAAAATGTCAAGTTCTTGTAATTGTAGCATTTACGACCTTGTCTTTCTTCTCATCACGACCTTTGTTGACACCTGTTATAACATAATATTACTAGTCAACTAAACATGAATAAAGGCTTAAAATGAATATCAACATAAGTCTAGGGGTCTAACTAACATAATTCCACGAGCTTTGGTGATTTATGACTTTACAAGGACTAAGCAGGATAAAAGCGAGATAAAACGGTGAGAATCGAGAAGAGTTTACATCCCATACGATGACAAGAGACTTGACCGTGAAGCAACAACCCAAAATGTGGACTAAAACACTCTAGAAGATACAGAAGACACCGGGAGAAGGGAGATCACGATGTGATCTTATCTCGGCCGGCCGCCCGAGAGAGGATTAGGCCGGCGCCGGGCCATTTACGATAATCGGCTTCAACTTTTTTATGTCGGTTTACACCACCGACCTTGAGGTTAACCATCTACCGTTATTGAAGGTCGAGTTTGATCAATGGTCATCGTTCATCGCAAGGCCTATATAAGAAGACCCCCACGACCCAGGGGTTAAACCCTAACTCATTCTATTCATTATCTCTTGACTTTGTTGGTCATAGGGTGTCCCAATGTGAGGACAACCTCTCCTCTCTAGTTCTAATCTAGATTAGAAGATCATGTAGAACTAGAAGCCCTAGAGTGAGTTGAGCAAATATCGAGAGATTAGAGCCATAGTTTCCATGAGAGAGACTAGAGCTAATCTTGTTCCTGGAAACTAAAGCGTGGGTGAAGGAAGAGCTGTGAGGAAGCACGGACCTGTCTGGTGACTCCTCTACATCTTGTACCATCGGGATCAAGTCCCATTAGCATTGGGGCCTGATCCTGGGAACTATGGTGGATCAACTTCTACATTTAAGTAAGTAAATGTTCTTATTACTCTTATTGTTCACAACTCTTGTTTGAGTACTTTAATGCAGTAGGACCCTATAGATTAAGAGGAGTTAGCTTAGGTTTTGAGCGTGGTGCTTAGACCGAGGTTGCTTGTGAATGCACCCCACATTCCGGGATGTGTGGTGGTAGTTCATGGTAGTGGCGGTACCATTGATTCCTTTAGTCCACCCCAAATGATAGGCCAAGTAGGACCATGTTCTTTGGAGGATTACGTTCGTCCACTGCTTTCCTTTGAGTAACGTCCCTTAAGACAATATCAACATTGCTTACAAGGGTAAGAATTAGACAACCGTGGGAATCTCCTACCTCTTTATCCTCTCAAGTCATGATTGCTGCTCAGGGATTAGTTATATGCCTCGATTATCTTCACATCATTCTCCTATTAGTTCGATATTAAAACCCTCTCCCGGTGAAGTGCTCACCGGTATCCGTTCAACTTGCGGATTGTATATTATATTTACGTAGGCTTATCAATTACC